>CM060834.1:80480000-81080000 GCA_030762175.1 Metallyticus violacea
GGCTTAGCAACTTCGGCCATCCGCATCTGATACAACCTTTGTGCTAACTACGAAACACAGATCAAACTGCAACGTATACCCTCATAAAGTTATCTGGATCTCTTAGTAGGTAAGGTTCTTTTAGAAATATGATAGTGAGGATTATAATTATGATAATGAATCCAAAAATGTCTTTAAAAATATTAAATTTACTTTCTTAAAGAATCTCTTACTGTTTTATTTTTTGAAAGCTTTCTGTTTTTTTTTCCCCGAATTTTTGAAAAAGCTCTTACATCTAGAAAGTACCATTTATATGTAATTGTTTATTTTTAAAAACTATTTAAAGATGTATAACATAGCTTAAGCTTTCACGGTCGGTTTTTGTAATGTTAAAATTAAAAACTGCGGGCTATGCTATTTGTTTTAAAATCTGAAACTTTCAACTGTGCTGAAAAGCATGACTTTAAGGCCAAACAATGTGAAAAGAAAAAATTTAACGATTAAACTCTAGCAAATTGCATTACACTTTGCACATAAATAAGCTAGTCGACAATTTATCTAGTCAAGAACAGATGCCTTTAGTAGCTGTTTCTCTTTTCCTATTGAAACTATCATCACCCAAGTGGAAAATTCATTCATGATCTTTCAACTACAGATGCCGAGGAAGTCCGCCTGGAGGCATGTATGCTTTTAAAGAAGGTTAAATCTCCAAGTAATAACTGAATGGAAAGAACTGGAAAACTTAAGCTTCAACGCTGATGTCATTATATTACCAGTAGATAAAGAGAACGTCACAGTAGTGATGAGTGTAATTGAATATGAAGATAAAATTAGAGCCTACTCTCCCCAGAAACTGATAAACTGATACCCAAAGATCGCACTAACAGGTATTCACAGCTTTACTAAAGAAAATCAAGTGGAACACTGAAATAATTAAACAACTTAAACCTTCCAACAGAGTTTCTCCAGAGTTACATGGACTACCTTACCTACAATACATAAAAAACTGGCCCCCTTTAGACAATTGTCAGTACAATAGATTCGCCGTATAAATTAGCACAATATATAGCATCTCGAAAGGACTCACAGGGGACAGTCGGGGCTTTAGAAACTCAAAACATTTTTGTAGTAGCTATAGAGGATGTCAAAAATGTATACACCCCTTCAAGAAAAGAAAAACTGTATTAACATAACAAAGCTAATTTCACACAATCAGAAAAC
This sequence comes from Metallyticus violacea, assembly GCA_030762175.1. NCBI lineage: Eukaryota > Metazoa > Arthropoda > Insecta > Mantodea > Metallyticidae > Metallyticus > Metallyticus violacea. Next base: position 80,481,201 of record CM060834.1, read on the forward strand.
GATGAGCACTAATCATCTTAGACTTTTATATTTATTACAGTTGCTCAAAATGCCCACCATCAGCGTCGATACACTTCTGAGTACGTTGAACTACTGATTGAGCTACGTTTGCGAAAGTGTCCTCAGCGATTGCAGCACATGCAGTTTCAATTTCTTCCCGAAGTGCTGCTAGTGTAGCTGGTTTTCTAAGGTATACAACATCCTTAAGAGTTCCCCATATGTAGAAGTCCAACGGGGTTTGATCCGGAGAACGCGGTGGAAATTCAATAGGACCTCTTCGTCCTATCCAGTGCCTTAGGTCCAGTGCGCGGGGTTTATTGCTGTGCGAGGTGTCCAAGACCTGCCTTTGTGAACATCGCATACGGCACCACGAATCTCAAATTTGTCTCGAATGCGTGCAATTGTTACTCGCGTTGGCGGTTCTGTTCGGTACACACGTCTCCATTGCCCTTGAACTTCAACAACATTTTCGGTTTTCCAATATTACTTCAAATTTTTTTTCCGCTGTTCAAACGATAATCTTGGCTCCATTTTGTTGTAGCAACGATAGCATAATGTAATGTGAGTTACATTTGTTTACAGAACATCATACTACATTACTATTGTTTATCGGTTCAACTTTGAAATATATTAAATGGATATCAACTGTGAAAGTGTATATACATTTTTAGGAACCCTCAGTATATTTTAAACGTTTAAGCACGGAAAAGTCATACAGTATTTAAAAAATTACCCTAGAACGCTTTACTATGGAAATTTATTGCCTTGTCTTTATAGGACTTGCGCAAACAAACACATTCAAGGTTGGCGTTCCTTTGAAAGCATGGGAATAGAGGTGGCGGTGTATTCATTAAAATACAAAACATTCATTACAATACAAAACAACTTCAACAGGCAGGCGGGTCCAAAGTGTTTTATGATACACTAGGTATGTTTGATTTAACATAAGAAATTGCATTAAATATTTACAGTAAGTTATAAATCATACATGTTTTCAACCAAAAGATAATGAATAATTAATAATATAATATAAAATAATAAAATATATGATAATAAATTGAAATAAACCAATAAAAATAAAATAAAATAAATTCCAAAGAATAAATTTTAAAATGAATGTAAACCTATAAAGAAATGTCATTACGAATGGCATACACCTCGCTCGATTCGCTCAGTTTGTTTCACACAACCGCCTCCCTGGTAATTAAATCCTCTCACATTTGAGTTGTTTCTCTTTCAGCAGAGATTTCCCTAATCTTTCCCTTCTTGCCTGCCAGAAAAGCCCAGCATGACCATCTCCCTGTATTTGATGCTGTAAATAATTAGGTAAATGCATTTCGTCGGTACCTTTACATTCAGCTAGAATATGTATGTGTTCATGAATTCCCCTCCTCACAGATGGGACAAACTCTCTGCTCATACTTTTCATTGATCTTAATCATTTGCCAAGTCCCTAGTCTTAGACACGCGAGACTATGTGCATTGAGTTTAATGCCGGTTTTGATGCTCTGTTCCACCCCCACCCCCCAATGCCGATTTTAGCCCCGATTGTCCTGTATCGAAATCACCTCTATGATATACGCAATGGTTTGTCCTGATGGAGTAGTGCTAACCATACTTGCCTCCTAAACCCAAGCCGGTTTCGGGCATAAACATCCTACGCATGGCTTCCTTCGGAAAGGAAGTAAAGCCGTGGGTCCCGTGTCGTACATTTACGGTACGATAAAGAACCTCAAGGCTGAAAAAAGAGGCCTCTGAGCAAAATAATCGGTTATTTCAAGCCCTGAATTGAATGGAACGCTGATGACCTGAGATGTTAAAGAGCGTCCGTAAATAAACCAAATAATAACAAAAAAAATCATTGCAATTTTATGCTGCCTATCTATATCCCTCAAGCTGTTTAGTTGTATTTTATGCTCTCTTTCTACTCCCCTGACCCGCAATCCAATCCATTGTTTCCAGCCGATTTCTTAATTTGGATGCCCATGTCATTTTCCCTCCTATCCGCAGCTGTTCCTGTGATACAACTTCCTAATTAAAGTTCGGTTTCCATGAATAATTCGCAGCCATTACTTTACTACTCTGATTTTCCATTCCACTGTCTCGCTGTAAACCCCGAATTCCCTCTTAATTCTGCAGTCCGCTGTGCCCTTTCTAGCCTCAAAGGAAAACATGTCCATACTGAATCTAGGTTCACAATTAATTCTATCTCCAAATTTCTGATGTAACTGTGAATTTTATTAGTGCTCCATAGGCTGTTTCTAGTACACCTATAGCCCTGTCTGGGACTGTTCTAAGTAACCGGAGATATTCTAATGCTTTCACTCCTGCTTTGTGTTTTGTCAAGTCAATGTGCTTCGTTCACTTCCCGTTCATCTTAAAAGTACGGTCCAAGTATAAGAGAGCCTTCACGTATCTAGTGTTTGTCCAGGTACGTCCATGACTCGCCGATCCGTTTGTGTCTTTTTAGCTTTAAGGCGAGCAGTCACTCCTCATAGTAGGTCAACAGTCTGTCTAGTCTTCTTTGTAGGCCTTAATCGATTAGAATACAATACGGGTACAAACGTGCTGGTATCTGCGTACTTCCTACCATTGATGTCTCCATATCCTCCAATAACATCGTGTTAATAGTGTCATCTTAAAGAAATTAAACAGCAAGGGGTAGTATAATGCTTCCTTGCCCAACTACCCTCCCCTTTACGAAACTCTCCGATACTGTATCTTTGTCGTTTTAATGTAGAATTCCATCTTTCTATATAGTGTTTCTAGAGCTTGATAGGTGCAAATTGAACCATAGTGATAGAATCAAAGGAATTTTTAAAATCAACAAAAAATGGCAACGCAGTATCTCGTTTATTAGCATTTTCTTGACTCTTAGTGTTTACAAAATTCTATATCAAATGATTTGAATCCATTATAGAGTACTCTACATTATATTTTTTCCATAATTGTAACAACTTGACCTACCCGTACAATGCTCCGGATCTCCCGTCGTTCACTGTCCTTTATTAAAGGGATAGACAATACCCTTGCTTAATATCTGGGGTCATTCCCTTCATTAAACACTTTCTTAAAAATTGAGAGTATCACTAAACGAAACTCCCTAACGATCGCCGCGGCCTTAAGTACCTTTGGTGGAAATCTATCAAGTCCAGGGGCTTTACCACATTTAGTTTTTGTTTACCCGCATAATCTTCCCTGCTGAAATATCTGCATTCAGTATAGGTACCTCTAGCCTTCACCACTCTCCTTCACCCCTCAGAATGCTATTCGCTCTCACATTCCCTCTTCCCAGCACCTCGCTGAAGTGTGCCAAGCGTGTTCTGGTGAATTGTATTACAACTTTGCCGCCTACCCCTTAGATATTTTATCTTTGCCATATAATTGCACTATTCCCCCGCCCCATTTCTCTGGCATTTCTTTGGTTTTTCTATCTAGCAAACGCTTACGCTTCTCTTTCTTGTTTGTATTCGTTCCTCATTTTGCGAAGACTCCCCGATCGTGTTCATTTCTCTTCCTTCTGAATTTTCTCAACATCCTCTGCTAGTTTCTTTTCGTCTCTGCATTGCTGGCCATACCCCCTGTTCGATTAATTTCCACATTCTTAATTAGGAAATTTAAATTAATAGCAGCTTACCTATTAATTTTGTTAGGCGCTCAACGATTTCAACATCTCTTTCCCTTAAACCATGCTTTAAAATATTAAGTGAATGTTTCACTGGCTCCGGCCTCTACCCATGTATATGTACGGTCATCCCTTTTCCCTTTCCTTACCCCGATTGTACGCCAATCAGTTTTTCATTCCCTTATCCAGTTCCAGAAGTATCGAAAAGTGATGTTCAATTCGGTCCCCCACCCAAAATTCCATAATTTTTCCTATTAATCTCTGACCTACCAATATAAAATTTTTATCTTTCCCCCAATTTACGTTTATAAACGTGTTCTCCTTTCAGGTCACACTTCCCATTAACGATTTACAACGATAACGCATCACAGAATGCCAGCGATGTCTCCCCTCCGAATTGAACATTCGGTCTCTGCTATTTCGGTAACTTCCATGTAGTTCTTCCGCAACCCTACTTCCAACCTGCTACCTTTTCTCCTATTCTGGCGTTAAAATCCCCGAGAATGATATTGCCCCAGAATTTCTCCTGCGCCTGCACCAACGCTTCTACAAGATCTCCAAAAAAGTGCCTGTTAGCATATTTATCCAATTATTCCCTCTATTTTGATATTGCTCCTTTTGGCTCAGTTACGAATGAAACTGAAATTCTCATCCCCAGTCCATATCTCTCTATTATTTTATCTTCCCCTTTTTGCTATTCGCACTATAGTGTGACGTGTTTACATGAAATGGATATTAAATCTCTAATTCCTTAATCTTCGCTTGTTTAATTTTCATTTAGAGTTTTAAAATGTTTATTAAACTACAAAGCCACTCGGTTCAATTTCGTACCATTTTTTTCGCCACGTCACTGTTAAACTCACACCATACAAGCCGGTGAAAAATATATAAAAATCTCCGCTGCGTTTCTTGATTAACTGAATATTTCATGACGCTAATTTCAGAGCGCGGAAAGGAATCTAATGTTGCCGCTGCAGTTTTACTATAAGCGGACGTCGGATTGTGATTCTTTGTGTACCTTGTAATGGAATGTCATCGAGGCTCAGGTACTGCCAGTGATGAATTTTTTGTCCATCTCTCTCTCACACCTCCTTTCGTTTATCTGCTACTGGTATCTGCCTGCTTTCTCGCTATGGTGAAAATCCTGCAACCTGGTTCTGGCTCTCCTCCATCCTATGTTCAATTTTTGTTGGCACGATTTCCCTTGGCTCCCTGGGTACCTCCATCCTCTCCAGCTCTCTCTCTCTCTCTTCTCTTACCCTCAGACTAACGTACTCCGCGATGCCTATTCCCGTGCCCCGGAGATATATGCCGTCTGGTCCATAATATGCTTATAATGGACCAATTTACAGATTATTGGCCGCTTGCTCGTACCCCTCGTCCAGTACGGTGTTCCTCCTCTATGTAATTATTCCTGGAGCATCTCTCCATCACTCCAGTTTGGACCACTATCCTCCTTTCTAGTACTTTCGTCATCTTCCAGCTTTTCCCATTCTCCTCCACCAAACCGTAAATCATATATTGTTCCTGCGATATTGACTTTCCAGGTTATTTAGCTTTGCTTCAATAGAAGCAATGCGCTCTTGCTGTACAAGAACAATATGTCATATCTTTTTCACATTGAACCTGTCAAAACTTCTTTTATTTCTTCCCTCAACTATTCAACAAGGTTAAGCACACCTTCCAATGCCGGCAACGCAAGCACAAAATACACGCCTATCTTTTCCTCTGTCAGGCAGCAACTTCAATACTATATGTAGAAAAGGTAAATGTATTAGATTTTCTCATATATTCACCTTCCGTTAAATATATATCGACCGTTTCATTTCATGTTCTGGTTTGAATGGGACGCTCATGCACTAAAATATTAAAAAACTACTTTAAATAAACAAAAAAGTACAAAACATGTTACTGAACATTATTTTTGACAGTTGTATACAGTTATAAACTTGTCCTTATTCTGTTTCTTCATTTTTATGGTTCTTATACTGGTATTACAGTTCGGTATTTCCTGTTATTTTGTAGGTACCTAACTTTTACCAGCTTCTCATTTTACAAGAATATGAGTGCATTTATTTCTCAAGTTTACATTTATTATTATGGCCAATCCAGCTCCAGCAATCCTCCATATATCATAACATGCCTATCTAAACGTATTTTTTCTTTACGTTATTGTTATCTTACCAACCTTCTTTTTTACAAAAGTTTTTTCACAACTCCGTTATTTCGTCTTTAACAAGCATTACATCAATTATGTTTGCTAGATCTAATCTCTGAACTTCATTCTTTGCATGATTTTTATCCTGTTGTCCATTCAACAACCGTTTAGTTGAAGTCAAATTAATTTTCTTTAAAGACGTTGTCAGCATGGTGGAGTAAGGTGATTTAGAGATCAGTTCCCCTATGACCCATCACTATGCCATATATTAATATTATAGCTAGCATTCCTCCATCCACTGTGCATTTCTGCCATTAGACTTTGTAGCAGAAAATTATAGCTCTTTAATTTTAAGTTCATATTGTAATTATTGTTAAGATGAATACTTCAAGTATGTATAAATCTGAGCTGATAGAAATACTTTGTGCATTTCGAGGCAAGGTGGAAGTATTGTATTCGTTTTTCAGGTTCTACTATTGTGATGGCTGAAAGGCACCTGTATGAAAGCCTTTTTGCAAGAGTATTATCTATTTAAGGAAGATTTGTCAGCGGTTGACCTGGGGGAAGCAGGTAGTGGAAAGAGACAGAGATAGGCTAAGAATTGTTACTTTTCATATGTGTGAATATTTTAGAGCGAACATTATTATATGTTTAAGGAAATGTGTGTCGGCGATTGACCTGCAGGAAGCAGGTGGAATAACAACACTGAGATAGGGTAAGAATTGTTACTTTTCATCTGTGTGAATGTTTTAGAGCGAACATTGCCGGCATACTGTAAAAGACTCATTTCCACTTTCAGGTTAACTGCATTGTTATCTAACGGAACAAGGGAGACAAAGGGAGGTGCGCTACACGTAGGAAATGCGTTGTTTCGGAGAATTATCGAAAATGACATATATGAAATAGTATAGGACACTTTAAAGGGCCTCACCGCAATAATAACACTTTCCTCGGAAATAGAAATAGCCAACAGATGGTTAAAAAGGGTGTTATCTATGAAAATATCTGTCGATCCAAAAGTAACTAAGGGAGAAAAGAGCAATTACTATAGAGATCCAGTATGAGAGGTGAAAGCCGAAATTCATAACCCTGGATTTTTCTGGGAAAAGAACGGACCGGAAAAATGGTAGGAGCGTAGGAAAAGAAATAAGAATAACCAATGAACATCGTTCTAAATCGTGCAAATCAGAGCCAGTCTGCGCGTGAATAAATATTAGGTGATATCCAATAAGGAAGTTCGGAATTCACTGATTTCAGAATAACATATAATTAAAATTCGCGTAAGGAGGGGCTTACAAATAAAAAATCAAAATTTTAGGACTTTGAGGTGGAAGTAAGAATTCGAAGTCAGCCAGTAAGAGGGCTCAAGAGTTGTCTAATAGTCAGGAGATAGAAAAAGTGATAGCTATAACTCAGGTCTCCGTGGACAGTCCGACCTATAATGAGGAAATATTACATAACAAATAAATAGGAGATGCAGAAAATTTTGTGTGTTCTTCTCTGTGGCTAGTGCTCGAAACCTTCTCGTCCCGCTTGTCTTAACGGGTCACAAAACATCCAGTGAATACGACCCTGAGATGCTGAAGCCCACAACTAAAACCCCATCAAACGGAGCACCAATGTAGGGGTATTGTAACAACAAAATACTACAATAATTCAACCAACCTGTGAAAACTATGCCCCCGCATTCGAATCCTGCTTCAAATAAGGCCCCCAACGTGGGTCATAGAGACAATGAACTTCTATAATCATATACATATTTAGAACACCTACGCCCCGCGACATCACAACAAGCATACTGCTTCAACTTAGCTCGTGTTACCCCCCGAGAATCAGTTGTGCCTGCTAGAACGCTCTCGACTCAAAATGCTGTACAAAGTTCTTACTGCTATTCTGGCTAAAAGTTAAGATCTCCCTCTCTCGTTTGTTCGTTGATCCTTGCTGTGAAGGAAATTGTTACCGCAAATTTAGCGAGGGTTGCTCCACTTGGGAGGTCCTGCCCTCGAGTGGATTAGAGTAGTATGAAAATAGGAAGTCTAAGGCGATTTGGAGCCTTATGGAATTTATGACACTCCTTTGAACCCTAACACATAGGTCTAATTTATTATGTGCGACAGTTTCCTTAGTTTTTACTTAAAGAATAATGTTTAGTTCATTAAAATGTATCTTTTTATTTTAACTAAACCTACGTAAAAACAAACTGAAGTTCCAAGTAAATGTGTAAAAGTCAATGTAATAATTTATATCAGATTTGTAGCGCACCGTTTTTTCTTCTGGTAAGCACTGGACTTTAGCAGAAAACTTGCACATTATCATCTTCAGCCTACTCTATCGTACTTACTTTAATATGTACACACCACTGTAATATCCACAATTTCCCTCTTCGTGTGGTGCTGACTGGACAATAGTCAGAATTAACCACAGATGAAACTCTGATTTAGTCAAACATGTAACACGTTAGTCATCACTGTGCTGTAATATATGCAAGCACGATCCAGTCCCGATTTCTTGCTTTTATAAATAAAAAACGTATTAAATTCTACAAACATTTCCTCAAACTCTCATTGAGAGACCTTGACTGAACAGGTATTACAGAACGTTTAGATATTAATTAAAAACCGTTATAATAAGGTGTGATTTCGTGTGAATTTATGCACCTTTAATGATGTTTTCCTGTCTATGGGATTATAATATTTATATTGCAATGAACTTTACTTTATATATAGCATGGAAGAAAACTCCTTGCCACAAATTAAGCTGATCATCCAATTGAAATATGCCAAAGAAAAACATGTTCTGTGTTCTCTAGCAAATGGACAAAAATCAAGATTCGCTGCGAATTATTTATTTTGAGAGATGGATAAAATATAAATATTTGATAAAAATAAACTCAGAACCAAAATGGTACTAGACCACGTTTTGATATGTAGAGAATGATTAATTTGCTTTGAAAATGTGCAGAATTATATCAGTACTACCCTACATAATGAAAAAAATATTTTAGTTGAAAAAGTGATTGGATATCTTAAACGATTTATTAAATGGTTTTTCCTCTTGTAGGGCAACACTTCCTTAAATCATGAGAGTAAAATGCAAATGAAAAATGGATTTACAGAATATGTTTCCATGATATCGTTTTTAGCAAAATGCATACTTTTTTTCAGGAGGCGGGAAGAATCAACCCTCTATAATTTTGAAACAGTTTAATAGAGCCCCTTATTCATGATTAATAAATGCTGGGACACTTTGCATCAGGGGTGAGCTCTGAACGCATTCAACTCCTGCGCCATTTAGATAGGAATACATTTACATGATTGCATTTATTATTCCCGTAAACGGTATGTGTAGAAATAATACTCCTGAACAGTAGCCCTTTTTTTTTATTCCCCATCCCCTCCCCTGCTTCTTCACCTACTGTACAGAGTTAATGGATTGAATTTCACGCCAACCCTTCTTTTCTCTCGCAGACTGCCGTCGACCCTTCAAATTACCTTGTAAATCTAAATCGCCCTACTTTGTTAATTAGAAAAGGGCGAAGCAGAGCATGTCCCTGTATCTGAAAATGATTCATTTTTAAAGCCTTGGGGGTGAATAGAGTAATCTGCAACGTGTGCTGGGCGGTTTAATGTTGTTTTACCAGAAACATAGCAAATTCAGACCCCCTTTTATCATAGGGTCATAAATAAACATATTTTATTTTTTGGAGCAAATGTTGGTGTAAAATAAGGTGTGTTCCATGCTGTGATATTTCAAAAGTTGCTCCAACTTTCTTCTCCGTGCGTAATGCATAGCTTTTGATTCTTACACAAAATGTTCTCTGCTTTATTTTCTGCCAATGCTCTTAGGGATGAACTTTAAAAGACTGCTCACCACGAACAGATAAATACTTTCCTCAACAGCAAGCATTCATATAGCTGGCGGTGCAATAGCAATGAAAGAACACCTGTTATGTATATTGCCATTAGTTTTTTCGACCTTTCAAATATATTTTTCTTCGACTAGACTATACGCTTACACTTAAACTAAGATTTCCACGGAAAATAATTACAGCTCTCAAGCTTATGTAGAAAAATAAAAGAAAACTTTTCCAAATTGAAAATATTTCTTGTTCCTTTAAATATGTTTTCCATTATTGGAATTCCACGCCGTCTACACGAGCACTTAAGGAAATATATCGATGAAGTTAAGAACATTGGCCAATTTTAAGATCTGCAAATAGAATGTATGGAAACGTTTGCTGAGATTATAGGACCTTCTCTCTCTCTCTCTCTCTCTGTGTGTGTGTGTGTGTAACTCATAAAAAGCACTACGATGCAATATAGGGCTCACATTAAAAGTTCACACTAAAAACCGTAATGAAAGTGAATACTAAAACCACGATATCGAGCATTGGCTGAGTTTACTCTCAGCACGTGTTCAAAAGCCAAAGATCGAAAGATGGTGGTCTTAGTGTTTAGTTTTATTACGGTTTTAGTATGAACTTTTAATGTGTACTCTTTATATTGCATTCTAAGTGCCTTTTATCAGGTTTATGCTTTCTAGTATATAGTATATATACGGTGGATGCCAATATATATATATATATATATATATATATATATATATACATTCACAGTAGTTATGCATTTAATATATTTCAAAGTTGGACCGAAAAAGAAAAACAACAGTAATGTGTTGTATGATGTTCTGTAAACAGATGTGACTCACATTACGTTATGCTAGCGTTGCTACAACAAAATGGAACCAAGATTATCGTTTGAACAGCGGAAAGCAATTTTGAAGCGATATTAGAAAACCGAGAATGTTCTGTATGCGATGTTCACAAGGGCAGATCTGGGAGACCTCGCGCAGCAATAGGCCCCGCGTCCCTGGCTATGGTTTTGAAAAGTTTTGAGCGCTCACCGAAGAAATCTACAAAACAATGTGCACTTGAGACTGAGATTAGCAGAACCAGCGTAGGTCGTATTATTAAAACAGCAAAGTTGAAAGTTTTCATCCCAAGATTTTTTTCATAAGTAACTGTAAAAGTCTAAGATGATTAGTGCCCATCGTTTTCTGTTTGTGTGAATTTAGTTTTGTTATGCTAATGGAGTTTTATTCTGCTTGAAGTGCGTATACATTTTGGCAATTAGCAATTTCAAGTGTGACTTTTTCTCAGTGTTTTATCCTTATCTACTTTTATTATTACTGTTAATTTGTTACATTGTTAATAGTGTTACTTTATTTTTATTTTTCATTTATATTATATATATATAATAGTAATTATGATAGCAGAAGAAGATAAAGCACAAAGAAAAAGTCACACTTGAGATCGCTATATTTCGGACTCGTGGAGTCCTTCTATGGTAAGAAGACAAGTGACCTACTTACATTTGTTTAACCAAAAGTTCATAACATTACCTAGGATAGATGTCATGGTATAAGTTGTAATAAACAATAAAGTCTATGAGAAAACACAGAGATAGTAAGAAATAAAATTAAAAGAATAATAGATAAATAGTAAAGTAGTCAAAAGCAAAACACACAAAAGCAAATTATACTTAATATGCAAAGTAAAAGCAAAAGCAAATTTAACTTAATAAGCAAAGCTAAAAGCAGCACCAGAGGTGCAAACAATATATAAGAAAATTAAAAATAAAGGAACACTATCAACAATGTAACAAATTAACAGTAATTATGATAGCAGAAAAAGATAAAACACAAAGAAAAAGTCACACTTGAGATCGCTGTTCTCCACGAGTCCGAAGAACAGCGATCTCAAGTGTGACTTTTTCTGTGTGTTTTTTATATATATATATATATACTATTAATGGAGTAATAAAAACTTCTAAAAAGCATAAAAACTTTTATGAGTATATATATATATATATATATATATATATATATAGAGAGAGAGAGAGAGAGAGAGAGAGAGAGTTCCACATACTCAGCTTTTAGTTTCCAAATTTCCGCTCTGTGCAAAACGATCCTTTCGATGAACTGATTATTTTTTAATCCTAGAAATACAGCATCAGAGTTAAAACGGTTAATTATGAACAGTATAATAGATCGTATTTAACTTAGTTAATAAGTACAATCGGTTATTTCCTTGAAATTCAGTTAATATTATTTTAAGGAAATCTATAATGCTATATATTTATAACCTCACAAAAGGCAAGTGAACTTTAAAGTCTGTACTAACACATTCTGCTTACTGTTTATCTTTCGCTTGTTTGGTTGATAGGTGTATAAGTAAAAATGGGTGCCTTTGAATTTAGGAAATACTTTTCTGTACTATATTTTCATGTGTACCAGTACATCATTATTTTGAAACGGTATTTCCAATATTGGTAAATTCACCCAGTGTGTATTCAGTTCGTAGGTAATTATCGGATTTTAAAGAAAGGGAGTATATCTATAAGAAAGTAGGCCGTCAGTAATAAGCATTGAAACAGTAGAGCTGGTTCTTATAGGTTTCTCAAGCAGCCGCATAAGAGGAAGTAGGGAACTGCAAATCCTGCAGAAGATCCTGTGGAAAACTACGTCAATACGGTTTGATGTTTACAGACTGCAATCTCTAGTAACTCTAATGGAAAATTATGATATTGTGAAATTGTTAGTAATCGGAGATAATGCTCCTTTCACCTCTCTGTTACGTTGGGATCTGGAGGACTCAAGACCCTTGTTTCTCCCTGGGTATACGTTATTCCCGCAATGTAAAATTCTTCTACTCTCGTGTGAATGCTAATGTCCTTTTCTTTTTCGTTAAAATAAAGCATAACGCGAATTTTATACCTTGGTGTGTAATGACTCCTGGCATAGCTTGAACAGGACAGGTCTGTTTTCATTCTTAACAAGACGGTGCGCCACCACATTGTTACAACGAAGTCAGAAGAGAGCTGAATGATGTACTACGCAACAGGTAGACTAGCCCTGTTGATCGTATGGATTCAATACTTCTTCTTTGGCTTCCACATTCCCCAGTCCTGACACTTTTTTCCTTTGGGGCACATTAGTGTCACCAAGCTCCATCTGCACGCACATATCAGAAGCCATTGCAGGAATTGCTTGCGCTGATTTGCAAAGTGTCTCACGGTGATTGTGGACTACACATGTAGCCAGGTTTCCAAGGGGACTGACATGAATGACTGTAGCATAGAGAAACTAAATTTTTTAACTTATCTCTTCATAGGTAGCGCTTTATGAACCAGATTTTTCACTTAAGTTGAGTTGCATGACTTTTAAAAATTATAATCACTTGCACAAATACGGATTAACTAAATAATTCCATTCAGTGTGCATGTGTACGTAAACATCTAAAATAAAAAAATAGAAAGCGAAAAAATTATAATCATTACAAAAACTAATTTTAAAATAGAAGTAATATTCTTTCGTTTCAAGCAAAATATGCGTTACCCATATTTAAATATATTGAAGTTTTGTGTTTGATAATTTGCTTTTAGCTTCTAGATTTTTAAACATACTATTTGTAAGTACACAGTTTACTTTAACTTAAAACTTTCTTCTTTAAGTATAAGATCTTTCCCTTAAGAGTGCATTTCGAGCTGTTCTGAAACTTTAACCTCGGAAGTATAATGGATATAGCCGAAAAAAATATCTTCACAGAATGGGGAAAAGAATGATTTACAATATGTACGAGGGCCATCCAGAAAGTAAGTCCCAATCGCGCCTGGAGATGGAACCACTTGTCGGATAGGAATACGCATGCGCAGGAGTAGAGAGGAAGTATGTGGGAATAATGCAGTAAAGTTTCAGCCTTGTGACGGCCGTGGTTACCGCGCTGTGCTAGGAGAAAATGGCTGCTCTGATATTGTCTCCCGCCAACAGCGAGGTTCGTGCAGTCATCCGAGGTTTGCTCACTCAAAAGCAAAGTCCAGCAGAGTCCATCGCCAATTGTGTCGAGTGTATGGACACGACATTATGGTAAGACGATGGTGCAGGCAGTTCACTGAAGGACGAACCAATATTCACGACGACGACCGTAGTGGCCGACCGTTCCTGGTGACGGCAGAAGTGTTGGAAAGTGTGGGGCAAGCAATTGAGCAGAACCGGCGCTTCACAATTTCAGAACTCTCTTGTCAATTCCCCAGATGTCTTGCTCCCTTGTGCACGAAATTGTCTCCCGGAAGCTTGACACAATTGGCGATGGATCTCTGCTGGACTTTGCTTTTTAGCGTGCAAACCTCGGATGACTGCACGAACTTCGCAGTTGGCGGGAGACAATATCAGAGCACACATTTTTCTCCTAGCACAGGGCGGTAACAACGGCCGTCACAAGGCTGAAATTTTACTACATTATTACCACATACTTACTCTCTATTCCTGCGAATGCGCATTCCTATCCGACCAGCGGTGCCATCTCTAGGCGCGATTGGGACTTACTTTCTGGATGCCGTAATAAATGTAATGCATATGTAAAACAGTTTTTTTCAACTTGAAAATTTCGTATTATGTTACTTAGCAATTTGGCATTTAAACAACTATACCAATACATTGAAATGCTGCCACAATAATTAGCAATGGCCGAATAGTTTACTTGTATTTAAGAATTACTTGAGCAAGCGTATAACAAAACATTTCTCTCGGGCACTGAACAAAAGACTATCGCCCAAAAGATTACATCAGTTTTAACACATTGACTTTTAAAATAACTAATACTAAAAACCTTAAAGTCAATATAACAAGTCTCAATAGCAAATATCACATTAACGTGTTTTAAAAGTTACATTATTCCTGATTCACAGTGTTTACTTTAAGGAGAAAACTCCGGACTCCAACAGTTTAGAAGTAAAGACCAAGCGACTGTTTCCATTATTCTATACTAGGATGGAAAAACGGCTAATAGTAAGCAAAACTAGACAGCGAGGTCTTCAGACCTGGTCAGGTAACAAGACTGGGTGAGGGAAAGAGAAAAAGGCATTCAGAATAATAAAGTGCGCGCAAAAACGGCACAGTTCATCTTAGTTATTGCGCTCCAGGTTATGTTGTACCTCTCTGGTATGTTTTTTCTTCCTGGTTCACTTAAGATCAACATTTTACTCAACGAGATAACGACGCTCTACATGTACTGAATTCTCGTTACTGTTGAAGCACTATCATAACATTTCTTGTCTGAATTTGTTTAGAATGTTTATTTCTTTGCCTCCATATAAGGCTTCATTTATATTTTACGTTTTTTCCTTGCATTTCTCACCAACATGGGGGGTCAAAAATACCCGAATTTATAAACAGGAGCTCTGGAGTTCGATTTCCAGCAGTTCTGACCTCCCTGACTGATATTTTTTTCCAGTTTTTTTCAGCTCTCATAAATAGCAAATAGCAGGGAGGTACCAAAGTCTTGGACCTGGAACGCTTCCTTCCTTAAAATCTCTCTTAATCATACTTCATATTTATAATTTTATTTCGTGTATCACCAGTTTCCACCGCCTGTCATGCCTCAAACAACTAGCATACCTGCAAAGGTGTAAGTAAAAGATAAAGAACAATCATAGTTCTATCAACAGTATAACTAAATGTCACATTATTATACAAATATTCGTGCTACATTTTAAAATCTAAAAACGATAACCTTCATCTACACATGATTATTGTTATATAATATTAATTATTTTGCAGACTCCAAAGAAAACATTAACTATGAAGATGAAAAACTCAAAAGTACAAATCACATAAAGTAATGCAGATTTGCATTTTTTTGCCACAATTTCACTGATCTCTCTTGTGAAATTCAAAAAAAGGAAGAATTAAGAAAAAATAGGATTATTGGTTACGACCATGGTAAAGAATCAAATAAAAATGAAATAAGGTAGTCAATGTCTGGAAAATTTACATTTAAGTGTTGGAACTATTGCAAGAATTGATTTGATATCTGGAGCATTTCACATTGGAAGGAAATCGTCTCTTTAGATCTTCGGGGGTTTAGGGACGTTAAACTGGTTAAAAAAAGAAGAAAATATGAAAACCAATAACATACATTTCACTATACTTCAAAGACTACTATATTAGCGCACATTCCCCTGAAAACGCTGGCCAAATGAAAGTTTCGTCATCAACACTTAATGTAAAATATTGTTCTGCGGGTTGGCAAATCCCTGTCCTCTCTGAATAACAACATGTATGAAGAAAAACAGTAATGTCCTTAGGACATCTGTTCAATCTATTGGTAGTTAACGACTTTTACCGACAGATACCACCTGCCTGACAAAAATTTCCCCTTAAATGTGTTGCATACACCTTGTGGTGTATTGGATACTTCCATAAATATATATTGCACTGTGTCTACATTTCAAGTATGATGGCATCTTGAATATTTTGGTATTATCCAGCCCCTTGGTTAAAATCGCAAATTTTGTTTCAACTGGATTAATACAATGTGAGGGGAATGCTTCCGCACATACAACGTCCAATTACTGTTTAATTTCATTTGGAGTATGTCCTTCATTTGTGAAGAACTTAATGACAGCTCGAAACTCCATTTTAATTTGTCACAATCATTTACACATAGCCTTCTTTATGCAACAATTATACTGAACTGAACACAGCGGATCGAAAGTTATAACTGCAATTATTTACTTAACAGATAAGGTATGACACCAGATAAAGAATTTATGAACGCGATAATCCTTATGGACAAGGCTGGAAACTTATGGGCCTACTCTCTTATATTTATGTTTATGCATTAAACGGTATGATAGAAAATGTGAGTTTTATTTTTTTCTTCTTTGATTATTGTGCTGTATTCATATAGTGGCTGCTATAATTTCATTTTATTACTGAAAATGGGTTGTGACTTTTTTCTAATTTGTAGTGTGGATATAAATTGAGTCAAAGTTTTTATATAAGAAGCTCCACTCAGGCATGTGGAAATTGTAGAGGCAGCGAGAATATGCCGATGTTAGGTAGCGTACCGTAATATGGCTACAGTAGCTGGAGCTTAGAGGTTGACATTAATCAAGGTTCCATGCATTGACTTTCATACCAAGTCACACAAAGCTCTTGCGAGACTGGTGCGGGAATCGATAACTTGCCAGGAGTAGAGAGATAGATATTTGTCTGGAACAAGGTGACTGATGAGATCTAAAAATACTTTGTTAAAAAGAGAACTTGGCTACAAATTTTTCTTTCGCATACTACGTCGAAGGTTTGGGTAAATGTGTCAATGTTATATATGTAGGCAATATTAATTTTCTTCATTTCTAAAAATGCTCCGATAAGTTATATATCAAATTATTTATTTAAAACTGAAATATTTACAAATAAATGGGTACCCTTTGAGGATTGAATAAATAAACGAATTAGATACGATATTATCTAAAAATCTTTCAAGTTGTGGGTAAGTTAAATGGAAAATTAGCATTGTTCAATTATTAAAATTTTGGATTTTCAGCAAATGAAAATATTAAGGAAAGATGTTGTAAATTAGTTACACATTTACATTATACGTACAAATGGTTTACTGAAATGGAAAAGATCAAGCACACAATTATATGCATATATGTTCGAGTACCATGTATTTGTCCATTGCTACATTCACTACACAGTTTACTCATAACCTTCAACATAAAATTTATACGATCTTTAAGTTTGTGGGGTATCGTTGTGTATAAATAATTTCTTTATAATATCACATAGAATGTGTAAAGTAAAATTGATTTATAATAGCTGTAATTCATTTGTAATGTAGCCATTTTTTTTTTTTTTTTTTTTTTTTTTTTGCTATCTGGTTTATTATGTTATATTTGTAGTTTAATCATATTAAATACTACATTTTAAACAAGGTTTTTAAATGGCAAAGAAACAATTATCAGCAATTCATGATGAGAAAATCATTATTTCGCTACAAACAAATTATCAAACACAAAACTCCAATATACGATTTAAATATGGGTAACGCATATTTTGCTTGAAACGAAAGAATATTACTTCCATTTTAAAATTAGTTTTTGTAATGATTATAATTTTTTCGTTTTCGAATTTTTTTTGAGTAGTGTTTAACGCCCGTTTTTACTGCTGAGGCATCACAGGCGGTGGGCACTGATGACACATGTGCAGCGGTATTAAAAAGGGGGAGGGGGCATGTCGGCTGGAGGCGTTCCGTCGGCCTGCTGAGAAATGATGATCACTCCGCTGCTATGAAGTCGGAACCAATGCTCCGGCGCATGAAAATGGATTACTTGTTTATAGTTTTTTGGAATCTCAGGGTTTATATTTGTTTTTTAGTTTTTGGAACGTATGTACGTTACCAGGGAGACACTCTCCTTCACTTCAAGACACATGTAAACTCCTTTTGAGAATTGTTTATTCACAGTTGCAGAGACGATGAACCTCTTTAATTTACATAAGTTATAATTTCTAGCCAGGAGAGAATCTCGGACTGTTTGTCTATAAGGAATTAGGTACGTCACTCGACCTGAGCTAACTGCGGACTGTCTGAACTACCTCAAAAAAACTCATCAGAACTGTTTAAAACTCGTCACACTGCTCTGATCAAACTGCCTAACTAAAAACTTGATCACACTGCTCCTGCCTTAACTGCGGGGCTTGACTAAAAACTCATCAAACTACTTAAAAACTGCTCCTGCCCGAACTGCTACAAAACTGATCAAGGATTGCGTCGAGACTGCGTCGAAAACTGCTTCGAAACTGTTTTCTTCAAAAACTGCGGGGTTTTTCTGTTTTCCCATAACTTTTATTAGTTCGTCAGTCGGTCAGTCTCATGTGCGTTCTTTTAATTTTGAGTTCAAATTCTGTAGCGTCTGTTTAGGTCCTACTCCTAGGTTGGCTACATGAGAATCACGTGGTTCCCCAGTTCGTTCCCTATAGGCTGCTGTTTGGCGCCGATTTCTGTAAGAGTCCTACTAACGAACCCCTTGTTTATCTCATTTCTCCACTCAGATCTCCCCCTCAAGTTTTACTTGTGTTATTAACATGTCCCGTTAGGCTTTGTTCGAGTTGCGTCTTTTCAAGGTCTTTCTGCTATACTATCGCTCTAGCTAGTTGTATTGGGATCGGAATTTTTATGACTTGGCTATTTATTATTTGTATAGAGGGGGACACAAGGTTGCGAGGTCCTTACTTATATGATTTTTCAGAGTTACTGCACAAAATGCATGATACATATTCTCTGAGGTTTTTGCTTAAGTATACTGGTAGTGACTGATTAATGATTAGGGTTCATCAATTTAAATATACTATTTTATATTCTCCCTAATCGCTGGAGCTAGGAAATACTGTTCCACATGGGATGAAATAATATATTGGGAAAGGATTTTTTTAAAGGAAGGAAACGTTCCAGGCACCTCCTCGGCATTTGCCATATATGAGGACTGAGGAAAATCAGGGAAAAACCTCAGTCAGGCGGGATTTGAACTCCAGACATCCCGCTCACGAGTCCGCGCCTTAACGATCTCGGCCACCCGGGGCGGTTTCGCTTTCTATAGAAATATTCTGCTGTTACACAGTGAACTTTTAAAACTTAAGTGAATTTTTTTAAACTAAAAAAAATTTATTTCGATTATCTCTGAGAATTTGCAAATAATACATACTTATCTGGGACATCAAATAATAAGTTAAATGTATATAGATAGATTCAATAACGGGTCATGGACAGGTTCGTCCGTACTCGAATGATGTGCATCACACAGGAGAGCATTGATACTCCCACATTTCTGATATTTCTTCCTTAGAAACCGATTTTTAGCAGATAACCCGCCCACTTTGCTAAAGTTTGGAATTGTGTACTTGCCTTGGTGGTTAAGTGAACAAACTACTATATGCTCGGCGCGCAGTCAGTGCTGCCACCCGAATTCGCGCTACTAATGAAATCTCGTCTACACAATGGCTGCGGAGCGACTTCTCGATTAATATGTACTTAACCTCAAATTCAAACTAAAGTTGAGATTTTTGTTTTTTCTATTGTATATCGTTTACCTTTTGGGAAAACAATGTTCCTGTGGCGATTAAATCCCAATCATATGGAAGGGTAACCTTAAAGTGAGTTCAAACCAACAAGGACAAAAGGTGACGCTAAATCAGATATATTAACAACGCTGGTGGTTTATTTCTTATTTGGGCTTAATATTTTGACACATTTTTCATAAACCCCCCCCCCCCAGCTATAGCTGTAGAATGAAAATAAGTATATCCGTGATCATTTAATAATACCTACTTATCCAAATCACCATATTATATTACATTAATGTGGACTATGGCGAAAATGTTGCACGTGGTAGTGCCTCCAAATAAATGTGCACATGTAAGGAACTTGTTTCCTCTTGGGTGAGGAAACATTTCATTAATTTGCGGAAACTGGTATCGTACCTCTTCTACAACTGAATGAATACCATGGACCAAACAAGTGAAATAAATCATATTTTGGGTTGATATACCTAGTGCAGGAACATTGAGTATGGATAGTGCATTGAAATTTTATACTATTGTCAACTGAGTTTTAGAACACAACAAATACCACCATAAAGCCATCCATTGCCGCGCTGAGTGAGAAATAGTCCTAGCACACTATTTACTAACATCGTTACGTTGTTATTTCAGACCAATTATAATCTATGATCTACATTGGTCATACTGTATTACAACGTAAATTAGTAACGATACTGTTATTTAGAAATAATCGTCATTATCAAATGATCGTGGAAAATATTAATTCAAACTGATGGAATG
The DNA here is from genome assembly GCA_030762175.1 of Metallyticus violacea. Taxonomy (NCBI): domain Eukaryota; kingdom Metazoa; phylum Arthropoda; class Insecta; order Mantodea; family Metallyticidae; genus Metallyticus; species Metallyticus violacea. The sequence continues at coordinate 80,501,663 of CM060834.1, forward strand.
ACCTTAACTACTAATCTCACTTAATTACAAAATTGGGCTAAAGTCCTGCAAATTACATCCTTGTGGTGATTAAATTCATGTCTTTCTATGTTATCCCATTGCCACTAAATGTTGGTATCACTAAAGAATAGCATTTGTTACTGATAATCCCTCGCATTTCAAAGTATTTTGAACAATTACTTGTTTTACTTTATTTATTTGATGAGTATACCGCTCATAATAAGAGATTGCTGAATTTCGCATTATTTAATTATTTTCTTCCATGTGGAGAAAAAAGTGACAATTGTCATAAATTTCTGATATATTTGACGATATAAAGCAGAGTTTGCTAACAGGATAGCAAGTATTTCCTATCGCCAACAGGTAACGCAGTCCATATGTACTCGAACCTAATTGTTATCATTACGTGTGATACGATCTCCCTCAAAGAGAGTGTCAGCACTTGCAGCTTATTCGACTTTCGTGTAAGACCGTCAATTTGGTATTCGCCACTTATGGACAGGTTTCGATTAATGCAGCCTGTCTATTTGCCTATCTCCACATTATAAATCATGAAACTCTGCCGGTTACCTCTCCTGAGTGACCCTGCTATTCAGTTGCTAGGGTCGAAAATGGATCCATGTGCTCAAGTGCTCTTTTGTAAAGTTCTGTACGTACAGCTCCTCAGTCCTGTGGGGCATTAATCCAGCTATCATTTTCTATGCATTATTTGTCTCTTCTCGCTGCATAAGGAGATTAAAATAAATGAAACAGTTTTTTATTTATTTACTATAAATAATTATTTTCTATAAAAATGTAGAAAAAAGTTTTACGTTTATTAACATTGCAAATACAGGGTATTTAAAAACTATAAAATAAATGGTTATTGAATAGCATAGGCCAAAGAGAAATAAATGTATCTAGGTTTTGTAGTGCGGATCTTGTAATTTATGTAGCGTTGATTTTCATGGATACTGTTATTGTGAAATGAATTACTAATATTAAATTGTTAATTCTGTAAACATAGAGCTATGTGGATGGTTGAGCAGAAAATTTAAAGCTTTCTTTTGTTATATGAAACAAGTACAATGCCGATTTCGCTAAGAATTCAATCTTTAAAGACAAAATTTCCATTCTTGACTATAAAAGAATAAAGGCTTGAGAAACTAAGTTCAAGTAAACTAAAAGCATTTTACCGAAAACTGGTAAGCATTCTAAGAAAATTTTATTCTGAAAACATTGAACACATTCGAACTCGCTTTGCAAGAAAGCCAAGAAAACCAACCCAAAAAGCAAATTTGCTACTTTCTCCCAATATGGTTCATAATGTTGAGCTCAAAATGTATGCCCAGTGCGCCTTTTTGAAAGGTGATGCAACAGGTAATTTTTGCTGAACTTTTATTTAATGAGTAAATTAATATAATTTTGGTTATGAAGGTTTATATAACTGTAATTTAATAATGATTATTTAAAATATTTAAAACCATATAATATAGTGCATATATTGCCACCATCTATCTAGACAATCTTGAGTCTATGCTATGCCACAGATACCTGTTGGAATCATTTATCAGCAAGATGGTTCTCCTCCTCATTTTGTATGATAGGTATACACATTTTCTATTGACAACTTCTTGAAATAATGGATTAGAAGAGGATCTGTTACCATAAACTGGAGTAAATATCACCAGAAATAACTACTTTGAACTTTTCTGGTGGTGGTGGGGGTGGTGGTGATGATAGTAGTAGTAGTAGTAGTAGTAGTAGTAGTAGTAGTAGTAGTAGTAGTAGTAGTAGTAGTAGTAGTAGTAGTAGTGGTAATTGTTTTTGTTGTTGTGGTAGAGTACCATTAGAAGTGTATCTTTATTGCTATAAAATGATATATATATATATATATATATATTATAATGTACAAATTTACATAACATATTTAAATGGAAATAATGATTGTTGCAAATATAGGTGGAAATGATATATATATTATTTATTAGTCACACCATTCTAATCAGAAAGCAAATTGCTTATAGTTTTGAGCACTATGGTTAGGGAAATGCCCTTATTCAACCAATTAGTGTGATCCTCAAACATGTTCCAGCATGTCAACCGACCACTTTTTGCCTTATAATTTATTTCTGGAAACATGGTTTTTCTCATGTATTCCAGTAGATACATTCGGCTAGAATATTTACCCATTGCTCCACCTCTCTATAAAATGGGTAGATTCTCTAACCAGACTTATCCATTATTTTTACCCTCCCATCTACCCAGTCTAAAACAGGCAATTTTTGGGGTAGCTTTTCTCTCTAGAACGAGCGTACATACTCTTTATTCTAGATTAATTTCAGTTCATTCGATATGTTCAAGGAGACTTTCATGTTACGTTCTACCTCAACATTCTGCCCGATATTTTCTCGTCTAGTTCTAACCTTCCTACATGCAATTATTTTTGTTGCGTCTTTGCATATTAAACCCGCGTAAATTTCTCTATGTTCTCTCTCCACCTCCGAAGCTTAAAATGTTATATTTTAACAATAAAAATAATAATTATGTTATATTTTGTATCTGGTGTCGAGCTTTTATGACAAAGTGTACACTGGTCTTCCTGTATTATTCTAAGCCAGTGATTCATCGTTAATGTTTTTCTATTAATCTTCACATTAACTCATCTCTCTCATGACACCACAATTTGACTTTTCTTTGGAGAGCACGAGAATTGACTAAATTATATTTACATGTTCAGCTCTGTCCCATCCCCATATTTAGCTTCAATATAGAAGAATATACTTAATCATATCATGTGCCTACCAGTATGTCCTGAGAGCGAATCAGAACACTTAGTAACTCATCTAGTGTTTTATAATTAGTAAGAGAAAATGCTTATTCCATTTCACACACATATTAAAGCTTACATCATAAATTAAATGCTTTAACCTTATTTATTTCTTTACCACAGCAGCAATATTTTTCTTCTCTTCCATTTAGAAAGTCGTTTTAAGTGTAATTTTTGGGTTTTTAACATTCACCATCGTACTTCTTATTCAGCAATAAACATTTAGGACGTGGATTGATTTTAGAAAACCAACTCTTTTATTAATTTTTAATGGTGTTTTGTTTAACGCCAATTTTTACTAATGAAGCACCACAGGCGGTGGACACTGATAGTAATGATGAATGGGATGAAATAATAAATTTGGAAAGGATATTTTTTAACGGAAGAAACCGTTCAAAAGAAGTTTAGGATATCATCCCGGCATTTGCCATTTATGAGCACTGAGGAATACCTGAAAAAGACCTCAGTCACGGAGATGGTCCTACTGGGAATCGAACTCCAAAATACTCCATTGCTGTATTGTTAGAGATAAAAGAATAATATCGTTAGCATAAAAAACGTTAGGAAAGCATGTACCACCCATTACAGGCGGGATTCACTATTTTCGCTAATAGGGCATCCAATATAACATTTTACCCAAAGAGTATCTCTCTGAACACTGTCCAAGATTACTTTAAAACAAATAAATAAATTGCATTCAGTTTTCTTTTAGCTTAGATGTATATGTATGTGTTAAGGTTATATGCATATAAACGCATATCTATTAGCGTCTTTAAAACCATATATTACCCTGAGTAGAAAAATTTACCATGTACCTGCATGACACGTATATATTTTATTTTATTCTTTGGTCCATAACCTTAATCGATCATACAAGATCATGTCGTATGCCACAGATAATAGTGATATACTTCCCTAATTCTCTGGCGTCCGGTATCTCTATAAGTATCGGCTGTGTCATGGCCATTGACTACGCTTCTAGATATCTTTTCCATTAAATGATCAATGAAATGCGATTCGCAGATCATCTACTACTTCCGTTAATGATAAAGGGAATTTTACAAATTCAGCTGAAATTCTATAAATTTCTAATCTTTTCGCATTTTTAAGCCTTTAATCGCGAATATAATTTGTTTTCCATTATTTCTCAATCTATTATTGTTACTGGAGGAGATTAAACATAATTTTCTAAGAAGAAGTTGCTCCATTCCATTGACTCCAAGTTTATTTGCCCTCTTATTCATAATTTTATTTTTCTGACCGAATTCTACATGTATATTATATCCTTCTGACCAGCTGCAGTTCTTACATCCCGGCCATTTGGTTTTGTCATGTCGATTTGGCACTTTTCAATATGTCTTCATATTCTTTTCTTAGTTTGACATAAAAATATGGGTTTTCTCAAATTCCATACTTCTATAAACCTTAAGCACTACCCCAGTTTTTTTTAATCATACATTGTTCTATGCTACCTTCTGCTAGTCTTCAAACAACGTTTTCTCCCCCCAATGAATATATTTGCAGAGTTACGCAACATTCCCACAAATTCCTCCATCCCCTTTGGGATCGTCGTTGACACAGAGATATCATTAATTTCTTTTACACTATTTATTTAGTTTAAATGCTGATTTATTGTGAGCAAGGTACGTGAATAGTACGAGTTCAATATATTTACATTTTAAACTCCATATAAAAGTAATATTTTCTGTGAACATTATATATAAGAAACAGTGTTTCCATCGTAGGTATCAGTTTTCAAACGATAACTCTCCCACCATGTCTGATCAATGTTTCATGTTGGTAATTTCCAGCTAAAAGGAATGGCAAAAGGGTAGTAAATCCTACCAGTTCTCGTTTAGTGTTACGTCTTTACTGTATCACCCTGCTTTCCAATCTTAATTTTACCAAATTTCTATGGTTATGTTTTCACATTCGATTATGGCTTTAAAATATTCCATTATAACTAAACCAAAGTGCAGGAAGGTGTCTTGATTTTGAGATTTAATGTTGGTCAAATCAATAAAAATGTTGGCATTGACACACCGGGGTGCCATTGGCTACTGGTATAAGATTATTCGATCTCATTAAATATACTCCAATAACTGCAGTAAATTTAGTATTATGCCTGTGGTTGTTAGCTTCATACTCTTCTTTAAAATATATTCCTACTCCATTCAGATATACCCTCTCAGATCCCTTGTTTCACTTCCCTTAAATAACGTTTTCAAGCCACTAATACAAGAATTGTGTTAAAAGAATGACAAAAAATGCAAATAAAATTATTTTTATAACATACTTTATTTCTCAGCATTGTCTTCATCGATGTCTATACACTTGGTCTAGCGAGTTTCCAATTTTTGCATCACGTAGAAAAATAGGCTATGTCAAACTCTACTAATTGAGGGCAACGATCAGTTCATTTGATAAAAATGTCTTCACACAAAACCAAAAATTCAAGTCAGGGGATAGAAAAACTCATTTGGAGCTAATTAAATTAAATTCAAAGCCCCAATTCATACACTTTGGCTGTTGCGACTATTGCTGTATGCGCTGGAACAATCTTAAGGTAAAAGAGTACTTTTTGTGTGATAATCTAGGTCAATTTTAATTTAAAGCATTTTAAAAACGATTTAAAAACCAGTGCTTTTTTTTTTTTTTTTTGAGATTTGCAGGATCTAGATCCTGTAAATTTTAAAAAAAAAAAAAAAAAAAAACACTGGTCATCATCCCTTTCCAACTGACGGTACAGTTCGCCATCTTGGTTGCGCATTCACCAGCCCTTACCCATTATTAATATTGCTGCTTGGTCTCCACAGTATAATGGGGAACCCAATTTTCATCAACAATTACGATATGGCACAAGAACTCCTGCCAGACCCTGTGTTGAAATGTTCTTCTGCATGAAAATTCACGATTTTAAATAAAAATTAAAAATTTAATACTAATTTTTATTGCTGAACAGTCAGCAAACACGGCCCTCAGCACCCACACAATTTTTTATTTTCTAGTTTTTCGTGCAGGATGTTTTCACTCCTTTAGATGAGATGCCTATAGGCGCACTTTCAGTTAGCTGTCTTTGTATGACGAGATCATTGATTTTTCCAATGACTTCCTTTATAGTGACCTCAACGGGGCTACCGGAGCCTCTTCATCTTCAGTGCTTCTTCTACCACGTTGATACTTATTATTCCACAAATAAACGATCTTCTTTGGCAGTGCAGAGTCGGTATATATTTCATCCAACTCTGCTTTGACCTATTTAGCAGTCCAACTCTTTTTAAATGGTGCGTTTAATAAAAGTACAGGCTTTTTTTTTCCTTCCATTTTCTGCGATTCGCGTGACACTGAGCACTTTCGTAGCTGTCAACAACTAACCAAACGTCACATCTTACTGAAATGTTGTCTAAAACTTTTGCATGATTCACACGTACCAAAAAATTGTGCCACTTAACAAAATTTCCCTGTATTTTATGGAAATTTTCTAGACTTATCAAACAACCCTCATAGTTTCCCTTTTGCCGTGTTTTGATCCACTTTCTGCCTTTTCTTCATACCTTGTACATTCCACGGGCCAATCGTCAAGTGGGCAGGTTTCCGTTTCCTTACTACGCTATAGTGCCTCTATTCCTGTATGTCATTGTCGCTGAGAATCCGCTAGCAGATGTTCTTAACCTGTCCCTTGGCTCCTCCAAGGCAGTTTTTAATCTATCGCTGGTTATTACCTTCCTCTCTGTTGTGACTGCTTGCAGGCTGTTCGGTTCCTATCGCCTTTTTACTGAAACATTCTATCAATCTCCTTCACCTCTTATCTCCTCTATAATATACAGCTTATTAAACCCGCGCCTCCATCATGGGCCGGCTGAAATAATTGTCGCATATGCCATATAATTTCACTAAAGTCCTCCCTAATATCGAATCATGTCAGGAAGATGGCTGTTTCATTAAAAATCGTCCTTAAATGTTATATGATATCATCTTACAGACTGCAGGACTGGTATTACCCATCTGTTTATCCGGTGTGCCGTCTCGATGTTCCCGTTTTGTTGTTGTATGCTTATTGTAACGCCTAACTTACTATTTTCTCGTCCTACTGTTGCAGATCTTGTAAGCCTCCATCACACCATATGTGATTAAACTTTTTCTGCAGGTCTGGTTTTATATGTAATCTAATTAAGCCTCTAGCATTTCACACCCTACTTCCAATACTCGGATGCCAAGCTCTCTTCCACTACAGAATTAACCTTCAAAATCAGTTGTGCTTGGGTAACTTGAAGTTTTCTTAACTTCCTTCTTCAGATTTTACAAGACTTTTACTAACGCACCCATTGTTTACACCTGCTGCTTAGTTGCGGGGCACTCGGGAGAGATAAAGCCATGTCTGAGCTCCACCATTAATTTAAACAAGTTACAAAAGTTCGTCAATCAGGAGCTGCGTAAACAACACGAATTCCTCACCAAATTTTAAAATTATTACTATTATTATTATTGGATTGAACAGCAAAAACTATTGGTATACTGTTAATTAAATTAATTATATGACCATTGATAAACAAAGCTATACTATATCCTTTTTCCTTATTTTCAATTATTTATTGAAGGATACAAGCGTTGAATTAATCTCATCACATATAACATCGTAGAGAACAAATTGTGAAGCGGCCTCTTTTGGAGATACAAAAGTGCTACTATTTGAGGCACTGTTTACACATTCTTGTACATCTTTTGTTGCTAAATAAGATTTTTATTTACCTCATTCCTTTCCCTGGTCACCAAAATTGGGCTGTTAGTTTTAATTCCTTTATACTTAACGTGACAATACCTGGTCTGTTAAGGGTTGGTTGTTAGAGGTTGGGCACCACAAATTCAAATAGATCTTTAAAAGGTAGATAATGTATAATTAATAATAAATAAATAAATAACAGCAGCCTTTGGGGGCTGCTCAAAGAGGCCACTAATCATCGGGGAGAGGGAAAGCTGGCGTGAATTTGAATTTCCCACCAGAAGCATTCTCATTGGCTGGGTAGGAGGTCACGTGACCACAATTGAGGCCTCTGATTGGCGGGATATACGCCACCTATTACTATTGATCTCTCTACATGTTGTACATTTTATTCTTATCCAATTTTCTCGTGTTTTTAATATTCCAGTGTACCCTTTTATCCCTGCGTAAGATATTTACGACTTCAAATGTTTTAGCACGGGACAGAAACTAGATCTGACCTCCATCTATCTCACAACAAGCAGAAATAACTAAGCTAGTTGACAAATCTATTCTGGAAGGCTAATTGTATCACTCCTACACAGCCACACATTAATGTCCAGATTTAACTACTGTCTTTCAATTTATGAGCGTCTGGTAAGTAGATCCAGACACTCTTATTTATTCATGTCTGCTTCGATCCTTCATAGTTACTCGAAGGTCTATATCAGATCCCAGAAATAATCTCTCACAGGCACAGCACAATACAGTGCGAAATACTGTACGTGCCTCCCTATGGAGCATCCTTGTCTTTAAACTTCTTCGTTACTTTGATTATTTAAGTATCACATCCTGAATCCTCTGCTTGTGACTTAGAACTTTCTCAGCGACGTTTTCCATTTGCCTTACTATTCGTTTTGTAATCTGTTTTAATATTCATCTGTAAATTAACTCTTATTAGAAAGAAGTTCACGTTGAGTTTAAACACTTAAGTGACCCACATATCTTCACCTTCTTCTAACATATCTTTACATCCATTTAAATGCCTCTAGGCTGCAACTCTGCCTCCGCCGGCGAAGCATCTAGCAGACAAATTCGCCGGTACGGGACACGACATTAATAGCAGAATAAATCAAAGGATTTGAACCCGGGACCCCCCGTGTCCTAAGTGTTATCATCTGACCATCCCTTTGTTTAGAATATATTATAAGATTAATTTCATGATTTATAATTATTTAAAAAGTCAAGTCAATATGTAGTAATGGATACGTTGAATAATGGGCTACAATAAATATTATTTTAATGGAAATTAATATAATATTAATTATGAAGGTGGACGAAATAAACTTACATGTTTTATGTACTGTAGACAGTACATTTCAGGTATCTTCCCTAATTCCAGTGTAAAAGAGAGTACTTGGGAATTGGAGTGAGAGACGGTCGTAAATTCACTGCTAGTGTGGTTCTCCTTGCGTCGGTGAAAAATGTGTAAACGTTTGACTAGCCTACCGATCGATATTATGTACTCCTCGTTCGGGTTTTGCACTTTATAGAGGCTCTCCCTGTCTCTCTGTTAAAACTTCCAAATTTTCAGATAATAAGATGATAATACCTAAATGTGTGAGCTGTTCTCCTACCGTTTTTAAAAATAAATTATAAAATATATAAAATTCAATGTTTAAAAGTGTATTATATTAGAACAAAGACTATCAAAAATTGAATTAAGCACCGTGCACTGATAAATGTGTATACAGAATAAGTCACTGCTATCCAATAATGTGATGTTTCCGGGCTTGTTAGCCGTGGTCCAAAGGCTATAAATACACCTGACGTTTCGCCCGTGACTCCGCCGGGCATCTTCGGAGGAATGACAATCACCACTCGTTGTTGTAGCTCAAGTGACGGTTGTGGCAGCCCCGTCTAGTATATCTAGGTACGGAGCACCGCCCCCTTCCTTTTCATTGACTGCTATTCCACCAATCGTAGTAGGGCACCGGTCCTTATGACGTAATAGATACTGTTGGTTGTAAGGCTTGATTTTTGTGTCATCCAAAACCGACATCCATGCTTTATGTACACGGGCTGCCTCTTCTTTTCTGTTAAAATTATTTTTGTGTTTGTAAGTTTCGATGGCCTCACGATACAATCTAGAATGGCAGTGGGCTGTGTTGTCCAACACTTCAGTCTCGTCGAACTTGATGTCATGTCCTGTAAGCATGGCATGCTCGGCCACAGCTCATTTTGGACAACACAGCCCACTACCATTCTAGATTGTATCGTGAGGCCATTTACAAACACAAAAATAATTTCAACAGAAAAGAAGAGGTAGCCCGTGTACATAAGGCATGGATGTCGGTTTTGGATGACACAAAAATCAAGCCTCAAAACCGACAGTATCTATTACGTCATAAGGACCGGTGCACTACTGCGATTGGCGGAATAGCAGCCAATGAAAAGGAAGGGGGCGGTGCTCCGTACCTATATATACTAGACGGGGCTGCCACAAGCGTCACTTGAGTTACAACAACGAGTGGTGATAGCCATTCCTCCGAAGATGCCCGGCGGAGTCACGGGCGAAACGTCAGGCCTTTGGACCACGGCCAACTAGCCCGGAAACATTATTTTAATGGATTAACGCCGGCCGTGAAAGCCTAAATAATTATAAGTCACTGCTATGTCTTGGTTCCTTATTGGCTTGACCGTTTTCACAAGAACGAAGAAGTGGAAACTGTACTTACTTTTGATAGCTCCTCAGACACAAAGAGGGCAAATAAGATCCAAAACAGCATTACCATTACTATTTAATGAAACTGAAAAAAAAAAAAAAAAATAGCCTTTACGGCATAAGATTCCGCTTTCTTCTCGTAATAAAATATGAGTTAAAAAAAGGCACGGTATTAAACCATATAAAATACCTCTTACCTTGAGTAAAGAGGCCTGCAAGGTTTAATTTTTGTTACCTGAATTCCTTGCAATGCCGACCTCTTAAAGACTGACTAGGTAGATTTAATTTTAAAGATGAAAATACCTTGCAAAATGCGATGCATTTTTGTGTTCTCTTTCCGTCTGTCTCTTTCTCTCCTTTATTACGAAAATTGCAAATCATATACTTATATGTAACTGGATTATGAAAGATAGCTAACTGTAGGTAAAAATATTCTGTACGTGTCAGAAAAATGTTTAAAATTAACTTTTGTAAATCTATTTTTATTTTTCAGTTAAATACATACACATACTTAACTTATAATTTAAATAATTACTCTCTACCAAAGTTTATCGTGGAATTATCCAGTTTTTTTAAGCCGAAGAGCATCAATATATCCAACCCTGTTAGAAAGTCAAATCTCTTGCACGTTAAACATAAACCGATTAGCGGTAATGGAATTTGTGGGGTGCCAGGCTTTATTTACTTGCACACTCGGTAGATTTTTTCCAGTAGAAATTATATTAGTTTCGTTATGTGTATTTGAACGCCATTGGCTTTGAAGTTTGAAGCTAATGGACTGTCGTATTAATTCAATATCCTATTAATGCGAAACTTTTTGTGTATTTGTTGTCAAGTCCTTTATTTTCTGCATAAATGAATGGAATATAACCTGCTTTCATTTTAATGTAATATTAAACTGTGTAGTAAACATATACTTTCAACATATTAAACAAACTAGAAAATTAATTTTAACGCTACCGTTTTCAAATGCTACCTTTTCTGAGAGGAAAATAGAGGTGCACACATAGAAAGAATACGTTAATAAAAAACTTTGTTTATTCGAAAATAATTCGCATATTTTTAAAATCACATTCATGGAAATGTGAATTGTAGATGTATGCCTCGAAATATATTTTATTCTTGTCTTTAAATTTCTAAACTTATATAATTATGAAATATTGAAAGCAATAAAGCATTAAGTAAACCTTTGTAATTATTTTATTGTTATCAATAGACAGATACCGATTACACAAGTTGACAACAATATGGCTTGTACACCTCTTACTTCCCCTTGTAACAATGCAATGAGTTGGTTTTGCGAACAAGTGTAGAAATAAGCAAGTGTACGAAAAAATATATGCAAATCTTTAAAATTAAATAAAAATATATAATATATAATTACAGAAATAAATTTTATTGAAATTTCTTGTTCTGTTCACCACAAAAACAATTACTTTTTGTTCTGTGCACAATAACTTTCACACAATTATTCGTCAGTTAGATGCTCCTGCATCTCTCCACCATCCACGTTAAGGACATAATTGCAGTGCCTCAAAGTGAAATATTCTCCGATTCCGAAAACGATTTTATATTTTGAGAAGCTTCGCTTCACATCGCATGAAGTGATAGGAGCAAAATGAAAATAAGGTAGTTCTTGTTTTGTATTTGTCGATATCGATAATAGGTGTATATGGTCCTCATTAAATTACTTGTGCAATTCCATTGACTAGTTTTATGACTTCAGGTATCTTGAGAATTTATGTTTCTAAATATTTAATCATGTACATTATTCTGTATGAACTATACAATATTACTGTAGCGAGAGACTTTAAAATCTTTGCAAAATATGCATGTCATCAAAGCTATCAATTACTTTCAAAGTTGTATTGACTGGTGGTTCAAATTCCGTGTGTCGTAGTGACTTACAGCAATATCTTGTTGTTTACTCCTGCCCACTCAGCTATAGACATACGCATTCTGTCATATAAGCAATTAATCTAAGCCCACTGTATTCCCAAGGATTACAAGCTTTTATTGATGCTCTTTTGTCTATCTCCTCTATAGGATATCAACTGTTTAGTATATTAACACTTCCATAACAATGTTTGGTCTTTAATTTGTTTCTGGCAATCGCTGCTGGTTATGTGTAGGCTTCTTTTAATACCATATGGTTGACAGATGTATTTTGCTTAGTCGATACAAATATTTTGCCATACCACAAATATTAATCGGTAATATTTCGATTTCAAGGTTATGTTAGACAATTGTTTCGATATTTCTTGACTACATTTAAAAAGTCTCACTCCATATCATAGGCTCTTTGTCCAGTTTTGCAAATAAATTATTTCTTAATGTTTGGACAGCTTTTGATGTCAAATAAGTCATTGTGGGCTACTTAATTTATAAGTAATTGTTTCCCTGTATTTTTAGAACTTATAATCTGTCTCTCAGTTACAGGAATGAAATAATAACATTCACTCTGCCTACATCCACTGTACAATTTTTGTTATACGGCTGATATTTAATTTAACAACAGCGTAAAAATACAAGGAATGGAAAAATTATAGTCATAGCTTAAACAAATATCGAAATAAAGTACTCTTGCCGTAGGTAATTTCCTTCAAGAGATGCAAAGAATATGAATCTTGTTTCAGCCTGTTTTACTTCATATCATTCAAAAACAAAACAAATAGGAATAAGAATCTGTTTGATTAGCAGTAAGGCTATACGTTATGAAAGGTACATTTCAGTGTAAAACCTGAAAGGTTATCATTGAGAATGATCGAGACCATTAGTTGAACACGCAGGCAGTATATTGTATTTATGTTTTTAAATGTATTCTTTTATAATTATTTAATTTTTAATAACATTTAATTATAATTTAATTTATTCTACTTTTAAATAGAGCTTTACAGAGCTTTACGTTCATTTTCGTTTTATAGTCCCTAATGAGTGTTTGATGTGATCAAATAATTAATTATGTAGCGCATTCGCTCTCACATAATGTTCGAAACCCTAGGAATAAATAAAGTATATTGTTTGTATTTACTAGCGGGTCTTGTTTTCTCATGGCTCTAATGATGACCTCAAAAATCAAAAGCAAGAAAACCCAAGGCCGACAAGGAAAGTGGAGATTGTTAAGAGATGGACATGTAAACGAGAGATGTGGGGTTCGATTTCCGCCCAAACCACCCTGTTCGGTTGAGGTATTTCCAGATGTTCCAGGATCCAAAATATTAAGCCTAGAACATTTCCTTCGCAAATAAACATCTTTATTAACAAGCCATTTCATTGCACATGTTACCGCCCGAGTTATTTCAATGATGATGAATGATGATTTGGTTTATTTACGGACGCTCTTTAACATCTCAGGTCATCAGCGTCCCATTCAACTCAGGGCGTGAAACGGCCGACAAATTTTGCTCAGAAGTCTCTTCTTTCAGGCTTGAGGTTCTTTATCGTGCCGTAAATGTACGAGACGCGGAATTCACGGCTTTACTTCCCTTCCTAAGGAAGCCATACTTAGGAATTTTATGCCCCGAAAAAAAATCCATCGACCCTGGCCGGATTTGAACCCGCGATCTTGGGTTTAGGAGGCTAGTATGCTTACCACTACACCACCAGGACTGACTATTTCAATGATGAAAACATATACTAAATATTATTAAAATGAACCAGATGCATTCTAAATAATACATTCATACTGCTTTCTGTAATGTTAGTGGTATAATTAAAAATACTTTTTTTTCGCATAATGGTCTCATTTTTATTTCAAACATATAACATTTCCCGTTTACTTATGCAACCGTACATAGAATAACCGTGCGCGCGCGTGTTTGTTTGTTTTTTGTTTTTATATGCCGAGAGGTAAACAACTATATCCAGAAACAATGAGCTAAAACTTTTTGAATTGCAACGGGAAATATACTACTTAACTGCATTATTTCAATTGCAAAGGAATGTGACGCTTATATTTTAAAGACAAACCGTTCAACTAAATGGCCTCTTAGTTAGATCAACAAAATCTGACCTCTGATTAACTGATCGGCCATTATTCTGTTAATCGTTCAGAGTTATTTCTTTTATTTAAAAGTATATAAATACGTACATGCAATCAGATTTCATTCTTGATTATAAAATAAAGGCAATTGCAAAAGAGAGGTGTTAATGTGTACAACTTTCCCAACACCTATGGCATATAAGAGTTTTAAGACATACTATCAACAATAAGAGATCTAATGTATCCATTAAATGTTTCACAGAACTCTCCAGTGCATTCTATACACCACTGCATCAGCCAAAATCAATCCTGGGTACAAGACATTCGTTTTCTGGCGCAATATTCTGTACCTCTATACATGTATGCAGTAACAATACATCCAAATACGAGGAATGACCTCCAAATAGACTTTTTTCAGTTTTGAAACACGAAAATTTCGTGTGCCAAGTCAAGTCGTAAAATTTCCAAAATATTCCATGGAAAAATTGGAATGTAGAATTGAGTCTGTGAGTAAGGGTATATTATCTCTGATAATGGTATTTTTGAATGAATTAGGTACACAAATCTTTGTATGCCAACTTTCTGTAATTATTCTCTGGTTTTCAGCGCAACGGTGGTTACATTGTCTACTGGTTGAGAAGAACACTGTTTCTTCCCTTGGTACTCACTTTGGTTGGAGGCTGCTCTTCTAGAAAAACTAATGTTTGGTTTTGATATCAAATTGGTAAATCATCATTTTTATGGTATGAGGAACAGACTGCGAATCTTCACTGCTATGTGTTTTGAAAACTTATCGTGTATTTTTACCATATTGTGCTATTTTCCTTCCTTGAAGTTGTGCGAAAAATATAGAGAAGATATTTACTTCTAATTTTCTTAAGTATTTAATGCAGGATGATACAAACAATCGATAAAAGTCTTGTATTTTTACTCATCAGTTAACAGCATTAATAACAATTTCTGTTCTCATTTACAAGGTATGTTTGTCTTCTCTTAAGTTAAAAAAATAAAAGAAAAGCAAAGCACAAAGTTTTCAAATGCTTACATGAAGTGACTGACTCATTTAATACATATTTTAAATTTTATGATAATTGATCCCTCTCAAATCTTAAATGACACAGTTTTCCTGTACTCTTGCAATGTCTAGAGATGACTACTGAATCCGCTATAATTTGTATGGCATGCAAGAAGGGCGTTTTTACTGGCAGTCCCACCGGGACTCATATATCCCAAGGAATGTTACTATATAAGCTTTTATAAGCTATTAACATTATGTTGTTATGACGTGCTTGTCTACCGGAAGTTGGAAGGGTATTTTCATGGGAAGTGTTTCACAATTTCAATGATTTTGGAGTTGCATTGCACTATTCATGTTCTAGAGTAATCATTTGTCATTTTTTTGAAGTAGCAATCAGTGTGAGTCATTTTTAAGCTCTTTTATAGCTTTTGGGTAATGTGTCCCCAGTGGTATGACAATTTGGGGCGTATATGTTCCATTGGTGACAAACGAAGTGGATATTTACAGTGTATGTAATAAACATGTTATGCTTATTATTTTTTTTTTTTACAGTTTTTTTAGTAACGATACGATCCTCGATGAAGGAAACAGTTTCAGCCATGCCAATATTAAACTTTGTAAAAAATAAAAAAGACACTTTGGGGCATCCCATCGTACAACAGTATGTACCGTAATATGGAAGCATATGCAGTGCCGTTTATTTATCATTAACAAGTGTCTCATTCACAGCATAAGAATATTTATCTCCTAAATTTGGTATCGTGAAATTGACTGACTCTTTAAATGGATTCAGCGTCGTCAAACCTGTGTTCCAGTATTCACGTATGTACATTGACGATGTTGTCAGTGCTGGAGGGTATGATTTCCAAGAAAAGGCATCCTAACATTTAGAGTTTCAAATGGTCCTTGGAGTCGTCATTGGCGGATTTTCCAATGAAAGTAGTGCATGTTCCTTAAGATGAACATTCTTAAGAGACTATGGTAATGTGTGAAAGTAAAATAAGATCATTTTAAGAGATGATTGGTGCCAAACAGTTGGAATACACCGGAAAACAACATATTGAAAGTAGATGAAAATAATAACCAAAACGTCGTAACAGTATTTGTGGTAACACAAGGCATATATTAAATTAAACAGTAACATTTATGCACTCGGCGTACAATGTAGAAACAACTACCCCCAAAAAATGCCTAGTGAACTGTTAGGCACTAACAATCTCATGAGAGAACTAAAGTATAGTAATACAGTGGTGCTCAATACAGCAGACTATGGTGGTGTAAGCCTTTAATAAGAAGTAAACTGTTTATTGTTACTTTAGACATGGGCATTTATAGCAAACAAGAAAGGGCAGCTACTTTAACTTTTTTTTTATTTGTTTTATTTACGGATGCTCCTTAGCATCTGCGGTCATCACCGTCCCATTCAAAAACGGACGACAAATTTTGCTCAGAGGCCTCTTTTTTCAGGTTTGAGGTTCTTTATCGTGCCGTGGGACCCACGGATTTGCTTCCCTTCCCTTATGATTTTACTAAAAATCCATCGACCCTGGCCGGGATCTAACTCGCGATCTTGGGTTTAGGAGGAAAATATGGTTACCACCCCCCCCCCCCAGGACCGACTGCTACTTTCACTCCTGGATATATACTTTAAAGAAAAAAATACGACCAGAGAAGCATACTCAGTAATCAGATAAACCAAACACACTAAAATATAGTGTTTCAATCAAAAACAGCAAAAGTAGTGCCAAACAGATACGCTCTGAAGTCACATATGTGTAGTATAAAATGAGGGGGTTTAATGGAGCTATGTTATGTGCAAACTTTATTTTAAAGAAACTGTAGCAATTTTCGGTAGGTTTATCAACAAAAGTTTTACAAGGAAAGAATGTTTTCAATGAAAACAGATGTCAGATACAGACAACAATGGAAAAGTTAAAAAAGCTTTCTTCTGTAAATAAAACTAAATTTGAAGTTGAAACATTTGTTGTGAATGTGTAACTAAGTTTCCAATCTGTGGTAGTTATAGTTCAAATATATAGTTAAATTAAACTGCAAATACAGAAACCTCAGAGTATAAAAATAAATTGGAAACGAGGGCAAAATACGATTGTTGCTCTTCCGGAAAGTCGAAACTAAAATAACTTCTGCAAATTTCAGAGCATATTGGATGTTACAGATTTTCAAATGTTTGATAAAACAAGGAAAGGGGGTCGAGAGAGTCCATGAAGCGATTTATTTCAGGAATTGGAGATTTTATAACCAAGATAATTGTCAGTCACTAAAGAGAAGAAAATATAATGTAATGCCTTTCCCAAATTCAACACAAATTTTATCCATGCCTAAAAGTGATGGATTGAACAATCTAAAGATAGATGCAACAGATGAAGACAGTCATTGAAGCATAATATTCATAGTTGAAATATGTTTCAGATACTTTTTAATTTGTCTAATAAACCATTATTTCTATTACTTACACATAAGTGCTTGCAATACCATTTTTTATTTTATATTCTTACATTACATTTGCTTACTTTATACTTTTAATCTTAATTTGTTCTTTATTTAGATTCAAACCTGCCTACAATTTTGTTTCCTTACTTTTTCTGGTTTAAGGATATTTTAAACCATATTATCATAAATACTGGATAATCCACAAGGGATGGCAGAATGTAAATTCTTTAAATATAACAGGTCATAACAATTTAATAGATGTCTAAATTTAGCCTTTGAAAACTCATTTTTAGGTAAATTTGTTTAAACTAAGCTGGCACTGATTCATTAAATTTTTCTTTGATAATAACCTCTTTATCAATCATATAATGTTTGAAGTCAATGCAAAATACTAATTTGTATAGTTTTAGAAAATCAGGAGTATTTACCTGAAATGTATGACCATTGTTATAACGAACTATAGCTACTTTCAGAGGATATTAACTATTCTGAAAAACACTAGTGCTAAAGAATTGCGTCAAGGTTATCACAAGAAGAGGATATCGCGCTATAATTTCTTTTCCATGAAAGCTATTCTTTTCTCGCTTTTGGGTTCATGAAGTCTTGTTCTGCAAAACGCTATCAGTTCGCGGTTTTTTGCTTCTCTGAAATTCGATTTCAAAGTTCAGTGGTACGACAAAGGATCTAACGCATTTGAAGAGCAGAGCAAGTCATATGGTTGAAAGACACTGACAGCTGGAAGACAAGATGGGATTTACTGGAGCTGGAACGGTCACTTTCTACTTGTGTCTTTTTTGATTCCAGCAATTTTCTTCTGCCATGCTCTTACTCCTTTCCTCTCTATATTCCCCTCCACATCCCTGGTTTTTATTCCACTACTTTCAATCTTGCTGAGAAGAAAATTTTTATCCAGTTGGGCTTTGTGCCAGTTCCGAAATTATGCCTGCCATCCGGAAAGTGCTTGAAAATGGATGTGAAAAAGGTGATCACTCACAAATGGAAAACATGACAATATTTTAAAGAGGGCTCTTCACTGGTTCTCTATAATTGATATATTACTTTGTGCCCAGGTTAATACTAAGAAATGAAGCGTATTCTAGCTTCGTATTTAATTTTGTTTTTTATTATCGTTGGATGCATTTAGAACTATTATAGGATTTTACAAATCAGATAAAGCACGACACAACAGCGGGACTCCTAGCACTGCCTATGGCCAAAAACTATTGTACAATATGGGACAAAGGAATATTGATATTAAACATAACTGCTAAATTTGTTAATACTTAGATCCGCAATTCTATTACTGAAGTATTGAACACCAAATGCTGCTAAAGCATAGTTTCTGTAATATTACTCATGTTGACCTTGCAGTTATATTTTATTTAGCTGTCAAATGCATATATTCTATTGAACTTTTGGTAAAGAAGCATTCAGTAAGGAATTTCTGCTCAACTTTTAACATAAAAATTTAATTTGTTCTTATATAATTAGTCTTTTATGTGAGAACCAACATTCGGAGAAATAATCAATTTCTATTTAACGACAGTGTTCTAAAGTGAAGCCTAGATTTCCTTGAATGGGATGAAAAATATTTTCTTTCGTTTCTATTCATTGGATGGCTTTAATTCGCAACATAAAGGTCTAGTCAACGCCAATCAGTGTTCCTATTTCTTAAATATTTGCTCAATGTTTCCATCTCTAAAGTTCTATTTTAATTGGATTTTTTCTTGATATTCTTTTTCATAGTCTTTTACATTACTTGAATTGTATTATATTAGGTACATAAATGAAGAATTTGTGTTGGTTAATGATCATTAAGTATGACATTTACCAATATTTTAAAAACACTACAATTGAATGTATAAAAGGTGCTGTCTAGCATAATTAGAAAAGCGCCAAGAAACATGCTTGTGGGTGCATATTTCTCCAATCTTATATTCATATAGTGAAAGTCCTGAATAAATGCCTTCATTAGATAAAAATATATGTCTTATTAAAGGAATTATGAAATTACCAGCAAAACTTGGTTTATTAAAGATTAGAATTAAAATGAGTTCACATGTTTACAAATTAGTGTATTCTGAGAATGTGCCATAAGAATAAATCTTTAAATATTTCTGAATATATAATAATTGTAGAGATGTTTCAAACATGTAGTAATAACGAAAATTCTTATGTTCATATGATATGGTCGTTAAGAGGCAGAGAGATTATTCCTCTTGCCGTATTAATTTCACATTTCACATTCAAGAGTATCATGCTTTGTGACATTTGCTCGAGTGACTCCTGCGAAAGATTTCACAATAAGGGAGAATGGGGGAAAAGTACGTTCTACAAACGCTGAAGGTGACGGAAATCTGGAACAAGTACAAAGCTGCAGTTCCCACTTTCTTTCGCTCTTTCTTTACCGAAATACAGGAAAGAACATCCACAAGTTCCCTGGAGAGAAGGAAGAAAGAGGATGCAGAAAGAGTGATGAAGATGTATTTAGACTAAAGTCTAGTCTCGTTAAGCGAACCGGTAAAACCCAAGATGAATGCACAGTACCCATTTCAAAACCTCTCCAAGTTTATTCCAGGTGCTTTTTAATGTTTATAAAGCAAGAATAGTGTTGTCAATGTATGATTCAACTGCTGAAAAAATACACAACTTTGGAGTAGGTAACATACTCACACATGTCGGTCCTGATGGTGTAGTGGTAACCATACTTGCCATCTAAACCCAAGATCGCGTGTTCAAACCCGGTAGGATTGATGGATTTTTTCGGGGCGTAAAAATCCTAAATCCTAAATATGGCTTCCTTCGGAAGGAAAGTAAAGCCGTGGGTCTCGTGTCGTACATTTACGGCACGAAAAAGAACTTTAAGTCTGAAAGAAGAGGCCTCTGAGCAAAATTTGTCGGCCGTCTCACGCCCTGAATTGAATGAGACGGTGATGACCTGAGATGTTAAAGAGCGTCCGTAAATAAAATAAATAAATAATAAATAATAATAATAAGCATACTCACACTCCGAATGACTATTATTTTTAACTAAATAATGGAATTTATTGGATGAGAAACTCAAGATATGTTCTACTGGTAAGGTGTTATACGTGCAGCATTCTTAATACTTAAATTCTGTTATAAGTGGCGTTTATATACCACTGCTCTTTCTTTCCTTTGGGCGTTTTCATTTTGGCATTTATTATTTAACTATTTATAACCGCTTTCTTTCTTTAGAAAATTATTAACATTCATATTTATAATTATAGCCGCAATGGGACCATATATTGCAACAATATGAGTTAACGGTAAGGCAGATTTACAGCCCCTCTATTTTAAGCAGCTTCGCACATTCAAAATAATACTTCATATTAATTATTGTGTCGCAATTATTACATTATTAGTAGTAGTACCCTGCAAAGAAACCAAGTACCTTAGCAACAGAACCCGTCATATCAACTATTAATAATGCACTATATCGTTTCGTAATAGCAAAGCCACGACAATGCAGTGATTAAAAAACAAAACAAGCTAAAATAGCTATAAGAACCATGCACTGTCAAAAAATATTACTAAAGCTGAAATAATGGAGCATTTGTCGCCATTGAAATCAGATCCACGGTGTTAAATACATGAGCTAGCAAAACATAATTGAATAAAAAGTGGTCAATGTGTTATCAGAATTTCTCTATTATCATCGTCATTTTAACCAATTGAAAGCATATGGGCTCTAATGAAGGATTACGTAGAAACAAACAATAAAAAGTGTTTCATCGCAGAAGTACAGCCTCTCACCAGGGAGGAAAATATCTCACTTAAGGTCCTAAGCACTCTTTTATAGCTGTTGTTTAATTATATTATTTTAATAAGCTCTTTTTCACATAGTTGTAAATATGTGAAATGTATATTAGGTAAAGGATATGATGCTCAATATAAAGCCACAAAACATTTAATGGTAGTATCTATTTTGTAATGTTAATTTCTAAAGTTTATTTACATATGTTATTACGTAACATAAAGGCCATAATATTCGATTTAAAGCTCCAAACATTCATTGGTAATATGTTTTAAACCATATAAATGTAATATGTTTATTCGCACATGTTTTACTGTTAGATAATGGCTTTAATTTTTATTAAAATGACAAATATTTGTTGGTAATACTTTTTAAATGGTATAAATCTATTAAGCTCATTTGTATAGATTTCATGTATCAGATAAGAAATATTACAATGTATGTCTTAATGTTTGTTTGTTGGCCTTGATGACAATGCGTAATAATATAAATGTAACAATTCAAAGGAACACATACATAGCCAAGAATATAAAAAGATTAAATACTGATAAGAATATTGTAATACTAAATGAATCAACAGAGAATGGCAAGCATAACAACATTAATGTGTACCAAGAATGAAACACGAGACAGACAGCTTTATTGGGACTAAATAGAAATGAACGAATTTCATTTGCATGGATTCGTATGTTGAAAATACAATTGATTATATGTATAGTATTATTATAGTCTTATTGAAATAAATGACTCTCTATTTATCAAAATTTTGTTAGTTGTGCGTTAGATTCCGTAGAGAGAAGATGTGTTTTAAACTCCTTTAGCAAAATCGTGGTTTGTACTGCATAAAACGAAGCTACATTTTAACATTACGTAAAGATAAGTGGCGATTAAATATTTCGTGAGAGAAATTACAAAATTATTATTTGTGGGGAATGATATGAGTTATGAGTTTTCGGGAGAGAAATAGAAATTTTATCACGTCTGTCTCGTATTCAGTCTGCATCTAATCACATTCTCAGAGCATATCGTAAGCGGAAAAGCGTATTGTTGTGTGGTAATAACAAAACATTAATAATCTTCGTAGATTTTTATCCATTGTGATTTTGTTATACTTAAAATATATTCTTTTACCCCAGAAGTATCTGAAAAAGCCAACTATAATACCAAACCCTGAACTAGCCGAGCATATTGTGGTGGTAGTTCACTCAATGTCTACACGACAAACGTCTACGACTGCGTCCCATAATTCCACTACATATTTAACGTTTTTACATTAGTGAACATCGACTAAACCTACACATGTAATTAATACCACTACAAATTCCAAGATGTAATACCAGACAACTGGCAGCGGTGGTCCGGCAAGCAAAAGAATTGTCCAGAAACAATGGGAGAAAGAACTGATCTTGTATAAATGCGTGGTTAAAGGTTAAAATATCTCCCTAAGTTGTAGCTCAGAGCAAGAGCAATCAAAGGGACACGTCATTGGAAGTAGCTCCTCTATTACCATGAATATGAGGAATAATTTCGTAATCTGATATTATTATTATTATTATTATTATTATTATTATTATTATTATTATTGTTGTTGTTGTTGTTGTAAGTGTTAATACAAGGCGATTGACATTCTCATTACTTTCAGGGTTTGAAGCGCTAACATATAATATTTCTATATCTGAAACGTATATTATTGAAAGGATTTAGAAAAGGAAAATTGCAAATAATAATAATAATAATAATAACCATCATTAATCCATTCTCTGATATTTTCGATATATGCGTGTGCGTATGTAAATATATTAATGTAAATATATTTGGTTTGTTCCAAAATTCCTTAATTAAAATCCGGTAGAAATATATATCGGATTAACGTACATAGTCACCGAATATTCAGTACGTGCAAGCGCTAGGGATATACTTTATCATGTTTCAACTTTGTATTCCCACTTATAAATAAAAGTTCCTGGGCTATGGCCTAAACATCAAACCGTTTCTTCTAGTTCTTTTCGTTTCTCAGTTTGGGCATTGTTTATTTTTTGTCACTCTAAATTCAAACGCATTTTGTGCTTTTGACAGCATTTCTTCCTTCAGAAGAAATTAAAATAAATACCTTGATATTTTCCCCATATTTGGATAAGCATTTAGCCAGTGATGTGAGGATGAATGTTTGGTGTGGACTAAGGCTATGAAAGAAATGGTACCGAATAATAAGTGTAGAGGTTTTATATTTTGAACGTTAGCAAAGGTATGAAACAGCGGGCTTGCGGAGCTATTGAGTTTGGAACAGTTGGCGGCAACACATGTTGCTAAGGCTGAGGGAACTCTGAAAGAAAGGGAGAAATCTGGCAATATCAATATGCCTTTAAAATACGGATGAAACTCTGAATGCCTACGTTACAAATAGTGATGAGAGTAAAGCATTTATTGCTCTACATCTGAATGTTTGTACATTGCGAGTATGTGAGTGAGGGGTAAGATTGAGGCAGTATATCTCCGGTCTTGGAATATAAACAATAAAAACTAGAAATTAACAAGGAAAAATATCGTGAACAGTTTCACAAATTGTAAACATTTTGGAATATTTGTTTTCATTTTCAAAGGCATAAAATGAAGTTAAAGTGGTAAAAGTAAATATTAAATCTCAAAGGTAACAGAAGTTGTGGAAACAACCCACATGTGCAAGTAAGGAAGCAAATTAAGTTAAAAGTACTATTTAAATTCATGAAATAGGACCATAACATTACTATAATAAAATTATTATTATTATTATTATTATTATTATTATTATTATCATTATCATCCTTTTACTTTGTTACATTTTAACATAATATAATATTCTTATTTAGTTTGTTCCCATTCTCTTCCTCTCGTTCGTTTCAACTGTTTCCACATATTATGTTGCCTTCGATATTTTGAATTTATTTAACCACCTTCACTTGTCTTCTGATTTTGAAGATGAGCACAAGTTGCTCCAAATATTAAATTATTTTTGAGACCGTTTCAGTATTTAATATTTCTGCTGCTTTAGGGTGTATTATTTCATGCTATACTAATATTTATGAGCTATTTTACTTTTTAATATTTAATGTGTTAAACATATATTTATGGAGAGACAGAGAAAGGGATGAAGAAATTGGCAATTACTGCAATGTCAATGACACCAGATTGAGAGGGAAATAGGAACGGATTTCTTAGTATGTAAAGAATGATAGCTCTCGATATTTAGAAACTTGAGTAGTTGTAGGCTTCATGTGAATGGAAATGAAACAGGGAACTATTGGTTTTATATCTGCACCTAGGAAGTATGAACGTTATGGAAGACTGAAGTATTATATTTGACATATAGTTTGGAATTAATTTCTAGGTTTGTGTACTAATACTGACAAATAATATATTACTTTGTCAGTTTTACAACTAATTTTATATCGATGTATTATTTCTATTGTTTCCCTACGTGTGAATAATCATAGAGTTCTATTTCAATGAAGATTCTCTGCCCGGTTACTCAACATACTCTTCTCCAATATAAGAGTTTTGTTGATTTGTTAAATTTAACACTTCTTACCAACCAGTTTACCACAGAAGTAGAGAGTTAACAGAACTATTCTTGCATAAAGCGCGAGTTTAAATCTTACATCTCAATGTTTACTTCTTTTCTTCTGTTATTAAAGTACTATTTCTTTTATTTCTTCTCCCTCACCTACTTGAGTCTTGCTCAAACTGCCTCCAAATTATTACGTTCATTTCAAGATGCAATATTTATTTTACCATCTACTTTTTATTTGTTCGTTCTCTGTCCTTGAAAAAACAATAATAAAAAAGCACATGCTGTGAGACACATTGCGTAACCGTTTCATTGTTTTACGCATCCTTTCCCAATATATCATTTCATCACTTGTATCACCAGTGTCCACCGCTTGTGGTGCCTCAGTAAAAACGGTCGTTAAACACTACTAAAAAATTGTTTTACGCATTTCTGTGTCTTTAGTTCGGAAGTAATTTGAAGGTTAGAACCTATTATTACAGTACTTTCATTAAACATTTTCCTCTTTTAATTTTCACTACAGTTTTTTTTTATATAAAGTCACTTTAAGGACGATTACTGTAATTATAATTGTCACTAGCGCTTGGGCTTCAACTGAAAAAAATTGTGTTACGGCCACCTACTATATAGAGCACGAAGAACACGGTATCTCAGTTTGTTGGGTTGAAGTTCAAATGCCGACAGTGGTCCGAAGTTTTTAAGTTCGATGCTTCCTTTATAAATAATGTCCTACATACAATGAGTGTGACTTTGTGTATATATAAATTAACCCCTATAGAATTGTGATTAAACTTGAAGCCTGGGTCGATCCTCGTGGTCTAGTACTGATGTGGTAGTACTGGTGGTCTAGTAAATCCTATGTATGGCTTCCTTTGGAAGTGAAGTAAATTAGTGGATCCCGTGTCGCAGATTAATGGCACGTAAAGGAACCTGAAGTCTGTTAGAAGAGGTTTCAGAGTTTTTTTTTTTTTTTTTTTTTTTTGACTGTTTCACACACTGAAAATTATGAATGGATCAATCAGAGATAGAACCAAGATAAAATTAAGAAAACTGACGAATGGCAATCGCCTAATGGCGTCAATAATATTGTCTGGAACAAAACGCGAGACTGACAGACATACCACACATCAATGTTAGATTAATGAATTTAACACTCAGTTAAATATCTCCGTGGAAAGCAGTTTGTATAATCTATAATAAGATATCTATAATCGATTATTGGAAGACGTGAGTTCGAGCCCAGTTCGCATACATAATTAGCTCATTTGAATCAGAAGGCGAATAAAATTAAATAGAAATATAACACTTCTAGAAACTGTATGAAAGTATTAGGGAATAAATACCCGAGAGTCTTAAATATTGTTATACTTTTCAACTGACCTAGGAACATTGTCGTAATTATTAATTTTACTAGAGAGAACATACATACACAATTACGTCTGTCTCGCGGTTCGTTCTACATATTATAACATTCCAACAATCTCACGGTACAAGAATTGTGCTTATGGAGGACAACAATAAACTCACATATTATTCAGCAACCGATGTGATTTTTAATTAGTTTTCATTCTTCAACCCTTTCACCCCTGATAATAAATCTGAAAATATCCAGTCAACAAAATAGAATCTACCGGGATCCAGGAAGACGATGCAGGTGGTGCCAATTATATACCCCACTTCAAATTTTACAATTAACATTGACATTTCCTTCCTAAAAGTTGAACTTTTTTACCTAGGGGTTCTACTACTATACTTAGAGCATAGTATATATAGAAGCATATATAATCACACTCTCATATTTGTCTAAACAGACCATAATCAATTAATAAGGAACTTTTGAATGCTGCAATAAGTACTACTTATGTAACTGGAGAATAATTTGGAGAAAAGCTTAATATGAATGTTAAATTGCATACTTATTTGTGTTACGTGTAATATGCACACCTTATACAAATGTTGCTAAATCATTAATTTTTTATTAAAAAAAGTCTATACAGTGAAAAAGGCAATTTATTTTCTGTACGTAAATCGAATAGCAGTATTGGTTTCTTTCAACCCAAGAAATCCAAAGAAGGTACTAACGGCAATTGGGTGAATTTTAACTTTAAGCACTGCTGTGTAAAACTTGTTTATTAAAGTTGGGTGCGGAAAGAACCATGTTAGACTGAAAAAAAAATCGTATTCTATCCATAGGATAATCTCAGTTTTTAAAACCAAGAAAAACATGATTAAAAAAATATATAAAAACGATTATAAAATACCCACCAAAATATTTATTAAATATATTTTTCCTTATATTTCATGAAACTAACTTGTTTTCTATTCCAATAGTGGTATTTATACCAAACAAGGGATAAATAATTAAATATTGCCAATGTATAAGGTAGGATGTATTATCAGTTAAAAGCCGTTCTTGCACATATCCTGTTGTACGCAATCGACATATCAATTATTGTTAGCTCTCCCTTACCCGAGTTATTACGTATTTATAACTTGATTTGTTTACCATTCTTACCTCTTATTCATTCAACACGAGAACAGTACATTTTAAACATCATTATTGCATATAGTATAAAAATATGAATAATATTGAATTTATTTTGATGTCTGCAAACTGTGTAAAACTACTACTTATCACCGCTGAGACTATGGTAACAGATTTTTAAGCATCGATTATTCCATGCATGGTGAGAAATACTCTCATTCCAAATCACACCTTGTTTCAAAGAAATGTGCACTTAGACATCTGCAATTATGGAGTCAGCTGTTATATATTTGTGCATCTTTGCTTGCAGTTCAGCCTCTAGTCTCATTTTACAAACATTCCATCACAAAATACTTTGCCACATTTAATACTTTTATCGTAAATAACCGTTTTATTCATCTATTGATCATTTTAAGCTGATAGTTATATCTTTTATAGGTAATGTCAAAAAAGAGGGCTCTCGAGAAATGAATGAACATGAGTGATAGCACAAATTATAATGGAGGGCTTTTACATTGCTTGCCCTTCAGGAAAACGCCTCATTTTAGTAAACTAAGTAGGATCGGAACCTTTATGCTCTGCTGTAATTAATTTGTAAGCAGTATTAAGCAGGTAAATAATATTTTGCACTCATCATGGTTTCAGTTTTTAAAAATTGAGATTATTCTAACGATGGACTTTGAATTTGGATCTTAATAACTTTTACTAGGGATGTGTATAACATTTAAATCATCTCTGTAAAAATCTGAAACTATTATATTACTACATTTAAGATAAAACACATTTTGATATTAAAGTAAATGTAAATGTTGATAAAAATCATTTCTGCTGCTAGAGATATATCTTTGGAACTACCCCCGTAATCTCCACAATTCTCGCTTATTTCTTTTTCGGTTGGATGCTAACCCAATAATACAAAATATTGGAGTCGCCCGCAGTATTTTCTGATATTTCAAGGTAGTGTTAGAGTTCCCTAGGGAGTGATGTGCCATGACATGTCTGAATGTGGTGACAGTCGCTGACCCCGGGATATGATCACGGGCAGACGATATATACAGGAAACCAGATTACCCATCCTATTATGGGGCAATTATTACCACAATATACACGTACATGCGCAAACTGAGTCAACGGCATTGACAAGGAGATAATTGTGTTCCAACTACATTCAGGTGCTGTAAAACTTCAAAACCTTGATAATGGTTAATGATAATACCATGGGATATGCTTAAAACTTTTCAAAAATATGAACATTGATGAATACATACGTATACTTTCACGACCGAAGTTTTGGATCTTCACAACCTTTTCCGGTCTAATGGCCAATTCATATTCACGGTAACATGATGTTTCGTAGGAACTAAGGCACACATCTTCAGAAGAATAAAATCAATGTTTACTTGACATTCAGTGGCTGATTCTAAGTATCAGGCTTCGTCGTCGTCAAAACTGAGGTGAAAGAGAGGCTGCGAAGTGGAAAACGGAAGGAATTTGGCATGGCCATGTTAATGATTGTTATTGACAGACAGCAGGCGATCTAACATGCCTCTTAAGAGCAGGAATCCAAATTCTAATATTTAAATATTTCAATATTTTTCCTGTACAAGCTACTGTGATTCTGCCAAAAGCAAAAATATTGTCCTAGACGGCAGTTTCTTTTATGTTCTCGGATGCTGCATTTGGTATTTTCAATATGACCCTTGACAGCGTTGTATGGAATTTTGTAAACACCTGCTGTTGACAGTGGGTCGTGAGCTTCCTTAGCAGAACGGAGAACTGGCAGCTTTGTTGTGGGTGTACTGACCCGCTGCTTCTTTAAAACCTTGCCAATACGTCAGTAGCATTCCAAATATACGACAAGTAAAGTTTGCCTATACGAGTCGACATATCTTTAGAGGAAGTATTGTTTCATTGGCATGTACAAGTTTTTAATTCTTTACGTGTATTAGTAAAGAATTAAAGAATTAGTAAAGAATTAGTATTAGTAAAAACTGATTTAAAAAACTAAGTTCTTAGTTTATGAACTGCGGCTGAAAGACGTGGTTGGCACGTTCTACTAAAGTTTTACTTAGGTCTCTCTGACGATGTCATATCTGAGCTACACATTTCTTTAAAAACCAAATACCTGAAGCCGGAAATAAGGCTGTCTTTATTAATTTAATAACTAAAGGCTGCAGAGTTATATTCATAAAGGCATTAGATTTGATAAGGGTAATTGTTATGTATAGGTATAAGACAAACATTTAGAGATAGGTATAACAGGAATAGAAATAATTTGTAACTTGTACTTATGTGTATGTCATTTGACAGGCGATTGTATCTTACAAAAGGGTTTTGTATATATTTTGTGGTAAAAGATGTGAGAAAGAGACAGAGATGTATACCTGACGCCTCGACCACTGACCACTCCTTAGACAAGGCTGAAGAAGGGGTAAACTATCTTTTGTTAGGTCACGAACCTTCTGCCCAGGAAATACTTAGAGTTCACAATAAGAGAAACATGTGGCTGTAACGAGACAGTATTTGAACAAAGTCAGACGTAGCAATAATTGAAGAGAAAATGGGAATGTCAGAACGGAGACGAAAATGTTTTATTATAGGCAAGCCGGGTATACAAAGTATTGAAAACAGCTCATCAACACGTGCGTTATCTCTGAGAACATTTGGAAATCTACAAACTAAGGGAGGAAAAAGATGTTTCAATAGAAATCAGCATATAAGCAAAGTGCCGAAATTTATG
Source organism: Metallyticus violacea (assembly GCA_030762175.1). Lineage (NCBI taxonomy): Eukaryota > Metazoa > Arthropoda > Insecta > Mantodea > Metallyticidae > Metallyticus > Metallyticus violacea. The sequence goes on from CM060834.1 coordinate 80,531,894, forward strand.
ACAGACTGTTCTTAGAAAATTCAGGTTCGTGAGAGAGAATAATTCTAGACAATGGTCATCGGATAAAAGTCAACGAATAAGGAGAACTTAGTTACAAATAAATATTTTTAAGATAGCCAATGATGAACATACAAGACGGAAATAGGATAATATACGAAGGAATTTAATTTAGCGAGAGGCGTGGCGATGTGGTAGAAAAACTAAAGTATAGAAGTCAGAGGGACATTCGGACAATCAGACGAGAAACAGAGGACATCATACGAGAGACACACGAAAGAGATATACGAGAAGCAGGCAGCCTGAGTCATTCGAAAGCAATCAGTCTAAATCATTTCTAAAGTCAGTCTAAGTAAGTAGTGAAGTCAGCGACGAGCAGTCAGCAAGGGATCCCAGTATTTTTTATTTGTGAATAAAATATTTGAACAAGTCAACCTGGTGTATCTTTTGGGCAACACATTTCTCGTTCCCGTGGATCTATACTGATCCGCGAAACACTCCAGTGGACTCTGAGATCAAAATTCAACAGAATTGGAGCAGACGTCTTCAGTGAGCAGCCCGGGCAGACATCGAGACCACAACCAGCCCAGCAGTCCAACATACACTCTACGCCCCCGCATACCACCCAATTACTGCTCCATACCTGAGTGATAAAATGCGCTGAATTGCCGTTTGTAGTAGAAATTTTCGAAAGTATTATTTCATTCATGTTAGCTCTTTTTTAACTTTACGTGGATATGGAAAAAATTCTTCCTATAAAATGGCCTTATCTCCCAGTCCGCCAAAAATTAAATATTTCATGTGATATGTTAAAAATTATGTAATTTCAAGTAACTTTGTAATAGTATCCATACATCAGCAAAGTTGATTTTACGTTGCTCCTAATTGCAATTTTCAAGTCTGTTATTTTTAAATGACAAAAAATGAAGAGTTTCGTGGTCTATCTTTGTTGGATAATATGAGTGAAATTTGGAAATATTTTTCACGTTGCCAATCCATTTACGATTTCATTTTTCCTAATTCAAAACCCCGAAGCATTTAAGATTGGATATTTTGCAAACCAAATATCCCGAAATCATGTTCCCGAAAATAGTGTTCTAACTACACTTTCCGGAAATGCCATTTTCCAAAACACAGTATTGAAATAGCTTATTGGTCAGTAATTAAAAATATTGTTGAAATTATTTTTGCAAGTTTATATAGAAGCATAAAACATTGAAATGAAACTGAAATATATGCTAAAAAAAATACAACAAAATACAAACTACCAGGTGGCATCCACTTATCTGGCCCGGCCATTTTAGGGCCTACCTCCTCACAATTACAAATATATATACACATATATATATTACAAATATATATACATATATATTACAAATATATATATACACAATAATTATTCTATCTATCAACTTTATCCAAGTTATAATATAATTGAACAAATACAATATTTCCACTTTAATTGCATCAGTCCCCAGTCCCCGGTTCATCAGCAGCAGCCTACTGGAATTCCAGGGGGCCAGGCTCCGACCCAATCCAAGGTCCTAAATAAAAATTTTCCAATACTCTACCAATACCAGTATTTTGTTACCAAGCTACAGTCCCAACAAACTACTAATGACCTTATATCTCAAATGCATACTAAATTCACATTTCAAATTTAATAAAAATATAACCTACTCCCAACAAAAATCACCTCTATTTTCATATCAATATAATTAATCAAATGCAACCCTTTGAGTGATTCGATTTACCTCCCCTGTTAGTACCCAATTCCATTTATTTTTAACTGTACGTAGGAAATTTCCTACATTTCTGCTGTTTTTACTAAAGATATACATTGAGGCTATTTTTCTACCCAATTTTAACCATTTCTTGTTCATAAACTTTTTCCTCCAGAGTCCCGTCCCTTTGCACTCAAACACGATATGTTCCATATCTTCCTTTCCCCCAAATATTGGGCTCTGATTCTGAGGAAACCCATTCCTTATTTCTTTTAATATCTATACGCCTGCTATTAACAATGCAATGCCCTCTATTTGTTCCTTATTTGATTCATCAATATTCTTCTCTCTTTCCCATTTTTATCAATATATAAAATATTAAAGATCTTTTACCTGCTATCTCGTTAAACAATTTTTATATTTCTATATCTCCCAATCTCTTTCTTGCAGCTTTCCAAAAACCCTTTAAATTCTTCTCTCTTCTCCTCCAAATGTCCCCCATTCCAAAATTATCCTAAGACCAATACTCCACCCATTGCTCCTTAAACTCTTTTCTTGAAATTATATATACACAAATATTGTGTTGAAATGTATTACATTTAAAAATTGTGAACTTAATATTTACATGAAAAGGTGATATAATGAGGATTAAATCGAACTGGACAACGAACCTACTACTAATGACATGGTAAAAAAGGAATCAAATTATTATTGAATATATTTATTATATATAGATACATTTATTATTAAAATTAAATAGAAGGAAAACTTACTGGGGCTGGTAGAAACTAACACAGAGCTAATGCAATGCAAAAGCCACATGTTCTAGATGTTGCCTTTTTACAGTAAACAATGCCCATGGTATTTTGAAGAACTTAGGGAACATGAAGCTACATACCTAATCAACAGGCATGAGGCAAGCGATGGGTCAGGGCTCTAAGTTGCTCGCCCAATTTGTGGAATCAGCACAAAGCACATTGTCAAATGATCATCATATGGATAACGTTAGTGTGGGTTGGTATAACAAGTTCCAATTTCCGGTGTTAAAACTCTGCTCTGACAGAATTACAGAAGGTAGAATACAAAAATGTTAGTGCACAGCCTGAAAAGCAGCAGACATCAGTTCAAAACCGCACCACACAACACAGTACAGTGATTTTAAAGAGGAAAACAAAGCTGCAATTTTGATATACAGCTCGAATCAAATGAACGGAAAAATCAATCAGTTTGTGCGGTATTCTATTGTTTTGTGTGACAGGGTTGGTGTCACTGAAACCGATCAATTGATACTATAAGGGGAGGCAATTATACTTTTGATACGATTGCATACATACTGGGTAAAATGCCAATGACGAACACTATAACGGGCGAAGATATTTTATAATTGTTTTCACGAGGGGGGGGGAACCCTAAATATTTCTAATGAGTATCTGTGACAAAGTATGGGACCTCAGCAATGATTAATAAAGTCAAAAGTTTTGGAGCAGACTGAGATCTTATTCAAAAGAACGTGAAATATCTAACACTTTAAGTTTTAAGTATATCATTCACCAAGAAGCATGTGCTAAAGGCACTAATGTCGTGGACGTGGTGGTAAAAACTGTTAATGAAATAAAATCCAAACCTAACAATAACATTCAATTTAGATAACCACAGAAATATCTAAATATAGCCTATGAAGATTGAGCTTGCTATAATCAAATGAGATGGTTGTGGTGGTAGTAACTAAGGTCGCCGACCTTGTAGATGCCGACACGTTGAGCGTCAAATTTGTGTTGAAATTAGTTATGACGTGTGTAGGTGGCGTCGACGTTCACTAATGCCAATTCGTCGTGCGTCAAATTTGTGCAGGAATAGTGAGACGCCGGCGTCGTAGACCTAGACGTAACTAACACCATTACAATATGCTGGGCTTGTTCATGGTTCGGTACTATAGCTGGAGTTTTCGGATTTATGCTTCTGGGGTGAAAGGAGTGTGATTTTAAGTATAACAAAATCACTACTGATAGAGATCTACTGAGTTTATTAATGTTTTGTATTATCACAACAGTACACTTTTTCTAATTACGATATACTCTGAGGATATAATTATATATAGACTGAATACGAAACAGACGTGTTATAATTTATGTTTCTCTCCTGAAAACTGTATATGATATTAATTCACACTCGTAATTCCTATCATTTTACCACCAATAATTTTGTAATTTCTTCCACAAAATGTTAATTGCAACTCTTCATTAGGTAATGTAAAAATAATGTTTCTTTATACGGAGTTTTTTTTTTTGAGTAGTGTTTAACGCCCGTTTTCACTACTGAGGCACCACAGGCGGTGGACACTGGTGATACATGAGATGAAATGATAAATTGGGAAAGGATATTTTTTTTTAAGGAAGGAAGCGTTCCAGGCCTAAGTTTAGGTACCTCCCCGGCATTTGCCAGTTATGAAGACTGAGGAAAACCTGGAAAAAACCCCAGTCAGGGAGGACGGTCCTGGCGGGATTCGAACCGCAGACCTCCCGCTCACGAGTCCGTGCCTTAACGACCTCGGCCACCCGTGGCGGTAATTATTATACGGAGTACGAACCAGGATTTCAGCTAATGGAATTTAAAACCCGACTTCTCTCGACTGAATCCAACGCATAACTAACAAATTTTAAGATGAAAGCAATCACTTATTGTATTATTACAATAGGATTATATGCTACAATGCATTATATTTTCTACATAGGTATGTTTCTTCGTTCCTTAGTATATGTATTTTTATTATTTGTTTTTCTTTCTAATTGTGTATCATACTTAAGCACGCCCGGTCGACGACTCGGGTATAAAATATATAATTTAATAATAGTATAACGACAGCCACTGCTAACCACTACTATAAAACAAAACTACATGGATAAGTGTAAATGTAGACAAAGGTCCTGAATCCCCTGCCATTTGCAATCAAGATTAAACATATTTATATGATAATCCAGATATGATAGTAGCAATAATGAGAGCGAAACGCTTGGTTAGCTACCTATCGATATTTTTATGTTAGATTGAATCGGGGGATGCTCAAAAGGCATTTGGTTTCAGCAGTGAATAAGAGCAATCGTGTTAAGGTTTTGGTTTCGAAGCTGCAATCAAATTATTACGTTATATGAATTTACAACCTGACCTGGGCGTGTCAATGATATTCGAATAAAGTTAAACCGTTTAGATATTAATCGTGCATATGGCCGTATTAAACGAATTATCATATTCTTCTTTACCAAGAAGTTTGTTGCAATTTATTTTATTAACAGATTTATGAATACAGCGGTACAATAAAACATCCTAATATGAATGCAAAGATACAACTACAACTTTTAGTGTCTCCCTTAAACCCCTTCAATGGAAAGGTCTACAACCGTCAGACTGCATAATCTGTGAAGGAGGGAGGGCGCACCGAATATTTTTCTAAACGATAGGGAAGGTAGAGCTCTTAAGCGTTAAGCTGTCTTTTTATATACCCGTTTGCTGCGTTTTACGGTGGTTTCTAATTAACGCAGCGCCAAAGAGTAAGTAGGCCGTGAAACCGGAAGATTGGGATAGAATCTCGACGGTGTTGCATCTAACCATTGATTACCATTAAATTTGTGAAGTTTACCTTAAATACCAGACCAATTTATAAAAAATAGTTAAAATTTATACATGTATGTAAAGGGAATATTTGTATTAGCCCTTGGAAATAATTTTACACAATCTTTGTTAGAATTATTTCTGAAAACTGAAAATGAGAAAGGGTATATTATATCATCTATTTTATTTCTCGAATTATTGTTTGTTTTATTAAAATTACTTCTGAAAATATTGTATCAGTTAGTTAAACACAAACCAGTTTAAAACCAATGTTTTTGTTATTTTTTAGAAATTTACTTAAGAGATTTTTTTCATTTTATAATAGTCAATGATAATATAATTTTATGCAAAAAAGTTGTTTAATTTCTAAATTGCAGGCAATATGTCTTATTTTATGTGTGTCATCGAAAAGTAAAAGACAGTAAAATACTTGATATTAATAATTCTGCATCATAAGGGAAAAGAAATAATTAAATATATTACTATTTGAATTCTTTTCCTACTACTCGTATTTAGAACACAGTAAATAAATAGTAATTATTATTATGTAGACATTTGACGATGGTATTCAGCATATTTTCATGTATGTGCAGCATATAGATAAACTTTATATTCTTTCTCGTTGCTATTCTGTACAAATCAGAAAAACAATGCTTTACCATTTCGCGATATACAAAGATAATATTCGGCGTGTAATAATGAAAAACAACACTGTCCTATTTGTTCATCATTGTTTAACTAAATTTTCGGATTATTTTGTGTGTAATATGTAGACATATATATATATATATATATATATATATATATATATTTAGCACCACATTTACTCACTAGATCTTTAAGTTAGCTCAGTTGCATGCTTTTTATTATTTATTGTTAGCAATCCTTTTCAATTCAAACGTTTTTATTAACTCGCTTTGATAACAATACAGACGCCATGGCAACTTTTCAAATAAAGACATAAAATTTAAATCCTCACAATTAAATCCTTACAAATAACATTTAATAAATCTAATTTCTATTACATAAATTCAATTGCGATAGTGTTAATGTGTAACATGTGTGTTAATAATGTATTAATAATTTCAGCTGTGTAAATAAGTAGTGAATGAGTATTATATTTAATATAATATGATGAGTTACATATATTATCAAAGATTTTGACTTCTATATTGAGGATTTTGTACAAATGTATTTCATACTGAAATAAACTTTTTCAAAATTAACTTTGTGTTTCTATATTTTGTTTTTAAATAAAAAAACCAATAATTAATCAACTGTTTCGACATATCAATGGAGTAGATAAAAAATTTGCTATTTTAGATGTGATCAAGAGAAAATAAAATGAATTAAATCTAAAAGTTGCTCAATTTTTGTCATTATTTAATCGAGATATCTAATACTGATTGAAAAATTACATGCACACAAGACCAAAATGTAGAAAATAATTAATTTTTTTTTAAAAAACACATTTTTATTTTCTTAACAGAATAAAAGTTTGAAATAGAAAATTTAAAACTAAATTAAAAATGAACCAAAAAGTGCAAAATATTTCATCCCAGCCAAATACAGATTTGTAACCCCATGCAAATCATAGTCCCAAAACTTTTTAGAAAAATTGTTCCAAACGAAAAACGTGGGGGCGCATGTGATAGATAATTAATAGCTGTTAAGAGTATTTATAGTTTAAACTAATCACACAAAAGGTTCAGACAAACTATTGCATTCAATAAACTGTTATTGCATGCGCCCCGGTGATGAATTATTTTATATATTTTAGGTTATTTATAATTTAGTTTTAAATTTGCTATTTCAAACTATTATTCTGTTAAGAAATAAAAACGTGGTTTTTAAAATTTGTTTTTATTTAAATTTTAATTGTGTTAATAATCAACAGAGTATTGGAAGAACGTATCAGATTTCATTTGCTGAACAGTAACAAAAAATCAAACAAGCTAAAAAATAGCTGAGTGGTAAATGCCGCAAAATTAAGTTACACTCACAATGACTTCATGCCAGCCAGCCCGGAACCAGCCCTATGTCATAATCATTAGTAAACTGCAGTCTCTACGCCGTGTGTAACAATTTAGTGCTGCTTGTCAAGGCGACATCTAATTTGTGATGGACAAGATGGTTCATGACAGGTTTCGTTCCAGTGATTAACTTTCTACCCTCAGGTCATTACGCTTCAGTAACACTGGCAAATTAACCTTAGTAATTAAAGCTGCTATAGCTGTAAGTGAACGATACATAGGAAAATGACATATTACTTGCCATAAATTTACTATGTGTACCAAAGTATTTATAACACCGATAAACATAATAATTTATATTTACAAGCAATGTAAAATAAATAATAATATGTCTCTAATTAATAATTATAACTCGGTAAACAAGAAATAAAATACTTTTATATGAGAATAGCCGGTTACATGAAATATAATTTCATTGTATCATGTAAGTTATTTATCGTACTTGTACACGCAGTATTTGGAAGTGCACGAACTGATATGATATAAAATAAAGGAGGCATATTAAAATGTTCTCCCCATTCAGAAAGGCAGCTAAATAATGCAAAAGCTCCAAATTTATTTTCTTGATATTTTCGTGTGCTTCGACACTAACAATATTTAAACAGTAAACACGAGAGTAAAATCTATTTGATATTATAAATAGAGAAGCAATTTGGTTGAAACTAAAAAGAAAGGAGTAAGTAAGGTGTTTATAAAACTATTACAAAAGATTTATAAAGATTGTGTCAACTTTTCAGGGATGTGGTAAAGGATTATATGCAGAGTAAAACAAGGTTGTAAATTAATTCCAACACTGTTCAATCTCTATATTGATGATATTTTGGAAGAAACTAAGAGAGATAAGTTTTATCTACCAGTAATAAATAATAAGGAAATACAAGAGTTGATGGATTCAGAAGAGCAATTAAAGTAATGAATACCTTTAGTAAATAATGGGAATTTTAAATTAATGAAAAGAAATGGAATACTTTGGTTTTTAAAAGAGGTTATAAGTTTAAAAATGATGAAAAATGGCAGTTAAATGAGAGAGAAATAGTGGTGGTAAGGAAAATTAATTATCTGTGGACAAATGAAACTTAATGGAAGTTGGAATGAGCAGAAAAAAATTAGTAATAGCAAAAAGAAAATCAGCTAACATGTTTAAGAAAAATTCCTGATATAAGAGTGAATTGGCTGGAAATAATATAGTAGAAGTTCAAATATTCCATGGATCAGAAATTCGGGGTGTAGAGGATGCATAGAAAGATGTTGATAAAATAAGTAGACGTTTTTGTAAATTGATTTTATGTTACCAACATCATCCCCAAATGGTATAGCACAGCTGGAATTAGGTAGACATTCTACTAAGAAAAAATGATCACAAGAATTATGAAATATTTATTCATAATTACCACATTAGAAGAGGGCGATATTATTAAAGAATGTTTTAGATACAGGAGAATTGTAAGTGAAAAGAATCATGGTATTTCAAAGGGCAGGAAATTTTGCAACAGAAGGTTTGGGAAAAGTGTGGATAAATAGGAAATATCAAAATTAAGGATTTTGGAAAGAAATATAATAAGATTGGAAGATATTGAAGACAAGAAATAAACATTAGTTTAGGTGAAATAAGCTCATTAAGACTTTATAGGGGAATAAAAATCGTATGAGGTAGGTAAACACATATAGAACAATGTGATAAGGCCGGTAGAGAAGGGTTTGCTTGGGCTAGAATTGAGTTATGAATTTAAAAGGATTAGGATATGATAAAGGAATAGGAAATTGTTTAATGTGTGGAGAAAAATTAGATTTACATTGTTTGTTATATTGTAATCAAACAAAATTATGGAAAGAGATGATTTGGAATAAAAATGGAAAATTTAGATGGGGAAATTTTAATTAGAAAGATTTTAACAGAAAAAGGAGAGAAAGATATAAAAATAATAAGGAAATATTTAGGTAAAGTTAGCAAAAATGGATAAGAATGATGATGAAGAAGATGATGGAAGGAAATGTATGTAAAGTATAACAATTTGTGAATTTACATGTATTTAGGGAAGGTGAGGCAGAAAACATAAAGAAAAGGCCAGATAGTTAATGAATGATGAATTGAATATGGGAGGGAATAGGAGTAAATTAGCATTAGAAACAGGATTTATTATACACCGTAACCTGGTGTTAGTGTGCATACAGTTCTAAGGAAATTAGTAACTCACAAGTATAGAATAATACTTTGATATAGTGTTAAGAAATAAAATATTATAATAGAGTAATATGTATTAATTCTATATTGTCAAATAGTATAATGGAATTGACGAAGACATAGATCTTATTGCAATATTTAAATTTTTATGTTGATGTAAAGAGAAATAAATTCATTCCTAACAAACTAACTACCTTTGATTGATAAGTTTCTAACTAATTACTTGCAAATTATGGAGAAAGATAAGTGCTTTATACAGTTAATTGCTGGTTTTCTAATTTGGAAGCAATATTATTACTTGAATTAACATATATTCTCAGATAATATGTTGTGAAATACTTTTCCACATAAAATGTGTTCAGTGCAATGTTGCAATAAAATTTATTGCAGTACTCCATAAAATAACAGTACACTAATAATTTTGGTATGAAAAATTACGTTAACATTGTTTGTAATTTTACCCTAAGTACATTCTTAGTAATTGCATGGTAAAACGGTAATGAATTATGATTCCATATTTGGGTTCTAATTATATTCAGTTTATAAAAGTACAGTTGCCGCATGCAAGTTTTTAGCACTACCAATATAACACGAAGGTTACTAAATGAACGAAAATAGAAAAATATAAAAATAAATACAAATTAGATAAATAAAGAAGTGAAATGTGATCAATATGGAAAGAAAACAGAGCAAATGCGCTTTCCAAACGAGTGATAAACCTTGCTCTATCCCAAAGCACTGCAATAGTAACAATTAACTGCTCTTTGACACTGTCGTGTTGGTACGCAAAGTCATACTGCATGGAATAAAGGTTTAAATAGGGAACCAGGATTTCCTCAAAATTTTCGAAGTAAAAAATTATGAATTACTCTACTTATACTAAAACGTTTTTATCCTTAAACTGCAGTACACAAAAAGTACCTGCGAATCTTTACTTTTCATAAATATCACGTAATTTTTTCGTAATGTGATAGTAATTTTTAGACTAAACTATTTCTTCTTTAGGAAATGCAAGAAAACTAGTCAGTTAATAGTATATTTCATTTTGTACTTCTGCAAGTCATCGTGTTATTTGACACTGTGTTTTATTGCAAACGACGAATATATTCCCTTCCCTAGCATTTGAAAGGTATAGACAGCGATGGTATTTGACGACGTTGGCGGTCACTTTTTACCGTATTTTTTTCTTGCAAAGTATGAAGATGAAGTTGACGTTTCAGCAATAATTGTAGTATTGGAAATAAGAAATCAACCAATGTGAATAATTAATGCACCTCTTTATACACATATTGTAACGAACCAACCTGTGATTATTAGATAACCGCCTAAATTCAAACTTATTATCCCTTTAACTAACAGTGATTATAACACCACCTATATAAATATATTGGATGTAATTAGTGAAAAGAAATGGGGGCATAGCTTTAACTAAAACGCATATTAGTTGGTAAGTTAGATTAACACATTTTATTATATTAAAGTATATATAATATAGTGTATAATTATATAAAGTATACCTTCATACATGATGAAATCCGGGTGACTTCCTAGGCGTCCCTTGGGGCAGAGAACCGGCTTGTCGTATGTCCTAAGACTAACACTGCTTTTCCTCGAATCACTTCTTGCAAGCCAAACCATCCGTTAGTCAATCACGATGCATAGACCAACGCTATCTACCGCATTAACTCTCCCCTTTCCCCTTATCACACTCTTCGTAACGGACAGCTCTACCTTTTAAACACTATGACCCCATTCACAATGAAAATTAATCGTAAACATAATAAAATAAGACGTAACACGTTAACTTAGTAGTATGTAGGCATTCACATTGAAAGACGCAAACAAGCGAAGATCAACTAACAGCTGATTGTAAATGGCTGCTTCTCAGCAGATGGCAGTGGCGTTTATGCATAAGCAACTTGTTGTAACTAATATGCTTGGAGTAATATGAGCAAAGATAGCTTGCGTACAATGCAATTAATCTTGTGTCCATTGACGCCATTCTGTCAGCTGAGTTACTGATCTCCGGCTCTCTCTACCATAATTTGCCCTAACCTGGAGCAAGGAAATTAAGTATTAACTCTTCCTGCTAGCTGCTCCAAGACCCGCGCGACAGCGGAGAGAGTTGAACTACTGTGCTTGGCCGCTTGTAACAGTGTAAATGTTATGCTTTTGTTTTTTTTTTTTGTTTTGTTTTTTGTTACCATAATGTAACCTATGCTCTGACTTCAGTAACTTTCAAATATAAATTGATAGAGGATTGTGAGGCGGGTAAAATAATTTAACGGTGGCAAATCTGCTCTTATTGGAATTGGCAATTAATGTCTATATACACACACACACACACACACACACACACACTAACCTAACGCTAACCTCGGGTAAGTCCTAGAAACCGGTGGTTTTTCGTAAATATAAATTGATAGGGGCGGGTAAATCACTGTACTGGTGTCAAATCTCCTTTGATTGCAGCAGAAAAAGCTCATAAAAACATGAATTTATGGCGCATTCTGTGCGTGGTACTTACTGTTCGCGTGAAAGGCTCCCTGCCTTTGGCTCTTTTCGCCGTCGCTTAGGATTGGCAGCAGCAAGAGTGCTCCGTGTATATATTTTACCACAGAGCTACAACAGAGCAGCTGTGGTCTGATTGGTTGATATCCTAAGATTAACTTAGATGTAGACGCAAAACCTTGGGCATTGCAAGCTTCTTGTTTACGTCCAATTCTACGTTTATTTTTATGTTTACGTGAATCCTTGTGAATGGTTCCATTACAATACATAGCATCTAGCTTTTATGTTTAAGTTTACGTTACGTTTAATTTTCATTGGGGCCTAACTCTGCTATCTATCAGTAGCCATTCTTGTAACAATGGAATAGCTATAATACGTCGACAATGCAATCACATTATCGACGTGTCATTTTGTTACCATTCTTGTAATCGCCACAATATGCTACCTGGTTGCCGGTTGCACTCGGGTACCTTCAGTCGCCATTTCTTTCACTTCCTAGTAAATCATGTAAGCGTGCTAACATAACTTGAGACGCTATTTAATTTGCTACTACATGCCCTTTCAATACGTATCAGATGGGCTATTGACCGCCTCGTCATACTTTGCTTTGTCTTGTGTCTTCTTCTTCTTCTTCTTCTTCTTCTTCTTCTTCTTCTTCTTCTTCTTCTTCTTCGGAGCTAGCACAGCGCTAGGTTGATAGGAAAGAAGTTTCCATGGGGAAAAGTTTTCGGACAATATTTAGATATTGATACGTATCTTCTTCCCTATTATTGTGACCCTGATTTAGTATTATTTGGTTCTATGAGTATATATTAATCTGTTTTGCTTGAAAGATAAATTGCATGTACGTCTTTAGCCTACATTAAAGGAAATGTTATAAAGTATCATCAGTGTAATCGCAAACTATGCTGGGCAAAGATTCCTACTAAAGGAAGCTAACAGTACTGATCCTGCTTATAATTTATTTCATCATATTGCAAAGTATTGCCTTAGCTGGGGAAGGTATATTTGCAAGCCAGTATAGTAGTTTTCTTATTTTTTATTGTGGAAAGTTTTATAAACATGTACTTGGTATTAAGAAAATGTACAAAAAATTTAAGTGCATAATAGAAATTGTTAATATTTTTTATTTTATATTGTATTATTTCACGCAATAAATAAATTACACAAGCTTAAATTGTCAACCTTCTCATAATATACATTTAATTTTTATTTTTGATGTTAACTCTTTAACAATTAAATGAAACATGTGTTAATCCTAATTTTCTTATAACAAACATACAACCAAGTCATTTCACGGATCCCCTGAGGTAGTATATGTAATGAGTTAAGAAGCTAGTACGAGACAAATTTGGTAGCAGAACTGAGGTTGTTCGTTTTGTTAAATGAATTTATGCTGTATTATTGAATTGTGAATTTCACTAGTACAATTTGCCCTGGGTCACTTTTGTATCAAACAGAGGATATTTTCGTGTGGTTAATATTATTTTACTATCTGTGTTAGTTCTGAGTTTAAGGTATTTGTTACTTTGGACCTACCCCAATTGGAATATCTACACCGTGAATGAATTACATGTAAGGGAAGTGAATTTCGTACCCAATTTGATAGAAGTCGAGCTAGTAAGGTTGTCGAAGGCACAAGTTCAGGCTGACCGTATTCTACAGGTGCACGAAAGTACGGAAGGCTACGTTCCAGCAACGTGGAAGTAAATTATTCGATTTCATATGTTTATATGAGAAATGTTCAAGGGACTGGATAACGTTGCATGAATTACATCGTTTGAAAGTAAGACTAATAGACTGGAGCAATTATGTGATTTATTAGCTAAGGAGAAACCGGTGCAAGTGTTTGAATTCTTACAAAATTACGAAAATTGTTTGTTAACTAAACTAACCGAGTTGAGGAGTAGATAAAACGATGTCCAAGTTTCAGGTTTACTTGCAGAACATAATATGAGAAGCAACAATAAGGCGAACTTTCGTCCGTAAATTTTAACAATCTTTGCGGATGCATGTTTGTGCGCAATTGATGAATTAAAAGATTTGCATCATGGAACAGGCTTTGGAATTTTAAGTGTTTATAACGTTGTGTAAACAAGCTGTTTCTGATTCCATGGTGTTGCGAACGATATATGCATTTGTTCAATGCATTTTTGCAGGCTGTAAATGCGGATTTTTCCGTGGAGCGATTTCATAGTAAAATGTTAATAAGTCTTTTTCACTTGCTGTATATAACGGGTTGTTGACGAGTAAATACTTCCTTTCAAAAGTTTATTTGCTGACTACTAGGTAGTTACATTGAATTCACATCATATATATTCAATGAATTGACAAAAAACAAATTACATAAAAATCATCTATTGTAGTCCAGGCATAATACAAGAACACTTGCAGCAAGAATTAAAATTTAAATTATATAAAAATAAACCAATAAAATTATCTGTGGTGCATATTTATGTAAATTTGCACCAAAATCAAAGAAAATCAAATTGTAGAACATTATGAAATTATATGTCTCAAAAAGAATATTTTATTTCAAATTATTTGTGCTATTCAAATAAAAATACTGCCTTTCTTTTAATTCCAAACCTGCAGTTTAATGTGTGCTTTATATAAACTCACTTCTTTGTATATGGTTTTTTTTTTTATGTTTTTGAATGGTGTTTAACGCCCGTTTTTACTAGTGAACACTGGTGATACATGAAATGAAGTGATAAATAGGGAAAGGCTTTTTTTTAACGAAGGAAACGTTCCAGGCCTAAGTTTAGGGCTCTTCCCCGGCATTTGCCAGTCATAGGGACTGAGGAAAACATGTAAAAAACCTCAGTCCTGGAGGACGTTCCTGGGGGGATTCAAACCCCAGACCTCCAGTCCACAAGCCCGCGCCTTAACGACCACGGCCACCCTTGGCTTGGCACATGTAAATTATTAACTGAAAGCATTCATTTTGTTGTTTTGTATAGAGGTGCTTATTTTGGATGATGATGAATGCATGAAAGCTCTAGTGAAGACTTTGTGAGCTACATAGCTTATTATGAGACAGGAAAAAAAAGTTTTCCTACTTCTCACTTAGACGCTGTACTAGATTATTTTCTAGAGTCGGAATATTTGAAATTTTTGTGTTATCACAGGTTAGAAATATGTTAATTTTATATCTCTCTATAGCAATACCTCCAAGCCGTTTTCATTGTACGCAAATTGTAAAAACATTTCTGGTAAATTGTCACTTCCAAAGTTGGAAGCATCCTTGCGCAATTTCCCCTTACAAAAATGCCACGTCCTAATCCCCTTTGTGTGGGAATGCAATCAGTCCCAAAGTGACAGACAGTGGTAGTGATTACCGGCTGGTCTTCCCATCAGTGTCACTACAGGAACCAATCTGCAGCAATCACATGGAGCGCGAGCGGTGAAAAACTGCAACACATTGAATCCAGTGGGAGGGGATTCCCCTTTCAACAAATCGGGATGCTGTATATTACGTTTATCTTGCTGGAGGTTCTTTTCAATTTTAAGTTATGTTTGAATGTATTTAGATTTTAGACCCTTCATTGCTCTCGTATTTATTTCACATCTATTTTATAAATTTGGACCAATATTTAAACGAAATTAATAAAAACTACTTTACGCTGAATTCATAAGAAGAAAAAATACATATATTTAGCTATTTCTTGACACTTTAAGTTTTTCCTCTCTTTAACTTTATTGTTCATTTTATCAAAAAGTTTGCGGTATAACGTTTCCTTAGAGTCTGACGAGGCTGTAATAATATATGGTTATTAATGCTGATTGAAATATTACTAAATTGCATATACACTATACTAAATTATGAAAACTTCTATGTATTTTGAAGATGAAGAATACGTTTGCTTTCATATATGCTTGAGTTTGCCTTTAAAATGTTCATCCTGTGCATACTAATTTATGTTACAAACTTTTCCATACATTTTGTACTTAGGTCTCCAGAGTAAGAAGGCTAATTATGTGCTAAACGCTACGGGCGGTTCAAAAACCATGCAGTGAAACTAACAGGGTCTTTTGTGTTTTTCCTGTCTGACATTATATAAAGCCATGCAAAGCCTATTTTTGAATAGACATTTCTAGTCTTTGAATGCACGCTAACCCATTTGATAATGGTTTTCAGAACTTGATTTTGACAAATTCCACAGTCACTGCTAGTTGATGCCTGCTGCAAGTAGAATCACAAACTTTGGCAACTTTTACTATGATTGTAAGGACTCTGTTATATAATGGGGCAGTCAGGCAGCCCACACATGCAGTAAATATTCTTTCATTTACGCTTAAAACATGTAGCGTATAGCTCAATTTCAAAAGAATCTCATTAAAGTGTTTGTTATGCCCCACTTAGATTATTATGACGTTTTGTACTCTAATCTGAATACTAGGCATATCGATAGGTTACAACGTATTTGTAATACGAGTTTAATTTTCATAAATATTTCCTTTAATATCAGCAAAACTTATCATGTGACGCCTCTACGAAATCAACTGTCATGGCTACCTCTAAAAGAATGTAGTGCTTTCTATTCCCTATATGCTCCTGTTCACTATTCTCCGCACCTTCACCCCTCAGTATTTCGTCTCTTGTTGTTCCTACCTCGGACAAAGAATATAACTTTACTGTGTATCCTTCGTCACCGAACACATTTCTACTAACCTCATTCAGCATGTCGATTCCCAAAATATGGAACTCCCTTCCTCCTGAAGTCAGATATTGTCGAACAATAATTAAATTTAAGTGTAGATTAAGTTGTCATCCATTTAACTCTAGAACTGACAATAGTGGTCTGTTGCTTCCATCATCGCCGCCGCCGCCACCGCCACCACCAGTACTTCTCCTCTTCCTTTCCCTCCTTCTCCTTCCTCCCCTTGTATATGAGAAAAGCTACTGAAGAACTAGTGGAAATCTATCACTATCTTTATTTACTTTCAAACTTTGTTAAAAGTGTCTTATTTATATCGAACATACGAGGGTAGGTCCATAAGTTTCCGGCCACACCGATAATGCTTATGCACGGAAAGCTGAGTGGTAGTATGTTGCTTCTTCACGACAACGTACCTGTGCACACAGCTCTTGTTGCAAAGGAAGCTGTGAAGAAATGTTGTGGTTTCAAGGAGATCAACCAACCACCCTACAGTCCAGATTTAGCTCCCAGGGACTATTTCGTTTTCTCAAAACTGAGGAAGGAAATTTAAGTGTGACGAAGAAGTGATGGATGGTGTTTATGCCAATTTTGCAAACAAGTCTTCGGACTATTCTTGGGGATTGAAATGTTAATTCAAAGGTTGTTTTATGTTTTCTTTTCTTTATTTATTTATGGACGCTCTTTAACATCTCAGCTCATCAGCGTCCCATTCAACTCAGGGCGTGAAACGGCCGACAAATTTTGCTCAGAGGCCTCTCTTTCAGGCTTGAGGTTCTTTTACGTGCCGTAAATGTACGACACGGGACCCACGGCTTTACTTCCCTTCCGAAGGAAGTCATACTTGGGATTTTTACACCCGAAAAAATCCATCGCTCATAGCCGGGTTCGAACCCGCGATCTAATTCAAAGGTGTGAGAAGTGTATTGTAATAAAGGGGAACTATATTGCAAAGCGAAATTTAGTTTTGTATTTATCATAATCTATCTGCAGTTGTTAATTCCGTATTTTCAAATTATTTAACTTTAACTTGCGTCTTTTTTGAGTTTCTATAATTCCCTCTCTGGCAGGATAGATTGCACTTTTTAGCTTTCTGTGAACCTAATTTGCATTTCCAGTTCTAACCCCGAAGCGGTTAGATACTCAATTGATACTCTTTTCCACTAGTAGATGGACTTCAAATCTTATTTAATTAACTACACACCACACACATATATCTGTAATCAAATTCCGATCTGATCAGTTCCGATATTCAATCGCCATCAGACTCTTTTAACCCATAGCATAATTATAGTTAAAGTTTTAGATTCCTAATGTATAACCTCTTAATAATCCATGTGTTTTCTTTACCAGAAAAATTTAAGACTGTCTTTGGACATATAAAATAATTAGCAAACCTCAAGTCATAAAATGTGAAACACGTTTAATGTTTTTATTTTTCGATATTCATTTCATTATTATATGTTTCCTATTCAATAAGTCACAACAAGTAGACGATTGTTGCATTCCATATTATGACGTTTAAATAACCAACTATCACAACATAATAATGTCTGCCTATAGTGTCCAACTGTTCCTAGAGTCGATAAAGCAAAAAATTTATGTTACAATGTTTTTACATGTAATGGGCCTCAAACCGCAGAAAACTTAAAATATAAAATAATTGAACAGAACATAAGCAAATTACTAAACAATATAAGGAAGCAGGGTAACAGAATAAAATAAATAAAGGATGTAATATATTTTAACCCAATCTAAATTTAATATCACAGAAAAGAAAAGTACATTTCATGTTTAATTTTGTAATTATTACAGTGCCTTTTACTATTTTACTCCGTCATCAATGTTTTAGATAGAATGAATCTCTTTACTTAAAGAAGAATGTATATTTATTGATGTTCCTAAAATGATATGAGAAAATGTATATCAACGATGAAAAGTGCATGAATTCAGAATGGACTATTATATCTTAAGACATAATTAAATTTTGAGACAATTAACGTCTCGTGCCGATCCCAGGTCCGCTTAGAAATAATATTTATATATAATACACTCACCAAAAGGGTCATAGACCTATGGTCTACATATGTTGTTACAAGTATAAGAAAGAAGACAAAATATATTGAAAGGGGTTTCCCCGAAAAGGCACGCATTGTAACCTTTTTGGGTAAGGGGATCTCTTTGTAATGTTACTTCAGGTTAACTAGAACTTGGGTTACAACCGGATATCGAACAAAACGCGATACCAGGAATTTGGAAAGGACGAGTGATTCTTTTGTTAACAATGCAGGAAAACTCAGGCAATAAATATCCAGATGGAATCATAAAACCTCTGTTACTGCTCTCTTCTAATATATTATTCAAGAATCAAGAATCTCAAGAATCTCAAGAATCTAAGACTTAAGATTTTGCTGTGGGTGGACCATAATAAAATCTTATAAGATGGCCTATGAGAGTTAAACGATAATAAATTAGCATAAAAGTCCACCAATAGAAACATAGGTGTAAGAAGAACAAATCACGTGGCATTAAAGCCATGACGAAATATATTTATAGTGGCTAGACTGATGGACAGGCAAATTAATAAAAGAAACTGCAATGGAATTCAGAATACTTATTTTATTACTTGTAGCTGAAGTAAGTTGGATAATTGTAAGAAAAACGAAAGTTTTAATAAATGGTGAAAATTGGAACTACTAGTGTTATATTATATTATTGTCTATCATCTCCTTTCCCTATGATAGTGTATCACAAAAGCAAACGTTCAGATAATAAATTGAACTTATAGCCGAGGAAGAAACATTGCTTATATTGCGGTACTGAATGGAGGTTCGAACAATTACCCTTGAGATACCAATCAATTTATAAAATTCGATCAGCTCCTTATCCACAGCGAATCCAAACCCAAGCACAATCTATAAAAATAAATAAATACACAAATACCGCCGCAAATTGTTTCATGTAAGGCAAAATACGAGCAGTTTTTATCCAATTTTAAGGACTAAGAACATCTAGAATTTAGAAATTTACTTCAGAACGTTTACATCATTTGAGAATTACTAATACGATAAATTAAATTAAAAAATCGGCATTCTAGCTCTATAAAGAGCATACTTTGTTTATAAAAGTTGTAAAATTGGCATTTTAATACACGATTATCCAAATTTATTTAATCGCCAGAAGCTAAATAAAATTTACAACTCGTTAAATATTTGTCTATTTTTTGGGATAAACTCTGAGAATATTAGAACGGTAATGCCATTTTAATAGATATTATTATCGTCATACGCGAATTTAAAAAGGCACACAAGGCATTAAGTAAACCTGGTATAATGGTTTATCCTGGTTGTTAGGCACCTATTGTGATTCTATTAAAATATATTTAGTTCACTACTATATATAGTGTTTAGTAGCTTGGTATATTATTACGACGAAAATAATACATATTCTATATAGGTACTAACTATTGTGTAAGTGTACAAAAGTAGAACATCGTAGTTTTATTTCGTTGTGCGTTTTTAATAAGATTTTAACACTAGAATGCCCATTGGCCACTTTTGATTTTTGAACGCTCAAATTTTCACTGTTTTTGGAAGTAATTTTCTATGGTTTTGTGACTTTTAATCCCTTTCAAATGACGTTTAGTTCACCAATTTTTTTTTTAAATTCCATTCATAACTTTTTAAAATAATACAAATTTACCATTGGTTCCCTGAGGCGGTCAATTACCCACGTTTCTTGCGAAGTTATTGCATATTTGTAAGCGACAATAATAATCACTTCACAACAAACATGTTTCATACTCATTGTAGCGTAGTGCGTGAGTTATTGTTTATCAGCTTTTGTATCGGTGTCTAAAATTTAGCACATTTTTTCATGTTCACGTAACTTTCATAGAATACTGTCACCATCACTGATAGCTGATCATAGGGGCGAAGAAATATCTAACGCCTCTAAACGCAAGACATCTCAAATAGTGTTATATAAGAACAACAAAACCTAAGACAGTTGTTTGACATGTAAATCATTGTATGCGCTTCTTGTATAATCAAAAACTCTGCAAAAGTGTCATACAAATATCTCTGAGAATGTTTCAATGTAACAACTCTATGTATAGATGTCTGTATAACTTATGTCTTTTTTGTACAAATAATTTGTTACTACATGGCATAGAGCAAACCCAATTCGTGTAATAAAGTGTTTCTTATTTTCGAGCAAACATGGACTTAATGCTTGATATAAAAAATAAAAAAAATTTTTTTTTACTAATACCTATTTGAGCTATAAAGAATGTATGCACAAATGCATGAGCGCATCATTGAATTACCAACAAATTAAATGAATAGGCAATGGGACTTGGGGACATAAAACGCTAAACATAGTGATACGTGAGCAAAATCAATAAACATAAAAATATCTGAAACCAGAAGCTGGATTCAAGCTGGATTCGAACCTGGTTCGCAGTTCAGAAGCTATATTGTTCCCTTTGCATCACTACAATCGTCTGGTAAGTAAGAAATTTCATCGGCCTGAGTCAGAAGACTCAGACTCACGTATTTAAGACACACTTAAATACGTGATACTGAGCAGACACCAAGTATATACAAACTCACTCCGGAAGCTAAATACAAACTGGATTCGAACTTGCCTGCAATTTAGAAGCAAAATCGTTTCCTCTAGGTATACGCTACAGTAGGCTAGAAGGCTACAAGGAAAAAGTTTCACAGTTTTCATTGAGAAAAATGTTTAAAATGCATAAGAAAGTAGTGGCGGTCAATTGAACGCTAATAAGCGATTTAGGGGATAATTGAAGGTCCGGCATTCCAGCGTTAAAACATATGTTTGTTTTTTTGCTAACGAAAATTACTTAGAGGATTTATTATTTAATGCATTCATACTTTATAGTTCCTGTGCGCTTTGTAGATGTGAGCATTTGCTTAAGTTTGCTGGACTACTGCATTCTGGGAACCTTATATGGGCTCCATTTCCGAGGAAAATCCCCCGAGATGTGATACCAAGTGGAAAGATATAAAGAGCCAAGGGGATAAAAACTAACGTTAAGGCTCTTTCTATATACTTGTTAAACGCTAGCACCAGGAATCCCAGGCTGTGACAAGACACACCCTGGAGAATTTTACACACCGGCAGCCTTTCTCCAATCCTTTCTTTTGCTTTCATTCTCTTCCGTGTCTACTGGTGGAAATATGCCCAAATCTGAGCACTTTCAAACAGGAAATGAAGTCGTAACGTGAGGATAGGATATTTATTATTCTACTTATAGAGGAGCAGCAGTAAAGACAAGTCAATGCTGCTTGAAATCCTGAATTGACAGTAAACAGTAGAAAATAAAGGTAAAATCAATTTTTCAAAGAATATAAACTAAGGATAAAACACAATGAAGTTGATATACAGAAGCTGTTCTATATCAGAAACTAGGATAGCAAAGAGTCAAATGGTTTTGTAAGATATTTTGGTTTTACTGAGAATGCTACTTTTGATATTTATTAACAAGTGAAAAAAATAAACTATACATTTGAAGCTATATGCTATAAGCAAGTGAGAATTCACTGATTTTTAATAATTAAATTTTTATGCAATTTTAAATAGCAATTTTTCCTGCTTGAAATATCCTCCCGTCATTACTAAACTGCCAGCGACTTCACCAATTATGACGCTAATTAATTTAATTTTAAAGAGCACTTAAAATCATTAAGCTTAGTAACGTGACATTAGAGGGTTGTATTTAGAATTTCTTTTATAATCGTTTACACCATTTTCTCAAATGACGACTAAATTGTAAAAATATAAATAATAAAAACGAACAACCATTATAGTAATAATCAACATCTTATCCATAGATAACCGCCACGGGTGGCCGAGGTCGTTAAGGCGCGGAGTCGTGAGCGGGAGGTCTGGAGTTCGAATCGCACCAGGACTGTCCTTCATGACTGGGTTTTTCCTCAGTCCTCATAAATGGCAAATGCCGAGGAGGTACCCTAAACTTAGGCCTGGAACGCTTCCTTCCTTAAAATAATATCCTTTCCCAATATATCATTTCATCTCATGTATCGCAGTGTCCACCGCCTGTGGTGTGCCTCAGTAATAAAAACGGGGGTTAAACACTATTCAAAAAAAAAATATCCATAGATGGCCTTACGGAAATTAGGACATGTCTGTTCTCTTTCTCATCTCGAAGAAGAAGAAGAAGAAGAAGAAGAAGAAGAAGAAGAAGAGAGTTAGCTAATTCTTTTGAACACCATCGCGTCATGTCTTAACATGCGGTAGAATTTACTTAACGGAGAAAATAGAAAATAATATGTAAGGATGGGGGGGGGGATATTTGGAAAATATTATGATTAATGATTCTTGAATTATATTCTCAGGGATAATTTGATTTCCTCTTATCATTTCGGATGATTTTCCGCTGACTTACTACATTTGGTTTATAGTTGGATTGTGTGAGTGAATTGCTCCCTTTAATAATAGCAATGTCTCGAATTAAACATTCAAGAAGAGATCTTGTAGAACAATGGATCAAAGGAAAATAATATCTTAGAACAGATTATGAAATGCTTTATTATTATTACTGTAATAAATATGCAAGTAGTTATTATTTGGAATTTAGCAGCTATTATCTTAGGATATTATTTCCGTTAATTTAAAATAAACATGTGAATTTGATCTACTTTGTGCATATTTTTTAGGTCAGTCACATTTCCTGAAAATCTCTAGATCTATCAGTAGATAAACGATGTTTATAAATATTACAAATTAATTAAATATAAGTAAAACTATATTAATGTAATCTGTCCATGAAATATTTTATTTGCCGTTAAAGGCTTCAATAATATTTAAATTGAAGCATTTACCTTTTTTTCTCATGTGACAAAGATGAAACAAGGATAACTAACCAAAACCCAGTGAATTCAATCTTATGTCATTGCATCATATAAATCAGCACCAAATGAGTTTTGTATGATTAGATTAATGTTTTAAAACAATTAAAATATACCATTAGACATTTAGGACTCTTGCTCTGAGAGAGTAATTTTAGAAAATTAAACAAAGTATTAAATACCAGCCACATCGACCTGCAATATAATTATATTCCAAAGTCATACGCAAAATTGCGGAAAGTTTACACAACAAACATTTAGTTTATATTTAATTTATATTGTTTATTAAAACGAGTAAATAATTTATTAATCAGCAGTAACCTGCAGAACTAAACTATTATATTATAAAATAGTAAAGTTTATAATTTATAAGAAACATGCTTGTTGCAGGTTTTAATTGAAATTTGAAATGACTTGAGAAATGGAAACATACCAACCTTGTTCTATGGATGGGCGATATGTTGCATATTTAATTGTTGGAAAGTTACGTGGGGAATGGACCTGGTATTTCTCAACTCGTACGCTGTTTTAAGTTTTGCAGTAAACAAATCATTCTTTTATTCCAACATTTTTGATAATAGAAAAGTGTACAGTTGTGTTATTCAGTTTACTAGACTACAACAAGTGCTACTAGTTTTGGAAAATATATACAGAGGGTAGCAAAAATGTATACATTTCAAGCAAAAAAAAAAAAAAAAAAAAAAATTCATACAAACAAAAAATGATGAGCACTAATCATCTTAGACTTTTACAGTTACAACAATTGTCCACCATCGGTGTCGATACACTTCTGAGTACGTTGAGCTACTGATTGAGCAACATTTGTGAAAGTGTCCTCAGCGATTGCAGCACATGCCGTTTCAATTTCTTCCCAAAGCGTTTCCAGTGTAGTTGGTTTCCTACGGTCTCAAATTTTTCTTCAATGTATGCAATTGTTACTCAGGTTGGCGGTTCTGTTCTGTACACTCGTGTCCATTGCCTTTGAACTTCAATAACATTCTCGGTTTCCAAAACCACTTCAAAATTGTTTTCCCCTGTTCAAACGATAATCTTGGCTCCATTTTGTTGTAGCAACGCTAGCATTAAGTAATGTGAGCCACATCTGTTTACAGAACATCATACGATAATTTCGGCTTCATTTGTTTGTTGTTGATTTACCTGTCACGTAGCAACGCTATCATAATGTGAGTTACATCTGTTTATAGAACATTTTACTACACTTTACTGTTGTTTTTCAGTTCAACTTTGAAATATATGAAATAAATATCTACTGTGAAGGTGTATATACGTTTTTTTGGCCCCTCGGTATTTGTTATTTTCCTATCCACAATAATGGAACTTTGTGATCAAATAACCTAAATAATGCAATTTTTCTCCAATGGATGATGCTCCTTATATGCTGAAGCTTAGGAAAGCAATTAAGGCATTTATTCCTAATTTAAAACACGACGCTTGCCTGGCACTGCATCATGTTGAGGAAATAGTTATCTTTAGGTGTGACAGTGTAACTGCACTGACAGGTGTCCATATTTCATTTTATATGAAGTGTATGACACTTCTTGTATCATTATCAGATATTTTTGTTAAACTTTTTATGCACAATACTCTATTTTTCTGTTTGATGACGAAATGTCATGTCTTCAACGCCATCTCCATCTGTTTTGCTGATACTGGGTTTACCAAGAGACATTATTGTTGAAATGTCGAAGAAATAATGTTCACTGCAATTAACACACACAATGCTACAGCTATAAACTTGCTATTCGTATCATACAAACTGCCTCATATATACATGGAATTAAGACATGGAAAATTGCGGACCTGAAAACCGATATGTTATTTCGTTTAGTCACAAAATTAAGAGATATTAACTGCTAACTCTCGCTAAGATAGAAGGCCAAAGTAGTGGTTTTTTGACAACAAAATAAATGTATGACGCTATAATGAACAAGAGTTTTTCGTGTAAGTTTTTGTCAGCTTTTTTTTTTTTTTTTTTTTTTTAAGCGCAATAACTCAAGAACCTCTTTTGATTGACAAATTGTTCATGTCAGTCCTGTACACAATTTTTAGCTCTACTGTATCGCGTAACTAAAAACTTATGATTTATAAATACACTTTAACGTGCAGATAAAGAGTAAAAACTATTGGGTTGGCGAGCTTGCGAGGGTCTTGAATTACGCTACAGGGCGCATACGCTATTGGCTAAGCGTCATATACGCTTTTTTTTTATGACTCCGCCTTACCTCCCTTCTCGTTTCTTTTGGACAAAAAAAAAAAAAAATCAAACTAGAACTGTAGAACTGCCTTTCAAATTGGTATCTTGGGTCCTTAACTTACATATTCACTCCACACCTCAGAATTAACTGTATAAATTGCTAGGTAACCAAGCGTTAGCTCTGAAATAAAACATTTGAATATAGATGTTTAGCGGAAAGGCACCTTTAGGCAAAAATTATAAAGTACAGAAATGGTTTATCTTCAAGAGCATTTCAAGTATTGTTTATCTAATTTGATAATAATGAAGGGTGGCAACTATTGACGAAATTTATTTTATTTTTATTAAACAATATCAAAGAGAGCAGTGCTACTAGACCTTTAGACTCAGGTTGGTATAAATAGAATAAGGAAACGACATGGAACAATAAATATTTAAGGTGGTGCATTGAAAGTACTGTATGTTTCAAATTCAGCTAAAGTATAAAATTGTTAATCATGGTAAAAATTAAAAGATAGAATTATGAAACTACTTATGAGCTAAATCAATAAGAACTAATAAAAAGACCTCGGTTCATAATAATAATAATAACAATAAGGGTTAACGATGTAAAATCTGCGGGCACACTAACACACACACACACATATGTACACACTCTTGCTCCCTCACGTTCATGAATACATACACACGCACATTAAAATCCGAAAAGTGCACCTACTACTCCAACAAAGCGCTCCTAATTCCATGCACTTTGCATGGAAAAGAGCTAAGCTTTGGCCAGTTATCTTCCTGTGCTAATTGATCCCAACTGCTAACCTAACCCCTATTCGACTTAACAAACTTAGCTCCAATTGCAGTGAAACTCCACCTGGGCAGTCACTGAAATGTGCGGCCAGATTCTTTGTTGCCTCAAAAAGCACATATTCTTTGTCTAGCCTCATCTGTTATTTTAGTTGTCTTTCATGCCCCATATCTAATCATGGGGAGAATTCATGGAAATGTACACATAAATATACGCTCTATCTGATTTTGATTTGGTTGTCCAAATTAAGTGATATTTTCTCTCTGAATTCTGGCTGTATATTTTGTGACTTCTTACAATGCTGAAGCTTACCGACAGCTTAGAGATGTCACTTATTATGAACTATTTTCCTCCGACCCTACAGTCAAGTTTAATTAAGATAATCAGGTTTATCGCTTCTTTTGGTACTGCTGAAGGACGTAGTCCCCAAGATATCACTCTACTTACTCCTCATGTCCCCCGTACTCCCACCATATGTTTTCTCCCTAAAATTCATAAAAAGAACTGTCCAGGCCGCCCGACAGTAGCCAGCTTCGATTCCCCCCCCCCCCGAACGTATTTCCGCCCTAGTAGATTGTTGGTTACAGCCATTTGTTACGTCTAGGCCATTTTATATCAAAGATTCCTTCCATTTTTTGAGTTTACTAAAGAAAGTTGACCCTTTGGCACATTCTGATATACTCCTGGCCACTATCGATGTGAGGTCACTCTATACTAACATTCCCCATCATGAAGGATTAGCTGCCGTTAAACATTTCTTGAACTCTCGAGCACCTCCTCATATCCCACCCAGAGATTTCATTTGTCATCTTGCTTATCTGGTTCTCACTCGCAATGCGATTAATTTTGATAATAAACATTATATACTAATTAAAGGTACTGCGATGGGCACTAGAATGGCACCTTCTTATGCCAATCTTTTTATGGCTCGCTTAGAGGAGGAATTTCTTAAGTTAGAACATTTGGCACCGTTATTATGGCTGAGATTTATTGATGATATATTCGTGGCTTGGACTCATGGCTCAGAATCTCTCGATCAGTTCTTTAATAATCTTAAGTCCAAGTTTTCAGTTAAGTTCACTTCTTCTGTCTCTCCCAATGTTGCTACGTTCCTAGATATTGATATTTTTTTATGCAAGGGCCC
Organism: Metallyticus violacea; assembly: GCA_030762175.1. Classification (NCBI taxonomy): domain Eukaryota; kingdom Metazoa; phylum Arthropoda; class Insecta; order Mantodea; family Metallyticidae; genus Metallyticus; species Metallyticus violacea. Next base: position 80,559,665 of record CM060834.1, read on the forward strand.
TTTTCTTACGTCCGTGCACATTAAGCCTACCAATTTACAACAGCATCTTCAATTTGATAGCTGTCATCCCTTGCATATCAAAAGATCTATTCGTTTTTCTCTTTCAATCCGTGGTCATCGACTTTGTAACAACTTTTCATCTCTTGATAAATTATCCTTCCTCTCTTTGAAAACCCGTATAATCCCAGCGCAAAAAACTTTCCAATGCAAACCTAAAACTTCTAATAAGAACTTCATTAACCTTGTTACTACTAACGTGTCTGGAATTGAAAGCATCAAACCTATTTTCAAAGAATGTCATGATACTGTATTAATGCAGTCATCTTTAAATGATTTTTCTAAATTTGTACCCCGCCTTACTTTTAGAACACCCCTAACCTTAAAAGTATATTTCGTCGAAACCTATCTCCTTCCGAATTAACCTAAATGTAGAACCTGTGCTCTAATTATGCAGTGCCATTCATTCCGCAGCCCTAATTTATCCAGAGGATTTAGCATTTCTTCATTTGCTACCTGTTCTTCTGAGATCTTGTAAGCTTTACAAAGCATTTTATATATGGGTTTAACTTCTACTGTTGTTTCGCTACGTATGAACAATCATAGACGTTCTGTTAAACCAAGTCTCCCTTGCCGGTTGCCCAACATACACTGTAAGGATTTTGATGATGCTTTTAATCTAACACTTATTGATGCGTTACTACACAATGCCCTGAAAGTTTACTCAGAGATAGAGAAATGTTAGCCATATTTTTACATAAAGGGCGTATACCACCTGGTTTAAATCTTACGTATTAATTTTCCCCGAGCGTAGGCGTAATGTTGTGGACAGCTGATGGTCGTGGTCTCGATGTTTGCCCGGGTTGCTCACTGATGACGTCTGCTCCAATTCTGTTGAATTTTTGTCTCAGGGTCCACTGGAGTGTTTCGCGGATCAGTACAGATCCACGGGAACGAGAAATGTGTTGCCCAAATGATACACCAGGTTGACTTGTTCAAAATATTTTATTAACAAAAAAAAAAAAATAATGGGGCTACTTCCTGACTGCTCGTCGCTGACTTCACTACTCACTTAGACTGACTTTAGAATTACTTTAGAAGGACTTAGAAAGTCTTCGACCGCTTTAAAATGACTTAGATGACCTCGATTGACTTTATAAATGACTTAGGCTGCCTGCTTCCGCATATCTCTTGAGTGAATCCTCTTGTGTCTCTCTTTAGCAACTGCCCCGTATCTCCCACTTCTGATTCTATACTCCAGTTTCCTACAACATCGCCACGCCTCTCGCTCGCTAAATTAAATTCCCTCGTATATTATCCTATTTCCGTGTCATATGTTCATCATTGGCTATTTAAAAATATTTATTTGTATCTAAGATCTCCTTATTCGTTGACTTTTACCCCATGCCCATTGGCTATAATTATTCTCTCCCTCCTGATATACAATGTCTTTCCACGAGCCTGAATTTTTAAAGAACAGTCTGTCATAAATTTCGGAACTTTCCTGTAATAAAACATTTTCGTCTCCGTTCTGACATTTCCATTTTCTCTTAAATTATTGCTATGTCTGACTTTGTTCAAATACTGTCCCGTTACAGCCATAATATTTTCTTACTGTGAATTTTCTAAGGATTCCTTGGGCAGAAGTTTCGTGACCTAACAAAAGATAGTTTACCCTTTCCTCAGCCTTGTCTAAGGAGCGGTCAGGTATACATCTCTGTCTCTTTCTCACATCTTTTACCACAAAATGTATCCAAAACCCTTTTGTAAGGTACAATTACTGCTACATGATATACATATAAGTACGAGTTACAAATTATATCAATTCCTGTTATACCTATATCTAAATGATTTCATTATACATAATAATTATCATTATCAAATCTAATGCTTTTATAAATATAACTTCGCAGCTTCAAGTTATTAAATTAATAAAGGCAGCCTTATTTCCGGCTTCAATGCATAACGTTACCTTCGATACTCAATATTTACTTTTATCACCTTCATTTGCCTTCTTCTTAGAAGAACTCTAGTAGTTCGAAATTTAGCGATTACAAGTGTGACTTTCTCTTAGTGTTTTATTCTTTCTACTATTATGATTACTATTAATTTAGTTACATTTTTAATAGTGCTACTTTATTTTTATTTTTATTTTATTATATATACACGTTGACTTCCCTGGGTTTTTGTAACTTAAACTAACTTACTTAAACTAACCTAAATTAACAAAGATTTGCAACTTATTCGTTAACAGTATAACTTTTTATGTATTTTCCTCACATAAAATGGTAACCTTTTTTATAGTAAGAAAAGTGAAGACAAATTATGAGATTAAAAATAAATGTTGATGCTGGGGGTTGCTAATACACTACTATTCCGTAGCACGACAGTCGTTCTAACCTACTGAGCCACAAGGCCAACATGAGCAACATGGTAATTATCACGTATATTAGTTGATTGGAGTTGGGCTTGGTTTTATCCGTTGCCCTCCTCTGCCGTTTGTGACTCGGTTTCCAAGCGGTATATATATAACCTGTGCCAAATGTGATAACAAAAATGATAAATAGAAAATATAATAGTAAGGAGAAAAGTAAGACAAAACTGTATTTCAACACAGATGCTTTACAATCTATTTGTGAATTATCACCAGAGAAAATATGCTTACAGAGACTGCTGTCCTTATTGCAGGACTAGAATCCATACTTCTATTTTAAATGTGTATGATTTAATTTAATGTCCACAGCAATTAACGGTGCAAAAGGTCAATCATTTTAAGAAAAAACAATATAACTCCATGTGTTTTGCAGTCGGAGAATGTTTATAAAACTAACGCCTAATAATATTGCTAAAATGACGCACTCGATTAAAGATAAAATCCATTATTGAAACCTTTTTAATTAAATATAACAGTTAAATAATATTTCTGAAGTAAAGCAATTTTTACAAACTAAAGACAACATCATCCAAAGACCGAATGCTCAGTCAAAATAGCTGGGCGCAGATAGGTAGTGTAAAAAGTAATAGTATAATTTATAAATCTCATTATTACAAATAAATTGTGCAGTATTAATATGTTTATTTATTGATATATAGAAATGTTTATTTCTAGAATGTGCTGATCCGATAAATTTTCTTTCCCATTTTAAATGTTGTTACTGATTTTGGAACACACTCAAGAAAATGTAATAATACAAAAGCCGGGGTGTTTCTACCATATTATAAACAGCGCACCGGTTTGCTTCGTTCGGTTTTTCTGCTGCTTTCTGCTGATCTTGGAAAATAAAATTATTGTGTATTCGCGAAGAGGAGAACGAGTTAGAGATGAAAGAGGAAAATATTCTCTCTCTTTTCCTCTTACTCTGTTTCCCCCACTGTCTGCAGGAACGGTAAACCTTACATTAAGTTAAGAGTTGGGACGTGTGTACCAGACCTGATGCAGGAGTTGGTGATACAGGCTTCAGGAGTCGAGGCGAGAGGATGTGGGCGGTGAAGGGATAGAGGGATGGGTGATGAAGGACCTAGTGCCTGATTGGATAGAATTGGTATTCTGCCAATAGCGTTGGTTTGAACTCCCGGGCTTAACCGTGACTGGAATTGGCAGATTCACACATACGATACACACACGCACACACGCACACACACACACACACACTCACACACGCACGCACGCACGTCCTCACAGAGATACTTTTGTATTTGGATTCATATGTTTATCTTATTGTCATTCAAAAATATATAAAAGGAAATATAGCATTGAAGACAATGTTTTCCCTTTACAAATCGATACGAGGTTCTGGCATGCCCCTTATGGTTTTATTGATATCTAGTAATGTTCCATTATTATTAAAGTACAAGAAACATGAAGAGAATGGTGCAATGCTGCTAAGGGAAAACGGAAATACTAATTTCATGATAGATCGCGTGTCGGTCCTGGTGTAGTGGTAAGCATACTTGTCTCCTAAACCCAAGACCGCAGGTACGATCCTGGCTAAGACCGATGGATTTTTTCGAGTGTAAAAATCATAAGTATGGCTTCCTTCGGAAGGGAAGTAAAACCGTGGGTCCCATGTCGTACATTTACGGCACGATAAAGAACCTCATGCCTGAAAGAAGAGGCATCTGAGCAAAATTTATCGGCCGTTTCACGCCCTGATTTGAATGAGAACCTGATGACCTCAGATGTTAAAGAGTGACCGTAAATAAACCAAATAAAAATTAAATAAAAAAACAATCGATAGCTGATATTGAATTCCGTTCATATAGTTGGAACGTATATAGTTGGTTTGACTACTGTAGTACATTACCGATGAAAGCTGTTCTTAGGTGAAACAAAATTTCTGTTACGTAATTCACCTATAATAAATATTATCCATAACAAATTATTTATAACACAAATAATATGTAATACACCTCCATGGTCGACCGACCGCCACGAGTGGTCGAGTTCGTTAAGGCGTGGACTCAGGAGCGGGAGGTCTGGGGTTCGAATCCCGCCAGGACCATCCTCTCTGACTGAGGTTTTTTTTTTCAGGTCTTCCTCAGTCCTCACAAATGTCAAATGCCAGGGAGGTACCTTAAACTTGGGCCTGGAACGTTTTCTTCCTGAAAAATTCATTTCCCAATATTTCATTTCACCCACATATCATCAGTGTTCGCCGCCTGTGGTGCTTCAGTAGTAAAAACGGGCGTTAAACATCATTAAAAAAAAAAGTCGACCGAGATCTTTAAGCGCGGACTGATGAGTGTGGGTTTCGATTCCCGCCAGGACCGTCCTCCCTTACAGAGTTATTTTTTTATTTTTTATTTATTTTTTTTTTCAGTTTTCCTTTGGCATTATAGGTGGCAAAATCCGGGGAACTTAGGCCTGGAATTTTCCTTCCTTTAAAAAAGTCCTTTTCCCACTCATCATTTTATCTCATGTTTCGCCAGTGTTACCGCACCTCAGCTGTAAAAACGGGTGTTAAACACTATTTAATAATAAATTTATGTAGCATATAAATATAAACATTTAGGTTTCATTTGCATATAAAAATAAGAGACAAAAATAAAGTGCAATTCCCAAAGGTATCAAATTTAAACGTATTAATATTTCTTAGTGCCCTTTTTAAGTATGCTCTTAACAGTGCTAATATTCAATAGTATAAATATTGATGATATTTTTTCAAAAAATAATATTTGCTAATAACAAAACTGTAATCAATTGCATTGCAACATACATGTTCAATGGAATAATAATCTAAGCAAAGAGTTGGCCATTTGACAGTGCAGTAGTTAGAACTTTACATGGTTTAATACCCTCTGGTCCCAGTATATGGAGGAAATGCTAGATTTCAAAAAAATATAGTCATCATTAGACACAGTCTCTTCTGACTTTCTTCTGTTCCATTTATACTCGTAATACAGGGATATGGCCAGCATAATTCTTGTTAATGACTCTTAAGATCACGTCATCAGAAAAATCTGTTCAGTATCTTACATACTGTGTTGCCCATTGATGTGGGTATACTCCTACTTCGTTACTCAGACGTACAGATTGAGAATTATTTATCTGCTGCGGCTATTTTTACCGCTTATGTGCATTCACCTGGCCCTTAGTGTGAATCTGTGGTAGTTAATGGTAAAGTTGCTGCAAGCGTTTTTGGAAAATGGCAATAAAATTATAATTTTTCACAAGGATATACTGCTAAACTTTCAGACACTAGTTATAGTGTATCAATGATTGTAAAAAAAATAAATAAATGATAAAATAAAAAATAAAAGAACATCACTGTTCGCAAATTCTTTGTACGTAGTATTACTCAATTCTACCAGAATAGTTTTCAATCTGAAGCCCAGAATGCTGAAGAATCAAAAAGAAAGGGAACACAGTCAAGAAGAAATGCAACAATAGCAGCCCTTGTCAAAAATTCAGTAACTCAAGAAAACGACCAGCAGGAGAAAAGTCTTGCCAACTGCAAGATTGTATTCGAAAGCACAATATGCCGCATGGTTTATGTAACTTTTGTGCTTGAGCGTTACCAATTGAGCCACCTCTTTCGGTAAGAGCCAGCCAGTCACTACACTACCATTTTTAGCTCTACTACCAACTGAAAAGCAACAACTTTAATTTGCATTCTAAAGCACACGAGCAGCAATCAAGGAAAGTTTCAGCAATGCAAGCATATTTTATGAAGAGGAACTGACGGTGACTGGATGCAATTGGTTGATTTCTGAATGAGTTTTGACATATCTGAATGAAATAAACAAACTATGTGTATCTTTCTTACAAAGGTACAACAGTTCGTGCTCCAATTTCAAGGAGTAACAAGGAGAATTAATCTAATGCATCCATTTTGGTTACATGTTACTGTACCCAGGAACAAATTAGAATTCACAGAATTTCCAATGATGCACGACACTTCAAGAGAAACTTCCAAGACTAGAAATGGCAGAATTACATAATCAAAATCATGTACATAATTTTTGACTCAAGGTGCTATATGATGAATGCATAATTGAGCAGCGTTTTTTCAAAATTCAATATATGCAAAATTTATTTTACATTTATTTATACATGATAATAACATATTTTGGACTTTCACGTTTTCCTGAGAACTAAATTTTAACAAAAGTCGACAAATATTATACTAATTTGATATAATAATGCTTAATAATTTTCCCGGTGGTTGAAAAAGTTTCTGTAGCTGAACAACATTATAATAAAAGATTAATATATTTTGTTACAGTCGTTTTCTATGAATTCAGCCTGTTGGTTTTCTTTTACAATATGTCAGAATCCTTTAGTTATTTATTTTGCTTGAAGCCAAGATAGCAATACACATGCCTAATTGTAAAAAGTATTAATTAATAAGAGTAAATGAAATATCTCACGAAGTTAATGGGTATTATCGACCACTACGAGGATAGTCCTTTATGCCTCATTAGCCCGTTTTATAAAACAGCAACGCTGGATAGTAACAGAATGTATATACAAAAGAAAAATAATGAAACACTATGAACAATGTAACTGAAATAATAACTGGATAATAAGAAAAATGATAAAACACTTAGAACTGCACATATTGGATCGCTTTACTTCGAACTACGAGTTCTTCTAAGGCAAGAAAGCAAATGAGAGTGGTAAAAATAAATATAAATATCGAAGGTAACGTTATGCATGGAAAGAGATAAAACAAACAACAAGAGTGAGTGAGTGAGTGAGTGAGTGAGTGAGTGAGTGAGTGAGTGAGTGAGTGAGTGAGTGAGTGAGTGAGTGAGAGGGTAAGATTTAAAACAGGTGGTATACGTGCTTTATATAAAAATATAGCTGCCATTTCTCTATCTCTGAGTAAACTTTCAGAGCTATGTGTAGGTAACACATCAATAAGTGTTACATTAAAAGCATCATCAAAATCCTTACAGGCATGTTGGACAACTGGCAAAGGAGATTTGGTATGGAATATAGCCATACAAAAACTGTGACATTCTTCTTATCCTTTTCCTATTTCTTTAGTTTATATATATATATATATATATATATATATAAATGAAAAATGAAAAATAAAAATAATGAAAAATAAAAAAAAGAAACACCACCAATAAATTAACACCAATAAAAAAAGCAGAAAAAGACAAAACACCGAGAAAGAGTCACACTTAAAATTGCACACACACACACACACACACACACACACACACACACACACACACACACACGCACACACACAGAGTGATTTCTGTATTTCCTTAATTATTAAATACATATACAATTTCAAGAGGTTTTTTTTTTGACTAGTGTTTAACGCCCGTTTTTACTACTAAGACATCACAGGTGGACACTGGTGATAAATGAGATGAAATGATAAATTAGGAAAGGATTTTTAAAGGAAAGAAACGTTCCAGGCCTATGTTTAGGGTACCTCTCGCCTATATTTTCCATTTAGGAGGATTGAGAAAAACCTGGAAAAAACCTCAGTCAGGAACGAGGTCCTGGCGGGAATCGAACCCCAGACCTCCCGCTCACGAGCCCGCGGCTTAACGACCTCGGCCATCCATGGCGATGCAGAGGGTTTTGTGTATGTGTACACACACACACACACACACACACACACACACACACACAGAATGGAAGGTATATGACTTTCCTTTTTACAGGATTATTCTTATTGGCGAATGGAACAAACATTTCAGTACGGTTTTGTCCTTTGTGAGAAAATGTAACTAATTTGTTGCTTTTATAAATACACCTATTAACCAGTTTTTGTTTAAATTTTGAGTATTTTAAGGGCAATGGCAAGACAAACTGCTTCTCTATATGATAACACTTATTTTTAAGTAATACGTTACATAGTCTCTTAATTAAATGTATTTTAATGTTTGTTTACTTTTATATGAAAAGCACCATAGCAACGTGACAACACTGCATATTAATCAATTAGCTTAATTTCTGTGTGTATCGCTCTTCAACTGTGGTTTTGCTGCGTATGGTTTAATAGTTAACTGTCATTTGTTTCTTTTTATTGAATTTTAAACAAACGATGGTACAATTTAGTAATACCTGATAAGCTACTAATTTATCGTATATGTCGAAACGCGACTGAAACCGCACGGACTTACTGAGAGAGATTCCTAAACAGAACATCCTCTTATCTTAGGACTTGGGGCTTTCATTTGCCTTTGTCAAGGATTCTAGATACTTAGCTCCATATTACGAAGAAGCTGGTTAGAGGAATATCGCAGAGGAACAAGAAATACATACTATAGTTAGCGGTAGAAGACCCTGGAAGAAGTAGTCGCGAAATAGCATGCGCTGTAGGCATTGCACCGTTTACTTTTATGTTATTATTTTATGTAATAAGCATTTGTGAACAGTTTAAATAAATAATATGATTTCTAAATTTTATGTTTGTAAACCAAATATAATTTTTCAATAATTATTAATCGAAAAAACTTGCTAGCCACTTGAACAAGTGTTTTCATATGATGTTATGGCAATTGTAATACCCAAGGAATTAATGCATGCCGTTTCTCAGGTTCTTAAGTTAAGCATAACAGAAGGTAGGCGAATTCCTGTGCTGAAATTTTCACAAATAAACATGCCGTTATCTTGAGAATAAACACCATTATGACAAAATTTGTTTAAACCAAATGCTCAAAATTACATCAATCCATATATTTAAACTATCTGTGAAAAAAAAAAAAAAAAATTAAATGAAAAGAAATCCTGCAATGAGCGGTGGCTTTTATAATTGTGTAATATAACTGCATATGCCCTGATATACCCTGGAGTGTTTTTTTTAATTGATGTACTAATTACACATAATATGTACATTACTTTTCAATCTGTAAGATACGCTGATGACCTACTATGTTAAAGAGCGTCCATAAACAAATCAATCTGTTAGATACACTTACAAATTATGTAATGCAGTCAAAGAATTAAAAATCAACAAAAGCTTTATTGCCTAAGAGACCGCCAAGGGTGCCCGAGGTCGTTAAGGCGCGGACTCGTGAGTGGAAGATCTGGGGTTCAAATCCCACCAGGACCGTCCTCCCTGACTGAGGGTTGTTTCCAGGTTTTCTTCAGTCCTCATAAATTGCAAATGCTAGGGAGGTACCCTAAACTTACAGCTGGAACGTTTCCTTCCTTAAAAAAATTCTTTTCCATATATCATTTCATCTCTTGTATCATCAGTTTCATCAGTTAAACACCATTCAAAAATGCTTAAGATATAGTTAAAACACTTACTAGTGTGTATCAAATTAGTTTTTCGAAATATCTGATTCAATCCACTTATCTTATGACCGACATAGCAACGTAGACTGTATCTGCCAATAAATCAGCACTCTCAGTCAGAGAGGTTACATAATAGTCAGGCGGAGGTAAAAAGGGGATGTAGAAAAAAATCTAATAGATTCTAACCCACATTTATATCTGCTCAACCACGTCATGCAAGATGGTGCTGATACTATATACTTTCCCTTTTTTACATATTTCTGGCATTTGTCTGCTAAGTTATTCATTACCATTCTTAATACTCTTTGAGAAAATAAATTTAGCTCTTAATAAACCCAATTTGGTGGTCGCCTTTTTTTTGATTCGTTTTATTTAAGGACGCTCTTTAACATCTCAGGTCATCAGCGTCCCTTTTAAATTCCGGGCGTGAAACGGCCAACACATTTTGCTCAGAGGCCTCTTTTTTCAGGCTTGAGGGACACGGGACCCACGGCTTTATTTCTCTTCCGAAGGAAGCCCCCATACTTAGGATTTTTACGCCCGAAAAAATCCATCGATCTTGGTCGGATTTGAACCCGCGACCTTGGCAAGTATGGTTACCACTACACCACCACGAACGACTTTTGGTCAGCTAGAAAATTCTCTTCAAATACCTTCCGAACAGCACGAATTAATGCGGTACTGACTTAGGGTTCATAATCACTCGTTGTGAAATGGAACAATAGCCTTAGTATTCTCAGTACAATTTAGTATTAGAAACTTTTTTTTTCTATTCAAATGACATTGACCAGGGGGTGTGAGACTCAAAGGCAACGTAGTAGTACGGTAATCTCACCCGCCTAAACCTCATACATCCTTGCTGGGTTTGAAAGACGCCGTGCCGGGTATTACATAATTGAAATATTCGATATTTTTACATTTTCGCGTAAAACTCTAAAAGGTATGAATAATACATTAATTTTTAGAATTAGATACAGTTGCATTTTGTGTGTTATTTTACTAATAGCACATAAATATTGATGACAATTATTACAGTCTGGGTGATGGTAAAACCAATGATGATGATGATGTACTGATATTAGTGAAAAATATGTACTCGAATATTTCAAGCATTTGTAATTAACTAATTAGCAATATTTTAAATAAATATTCTCTTTCGAGTAAGTCTGTGCATAACTAATAAACTGAACATTTATAATGATTTTGTGGACAATACACCTGATGAAGTTCTTGTTCTGGAAGCTTTCGGCTATCCTTATTTTGTGGCTTTCTTTAGAGAACACCTCTCTATTGTTGTTCTCCAAGAATTCAGCCGTAGAGTGAGGATGAGGTAAAGCCTGGGGAAGAACAGAATCTTCCCGAGAAACCATCATTAATAATAAACGCCGAAAATTCTCAAATCTGTATATTGTTTGCTATTTTACGTCATATATTTAAGCAAATCTGAAAAATATAGTTACCCGAGATCTGAAATAGACAAGCGATCATCATCGAGTAAGAAGTGGAATAGGTTGCAATAACAGTGTACACTGTAAAATGTTATTGTTCTCAATTTGAATTATTTATCAAATATAATAATTTAAACCTGATGCGATATATGCCTTATTTTTTTGCTAATTATGTAGTTTTATTTGGTTAAGGAACTTAACACATAATTCTTAGGAAAACATATTTGAAATAAAACCATTAGTTTTCAGTTTTGTTCCTGTTATTATAAGTGCATTATTTTTTTCCATCTCCTTTGTGAGAGATATAAAAGTTGTGGTTTTTCTGTGACGGGGTCTGATAAAACGAAAAAGACTTAGGGGAGAGCACAAAGCTTTTCCTCCCCGATGGTATAAATATATGTTATAGTCACAGAGAAGTGGACCGTGTATTTGGAACGATTGAGACCTGGAAACTAAACCACGACTCCGTTTATCTAGAACCTATTGATTTTACATTCACCAGCGTTGTAATCATACCAATACCACCTCCATTGGCTCCCCTCTGAGGTCGTGTTGTACCACACTCAAACGTTTGCCGAAAGGGATTTATAGAACACCTTTAATACCGTGTGGATTCGGTGATACAAATCCCACTTACAAACCTCGTACGTGCTGCCCGAGAATATATCCTCACAAGAACGGTGTTTAGTTTCAACAAGGCTCCGTCGTTTCTTTCCTAACGCCCCTTATCTATTGTAGTTTTCTTTTGTTTCTCGTTCGTGCTATAAAGTTTAGTGTATTTTAGGTACGTATAAAACTTGCTGAAACTTCCTATGAAAACATTGGTACTTCATGTATGCAAGCATAGGTGCAATAGTTTATTAATACGTAATTACAAGTGCCTCAAACTTTTTTAATATTTCTTTATACATTTCAATTTTGGAGGCTTAAGTCCGATGATTAAGTTAATCTAATTGGAAACCTATTTTTTTTTCTCTGTCCCCTTTCTCCTCCATTCATAAATATAAGATAGGGAGAGAGAAAGAAGGTGAGAGAGGGGGAGGGACAGAGATAATAAGACTAATTACAATGAGAGTGGAAATGAGAAAAAAAAGTTTCTCCCGCACGTTACAGGAGTGGGTAGATTTTCGTTCTGGACTCATATCAGAAAGAGTTTCTGTAAAAATCCCGTATATGAATACGCACAAGAAGATATTCCTACATTTGTTAACCTACTCTCGCACTGATTACACTAACTGCGTTGGTATCAGTAGATACATCCAGCATTGTGATTATCTTGTGGTGATATATCTATACTATTTCAAGTTCATGAAGAATGAGTTGATTTTATCTAATCCTAAAGGCTGGTTGGTATTCCACATAGTAAGTTGAACGCAAATATAAATAAATCATAACCGAAATTGGATTGATTTAAAAATAGTACTTTATTTATTTCAAAATCCAAATATATTTGGTTTGGTTGGGACTGAAAAGGAATTTTTGATACTTTCATCGTCCTCGAGGATAGCCGTTTGTGCCTTCGCTCCTGGAAAAACAGATGAGTTGAAGAATATACACGATGTGAAATATACTTTTCTTCAACTGATATACAGAGGGTTCCAAAAAATGTATACACACTTCAAGCAAAGCAAAAACTGTGTCAATATAACAAAATTGAATTCACACACACACAAAATGATGAGCACTAGTCATTTTAGACTTTTACAGTTACAACTGTTGTTCAAAATGCCCATCATTGGCGTCGATACACTTCTGATTACGTTGAACTACTTGATTGAGCAACGTTTGCGAAAGTGTCCTCAGCAATTGCAGCACATGCCGTTTCAATTTCTTCCCGAAGTGCTGCCAGTGTAGCTGGTTTTCTACGGTATACAACATCCATAGGTAGAACTCCAACGGAGTTAGGTTCGGAGAAGGCGGTGGAAACTCAATCGGACCTCTTCGACCTATCCAGTGCTTTGGAAGATTGTCATTAAGGTATGCATGTACATCTCGGTGGTAATGTGGTGGTGCACCATCCTGTTGCATACGGTACCATGAGTCTCAAATTTGTCTCGAATGCGTGCAATTAGTTACAGAACATCATACTACATATTATTCTTTTTTTGGTCCAACTTTGAAACATATTAAATAGATATCTACTGTGAAAGTGTGTACACATTTTTGGCACCCTCGGTGTGTGTAGCCAAATCTTTTTATAAGATGGTTCATATTTGAACCTTCTTTAAATTCACCACAAATGCATATGATACAAAGAAACTAAATATTTTACTAACCAGCCTCCCGCTTTGTACTAATGAAACACGAGGCCGCTAATCGATACCCTCTCGCAAGTGCGTTTTCGGAGTACGTTGGCTTCAGTGGAGCATAGGTTTCTGACACATATGTCCTGGCAATCTTCAGCGGGACAGTAAGTTATGAAAATAATTTTGGTTTTCAGTGCCTCATTTAACGCGTAGCGGTATTTATTCATATGATAGTTTGTTACAGTCACCCAGTTCGTTACCATTTTGATGACCAGATTAGCGGGCTTCGCTGAACTGAACTAAAATTCGCATAACCGCGACTGCCTGACTGAAGTCGAAACTTCATCTAGCTGTACGAAATAACACCACTGACCGCTGACCTCAATGTATAAAAACGTGTCTGTCGTTTTGCACTGTACTTGCCTTTTAACTTGCAGCACTGCTGTCTTGAAAACCTTAAAAGCGTCCATTGATCTCCAAAGCTGCACCTCTCTCTACCCCATAACTGCAGATTCTTGCTGGCTTGAGCTCTAGAAAATACGTGCCCCAGCAAAAATGTTTCCCCTTTTACACTAATTCCGAAAAGTTTCCATGTAATCCTCAAACTCAAGGGGTCCATAACAGATAGCTCACGGGTCACTGAACCTTCAAAATATTTAAATATTATTGGTGTGGTTTCATCCTCCCATATGCGCTCATTTTAAACTTTTCAATTCTTTGGTCTCTGATTGGTGAATTCATGATCGGCCGATGTCACAGTGAAAGGATTCAACCTCGACGACACCTGCTCCTGTGGTATTTTAACGAGCTTCCGAGCATTTTCAGTAAGTGAGAATACAAAAGATGTATTGTTCCGAATCATGTAGCACACCTGCATACACTTAGCTTTGTTAGCTTTGCTACAATAGGCAGCTTTTTGCTCGGGGACAAAAGGATGCTCGACCAGGTAACTTGCATACACTTTTCTGATACATGAAATTTCCTTACTCGCTACTGCAGGCTAAATAAAATATTTGATAATCATTGTCGTAAAATTATCATATATATTTCCTCTCAGACGAGGGGTGTGAAGGCCTGTCACAAGATGTATCTTTATTGTTATAAAATTCTATATTCACATTGGAAATATGCTTTATATATGGATCGTAGGCCGTATTTGCTTAAATATGATACAAAATTTAAAAGAGGAACAAATGCTAATACAAATAAAACAATATTAATAATAGTAAATAATTTTTTAAAAAATATTAAAATATAAAGAACAGTATTTACAGATATGTGAATTGAAATTTTTTGCATATTATTTATAATTACACTATCAATTATTGCGTTCAAATCAGTAAATAAATTTCTTCTAGCTTCACGCACTTTGGCTAAGAAAATGCCTACATTAAACTAATTAGGGGGTTCTCAAACAGATCCCACAATGTCAATCAACCTCTAATTGCCTTAAAACGTTTTCTGGGAGCAGCGTTTTTCTTATGTTCTCCCAGTGGGCACATCCTGCATGTACAAGTATTTAGTATGTACATATCATTTTTGAAATGTTTAAATCCAGGTAAAAGCAATACTAAAGCTCTTGAGTCATTTGCCCACACAAATTGCTCCAGCATTATTTTTCGCCATAATGGTAAATTCCGCGTCATTTTGTGCTCATGTTTAATCTGCGGATTAAAGTGGAAGCGTGCTCTTAGCGTTAGCAGTAACGCCCTTCCAGGGCTGTACAAACTTAGATTATATGCGTCATTACATTCGCGTTCTAATTTGGTTTTCTTGCACTAAAGACTCAAGCAAGACTCCAGACTTTTATGTATAAGTTTGCGCTGTAATAAACACATTTTTCGTTATCTTAGAAGATATTTATCAAAACCAGAATCTATCCATTATACAGACAAACCTGCTTTAAGTATATATTTACAAAGAAAACAAAAAAGAGTTCATATTTCATTTTTTCTCCCCAGAAATGAATGTATTCATCATTTTTCTTATAAGACCACTAATGGGATACTAAATCCCTCTTTTTAATATATGAAGTTAATGTTCTTGTTTTTTATTTAAGGATTCTGATATCCGTCCTTGGTATATTACTCCCCATTTTCCTGTCATTTTAATATTTTTATTTATGATGTAGATAATTTATTACAATTTTTATTAGAAAATTGTCTGTGGAATGTATCTTGAACTGCTATTCTTTCTATTTCAAATAAGTCGGTCCTGATGGTGTAGTGGTTACCATACTTGCCTCCTAAACCCAAGATCGCGGGTTCGAACCCGGCTAGGACCGATGGATTTTTCGGGGCGTAAAAATCCTAAGTATGGCTTCCTTCGGAAGGGAAGTAAAGCCGTCTGTCCCGTGTCGTACATTTACGGCACGAAAAAGAACCTCAAGTCTGAAAGAGAGGCCTCTGAGCAAACTTTGTCGGCCGTTTCACGCCCTGAGTTGAATGGGACGCCGATGACCTGAGCTGTTAAAGAGCGTCCATAAATAAATCAAGCAAAATCAACCTATTTCAAATCAGAATTATAGGTCTAAATCATTGAAAAAGTAATGATTTACTTTTGGACAGCTTCGTTCAATAGAGGATATGCAGCTTTGTTTAGATGCATTAAAAAGTAAAATAAATCCTTTGATAACAGTGTTTTCAGAAATCAATCTGGTTAACTTTAATGAACAGTGACAATGATAATCTAGAAATAATTCATCAACAGTAGAATTTGCCAAATTTTATTGTTATCATCCTAACAGCCTTTGATTGTTTACTTCCTTTTGTCAGATAATTTCAAACAATCTATATAAAAGCCCTACAGAGAGTATCTATGAGACTGCACCAACAATAATTAAGCTGCAGTCATTAACAGGCTTTATTATCAGACAAACTCCCCAAGGAGTGGAGTCGAGCGGTTTCGTGTCAACATGTGCGGGCGAACTGTTTATTAGTTTTGAATAATATTTTTACTGCTGAGGTATCGCAGAAGGTGGATACTGATGATACATAAGATAAACTGGATAAATACCAAATTGTTAGACAGTGTGTACAGTATATAGATTAATTTAATTTCTATTTTTGTAGCTTCTAATGTTAAAATGATGAAAGGAATGAATGAAAAAGAGGACAGAAACAAGATTGCAGTCCTTAGCGACTTTGTGTGTCTTTTCAGGGTAAGAAAAAGCTTTAGAAAAAACTGTTAAAGGATAGAATGTACCCACCGGAGATCTAATCCTGGCCCACCAGATAACATTCAGATGCACTAATTTGAGCAACATTTTTATTATTTTCCTTTTAAATTTATTTGGCATGAAAATAATTTACACATTAAAAGGTTAAACTTTAATAAAGCATTAGTTAATATGCTACTTAAAATAACTCAGAATTAAATAGCATATAATTGAGAAAAAATACTGAGGTAATTTACAAGACTGGTGAATGGGACAGTTCTAAGCAGAAAAAAATGTTCTTCCTATCTAATTAAATTATTGGATATATGCCCTTTTAACAAAAGTTTATCCATATCCATTTTTATAATAAAACGTATTATGAAAATAGATTGTTATAATTAATTTCGTTTAAAACTTGGGCAAAATTAAAGCTCCTATTTGGCTCAAAATGTCAGAACTGGTTTTATTAAAATAATACGGTTTACAGGATTAAGCACAACTAATATTGCTGTGTATTTTTAATCTCTAGCAATTAACAATTCATAGCTATTATTTTATTTTTCTCAAATGCAATTATTTGTTCGGACATGCGACTGTTTCACCTGTAGGAACTAAATTGATCTCCCTTGCTCTGAACTTATAACTTTGCAATGTAAAATAGTAAATTTTCAAAAAAAAAAAAAAAAAAAAAATATATCTGCTGCATGTCTATATCAAAATATGGTAAACGTCTATATGAGACAGTCAATCCCCGACAGAGTATCCATCAATCATCTGCCTTAGGCACCGATAGAAAATCGCAGAGGAGACGTTAAAGAAAGGCTTTGTGAAAGGAAGATAGAGCGATACATTGCGCATAGAGGTAGAAGAGGCGTGGAAACTGATTCTATTATGCTACAAAGTGAAATTCACCACCGAAGCAAAAAGCAGCTCAAAGCTTGTTGATGGAACTATTACACTTTCAATGATGCACATATTTGAATTCTTGATGCAGCAATGTGCCTGAATGTTCCAACAGAATTTCGATCGATGCGTAGTATTTCCAAAACACCATAGGGGCCGACGCTTTGCGCCATACTCCCCCCCCCCCCCGTCTGCACATCCCCGTCGTCCCTAGGGTTGAGCTCAAATTATCGCAACAGCTGGAATAGAAACCTGTGCAAGCCCTTCACAGTTTATACAGCTCTCTCCACCACCCGGAAAGTGGGAAATTATTATTACTTTTTTTTTTAACCACATGCACTAACAGTTGACTTATGGTATGGGAAACGAGATGCAATATAGAACGCGAAAACTTTATTCCGAGTATTTTCATTTTAATGCAAGTTCCCTTTTCACATGAAATATTTATAAATTAAAATGTACATCCAGTCAATAAGCTAATCACACACATATAAAAGTTAGTTTTAGTGGCATGAATAATAAAGTAAATTTTACTTTGTGTAATTGGAGATTTGCGTTCATTTCTATAATCTATATTGATTTCAGTAGGAAAGCAAGTGCATGAAAAGTAATATTTACTGAAATTGTGCTACATTATTTATAAATGGTACAACCGTATACTAATTATAATTGGTTTTGAAAAAAAAACTAAAAATATATCTGGGTTGGCCTATTTCTATATGGTGCTTATGCATATGTTAAGACTTGAAACTGAAATAATTGGTTTAGGTAATAAATAAGGGATTAATTAATCATCAATCAAGTAATATGTATATACATTCATAGCTGTAAGGTTATTGTTATTCCAGATATTATAATTGGCCAGTTTACATGTAATTTTAATAGTTCGAGGGCAGTAACATTGGTATTAGGAAAAACTGTTATCCTCTTGTATGCCTGCAATCGGAGTCCAGAACCGAGAGTCTGGTAGACTGATCGGAATTGATGACAAAACAACTTATTCTTTTGTTTTGTAAACAAATACACCCTCGGATACTTCCTGGAGTGGTGAAGGCTGTATCTTTGACCAGCAAAGTCAGTCTTTCCGTTCTTATCTTAGGAAGAATTCGGTTTTTCAGTTCTCAGGAAGAGAGACCAGTGTTCAACTCTGCTAAGTTTCCCGCGAGAGAGGTAACGTTAGTTTCCTAATTCAACATCAGTGCTAGTGTCAGTGAGTTAAGTAAATAATCAGGTATACCATACCAGTAATCGGAGTGTACGTTTGTAAAGTTTAAAACTTTTGTGTTAATATATCGAACTGTGTCTCAGAAAAAAGTGCCGCGGTCGAAACGTCGCTGGTGACGTCGTAATGGAAATTTAATGGTTGTGCAAAAGTGACATACACAGCGTCCCAATTTCTCCATGCAGTAACCGAGTACATTCACAACACAATAGACGTGGAATAATAAATTGCAGCTCATCACGAAATACAACTGATCTATTCATTCCCTCATCAACGCCCTGGTAATATCCATTTCCCTGTTATCCACGTATAATAAAAATTCCAGTAAGAGTAAGACAGTGGGTAATTATCGGCGAGGAGGAAATAGAAATATCCCTGAGATAAGAACCACCCTTCAAGCTACCAATCCGAAATATCTAAGCATTCAAAAACATTCTATTTCGGCCATTTTAATTAATTAAACGTTAACTAAAATAATTAACACAGTAATCAATCACCACCACTATTTAAAAATACCGTTGCAGACTTCTTTTTTCACCAACGATAAAGCATATTATGGCTGATAATACACATTTTTTTCTTTCAATTTTGCCCTATAGACTTAAGCGTAAAATGTTCTATTCACTGCAACAAATATGAACATTCTAAGCAGTTCAGTATAAGATACACAAATTCGAACTTTCCTATATTAACATACTGAACATAGGAATAACAATGCCAGCAGGCAACCTTTGAGGAAACATATTAGGGGGGGGGGGCAATTTATATCCAATTACGTACTTACAAATCGTCTAGGGAATTCGTAGATACTTTTTATACTTTTATTTTATATTGAAGCTAACACAATATATCCTTAATTAATTACCCAAACCATATCCAATAAACCAATGTCAACATAGTCGGCAACAGAAGAGGGCCTAAAGAAATGGATATCATTCTAATGTACAGTCGTTGTAATATTTCAAGTTGAATTACATTGCTTTACACTTGAAACCTTGCAAAATACGAAAGCAAATATTAAGTTAAGACTAAAATTTCAATAATTTCTCAAGAATAACCACTACCAACTTTGTGGAACTGAATCCTATTGAATTTGACTGGACGTGAAAGAAATAAATGTTCGGAAGTATTGGCAACTCTCCAAGTGTGATGTTTGGATTTATTAGAACCTTTTTTAAGATAAACTGGCTGGGCTCATTGAGCCTAGGGGTAAACACATACTGGCTCTAAGAATACAACTTGGTAGCAATTAATATTCGTTGATTAGTTAATTCAACAGCAGAAAAAGCTAATTCCCCAGTTATTTCAACTAGTGTTGATTCACTTGTGTTTTTAAATCTGCTTATAAGAGAAAGAAACATTCAACATTTCCTTTAGAATGCAACTTTTCAAGCGATTGGAATGCGTATATAATTTTTAGTGACAAACCTCTAATATACTTAGTGCACCGTTTGTTTATTTCTTTGTTAGCAATGGTATTTATGATGTCTAAAGTGGATTTTTAAGTACTTATGGTTGTGCGTAGCACAACTTTTGTTTTTATTTCGTTTATTCTATGATGCCTATATTCTATATTTCATAATTTTGATGGTGCTGTAAATACATCCTTTCAAATCTACTGTTTTTCTTTTTCAAATACTAATTTGTTCGCATGTAAAGCACATAATAAAACGTCATATATATAATATGAACTTACGAAATGTGTGTGACTGCCACGGGTGGCCGAGGTCGTTAATTATTATTTGATTTATTTATGGACGGTCTTTAACATCTCAGGTCATCAGTATCTCATTCAATTCCGGACATGAAACGGCCGACAAATTTTGCTCAGAGGCCTCATCTTTCAGGCTTGAGGTTCTTTTTCGTGCCGTAAATGTACGACACGGGACCCACGGCTTTACTTCCCTTCCGAAGGAAGCCATACTTAGGATTTTTATGCCCGAAAAAATTCAATCGATCTGACCGGGTTTGAAATCCGCGATCTTGGGTTTAGAAGGCAAGTATGGTTACCACTACACCACCAGGACTGACCCGAGGACCTTAAGGTGCAAACCCGTGAGCGAGAGGTCTGGGGGTTCCAATTCTGCCAGGACCATGCTCCCTGACTAAGGTTTTTAGGTTTTTTCCAGGTTTTCCTCATTCTTCATAACTGTAAATACCTGGGAGGCACCCTAAACTAAGGCCTAGAACGTTTCCTTCCTTTAAAGAAAAAACTTCTTTCCCAATATATCATTTCATCTCATGTATCATCAGTGTTCACCGCCTGCGGTGCCACAGTAGTAAAAACGGGCCACAGTAGTAAAAACGGGCCACCATTCATTTAAAAAAAAAAAAAAAAAAAAAAAAAAAAAAAAAAAAAAAAAAACCGAATGATGTGAGAAAAAATGTGATCCAATGGATGATCCAAGATGGAGGAGGATCTAGCTCTTCGTTCATATGCCTACAAAGGTGGCATCTGTTGATGCAGTGGTAGCCATACTTGCCTTCTAAACCCAAGGTCGCGTAATTGATCCCGGCCAGGATTGATGAAATCCTAAGTATGGCTTCCTTCGGAAGGGAAGTTAAGCCGTGGGTCCCGTGTCGTACATTTACAGCACTATAAAGAACCTCAAGCCTGAAAGAAGAGGCCTCTGATCAAAATTTGTCGGCCGTTTCACGCCTCGAATAGAATGGGACGCTGATGACCTGATATGTTAAAGAGCGTCCGTAAATAAACCAAGTAATAAAATCTCGGGTGGGGGGGATATGGTGAGTGAGGCAGACACCGGATGGCCAGGACCTATGGGCGGTGACTGCTTGGACGCAGATCGGGTCCATGCCGACGCCAATGGAGCAACTCTCCCAGTTGTTGGAGACCCTCGAAAAGTCTGCTTCCATTCCAGAAACCCAGACAGAAATCTTTCAAAAGTGGAAAACACCATCATACCACGCCAGCCCACCTCGCCCTGGTACTTTTGAATATGTAACAAAACCAACGGATTTTTTAAAATTATGTTTAACGCCCCACAAGCTGTGGAAACTGGTGATACATAAAAAATAAAATAAAATCTGCAAATAAAATAAAATATAATCTGCGATATTCCGAACCGACACCTTGTTGTCTATACCGGAACGTATATTTCCAAATTTTTATCATTTACTCTTGAATTCATTTCCATTGTACATAATAATTTTACAGATCATAAAGTATAAAATAAAATAAAAAATATCTATTGTAATTTAACAGAACATAAACTATAAAGAAACATTTTTATAATTTAAAACAAAACACTAGATCAACTGAACAATTCATTATTAACTTACAACCATTAGCTGGTAGCCAGCTAACTACTTAAGACTTAAGTTTAACCGTCGGGAACTGAACGGTCAGGGTGCTGGTATACCCAGTACCATTCTCTCCCTATAATTCGTACTTTAATCTCTACATAACCCAACTTGGTACACTCAATACATTAAACTTTCACTTTACATATATTTCTACTGTTCCTATTCAATCAATATACCACACTTAATAATATAATAATTTGATACTATTTATTTATGCATGTAACCTTTTGTCACTAAATCATTTACTCGCTATTCTTCACTTTCTAATTGTTCACTGCTTTCGTTTTTTATGTATTTGTCTGATATTTCAATTACAATTATCACTCAAATTACTCACTAATTACTTACATTTATACCATCACACTTTTAACCACCATTATCTTCTCCTCTAACCGCTCTATCTCTGACTCCACCTTCCTTGTGGTCCTTACCTCCCCTTCAGTTTTTTCTTCTCCCCCTGCTGCAGTATGTTGTTAATTATAGCGGCCATCACATCTTCTGTCCGTCTTTTTTTTCTTTTCCATTATTGGATGGTTTGAGTAGTTGTTGGTGTTGTGTTAATGATATATTTGACCTTTCATCACTCCCCTCTTCTAGCTTCACTCTTCTCTCGATCATCTTTCCCTTTCACCTTCCCTCACTCTTCTTCCTTCGTCTCTGGTCATTATACTATTAGTTATTGTTTTAATAATCATTATTATAAATATCATCAGCTCCTACTTTACTCCTCCTCTCTTCTTCTTCATTCACCTCTTCATCTTCTTTTTGACCTTCTTTCTTCTTCATCTTACTCTCTTCCCTTAATATCTCCACTATTTCTTTCATTTTCTTCTTCCTCATACTTTGGTGCTGTAGTTGCAGAATTTAATATTTTTTAATCTTGCGAGCTTTTAATCCCTTCCTCAATTTGTACTGTAGCTGTTGGTATCTCCTCCTGTTTCAACTTTTCTTCCCATACAATTCTACTAATTTTTGAGTCAGTTTCTCCAAATGCTTCTATAAATGTTTATCTCTTATAATATATTATTTTTGTAATCACCTAAAATTTCCCCTACTTCCTTGGTGTGTTAAAAATAATGTGCACACTCAAAAAGGACATATTCTGGTGTCCCTTGCACATTGCAATAGTAATAAATATCATTAGATTGTTTATTAATTTTGTTTTGGTAGGTTTTATATGGTCCATGATTGGAGTTACATAATGTATTAATCCTTTAGTAGATTTATGTATTTTAATATTAATCTCTTATTAATGTTGTTAAATATATTATTAGCTATTCTTCCCACTTTATCCCATTCACGCTGCCAATTTTCTTTTATGGTCATTTTAATATTTTTGATAGAGTAATTATAACTTCCAACTATTTCTCCTACTTTCTCAAAATTCTCCTTTTTAGCCAGTAGACAGCACCCCTTAACTGTATTAGATAATCAATTGGATAGATACCCGTTGTTACAAGTACAACCATTGTCGACAACCATTAACAGGATTTTCTGGGTTCTTCTAAATTTGTTTCTAGTTTGGACATCATTCATTCTATGGGCCCATATTACTACCCCGTAGGTTGTTACTGCTACATATATACTGTTGTGATAAATTGAGATTGCTTTTAGTGCTATTTTGAATCTTGATTGAGTTATCTTTGTTAAGTCTCTCATTATTTTTCGGATTTTGTTTTTATATATTGACTATGGTTTCTGAAATATAGCTTTTCATCCAAAATAAACGCAAATATTCAGCTTCTTTTAGCCTTCTTATTTCCTAATTGTTGTATTTTATGGTTTGGCTTCTTTTTACTTTACTTTTAGAATCATGTAGCCTGATTTTGCTGCAGCTATTTGCAATTTTGATGTACTACACCAAAGTTTTAGTTTGTCAGTTAAGTTGATACCTTTACTTCTACCTGGCTTCCATTATTTTCTACTATTATAAACATAACATCATCGATGTGTGCTATGATATTGAGTGTGTCCGAGTGTTCTTGCAGCCTATCCAATAGTGTTTCAAGAACTGTGTCCCAGAAAATTGGTTCTAAGACCGACCCTAGGAAACATCTTTTTATTATATTTTTTTCTACTGTTCCTCCAACCCCTTTTATGCAGACCTTCCTGTTGTTGCAATAATCTTTCAATAAGTTGTAAAGACTTGTCGGATAATTCTTATCTCTTAAAGTTTCAAAAAATAAGGGCTACCATAGATTATCAAAAGTTCCTCACATGTCTATAAAATCCCTGTTGCGTATTTGACTTTATATATATTTGCCATTTTTAGAATTTTCTTTATAGCCTCTTTGGGGGAATTTCTTTTTCTAAAGCCGAACTGTTTGTAATACATTCCAGTCATTGTCCTATATTCAGTGGTTCTTTTACGGATCAGCTGTTCAAAAATTGTTTCCTGTAATGATTTTGTATCTTTTAGGACTTTATCGGAACCTTTTTTTAAAAAAAATATTAAACTCTTTTTTTTTTTTTTTTAACATTTTGGGAATCTTTCCAGCTATTTACATTCATTAAAATTTTTAAACAAAATTTTAATTTATCTTTCAAACACTTTAAGACTTAATTTGTTATTTCATCAGGTCCAGCAGCTTTCTCTTTCTTCCATTTTACAATAATAAATCTTATTTCTGTCATATCAAACGGGTATATTACATTTTAATTCTTTTTAGTGTATTCTATTCTGTGTCTGATTTATTTCATCATCAGGCAATACTTTTTTTAGAAGTACGTTCATTGAACCTTCCCATTCAGTTGTCACTGTCCCATTGTTCAATTTAAGAGTACTTATTATATCTGTTTTTTTTTTAATTTTGTCTATTACAAGTTTATATGGTATCCCCCAAGCATTTGTGTTTAAATTATTTTATGTAAACTTTTTCCATGAGTTGTATCTCGTTAGAACCACTAAACTTTTAAATTTTAGTTTTGCTTTTCAATAGTATTACTTGTAATGAAAAATAAATAGGAGAGGAAGTTTTTTTAAAGGAAGGAAGAATTCCAGAACTAAGTCAAGGATACTTCATCCACTTTCGCAATTTATGAGAAAACGGAAAAACTCTCAATCAGAGAGGACAGTCCTGGAGGGGAATGAAACCTCAGACCTCCCGCTCATGGATCCGTTTCTTAATGATCTTGACCACAGGTGGCGGTAACCAAAGAATGAAATGATATAAAATGGGAGAGCGGAAAATTCGCAGAATGTAAATTACCCCTCCAGCAATAGCCAAAATGGCCAAGGACGCTAAGAAAATGCCCAAGAATGGCCGATTCTACGAAATTCGAATCCGAGATCTCCCGAATGAAACTTTTAGCCTCGCTGCATAAGTCACGCTATTTTGTTTGAGAATTAGACCTAGCGTGTACCATATTATATTGACAAATTAGGACATTGTTAGTTATTAATACAAATTGTTTCCTAACTCAAGGGTGCTTGCATTGAAGGGAGAGTTAATGCAGAGGGTGCCAAAACATGTATACACACTTTCACAGTAGATATTTGTTTAATATATTTCAAAGTTGAACCGCAAAACAACAGCAATGTGTAGTATGATGTTCTGTTAACAGATGTGACTCACATACATTATGATAGCGTTGCTACGTGACAGGTAAACCAACAATGAACAAATGAAGCCAAGATTATCGTATGATGTTCTGTAAACAGACGTCACTTACTTTATGTTATGCTTGTGTTGCTACAACAAAATGGAGCCAAGACTATCGTTTGAACAGCGGAAAGGACTTCTACCTATGGGGAACTCTTAAAAGATGTTGTATACGTAGAAAACCGGCGGCACTTAGGGAAGAAATTGAAACGGCATATGCTGCAATCGCTGAGGATACTTTCGCAAACGTTACTTAATCAGTAGTTCAAGTACTCAGAAGTGTATCGAGGCCAATGGTGGGTATTTTGAGCAACAGTTGTAACTGTAAAAGTGTAAGATGATTAGTGCTTAACATTTTCAGTTTTGTATTTGTTTGAAGTGTGTGTACATTTTTGGGATCCTCTGTATATTTAAAGGAAGAAATTATAGTTTTAGGCTACATTATCTAGAAAAATTAACTACCATATATAAATCAATTGACTTCTTAAGCACAACTTTAATACTTCAAATATTAAAAGATAGCATTATTAATATTAAAGGGGACTTAAATTTCATTTTGTGGTTATTAAATGCTTTTGACATTTTAATTCAGTAGTGAAATATATCACAGGGAAGAAATATTTCCTTAATAATTGTGGGCTTATTCAAACTGCTTGCAGCACAATTCTAAAAAACCTTCCATTTGGTAGCACAAGGTACAATCTAAGTGTAGGGATTATGAGGTGAGTGATTAATATCTACAACATCTAAATCTGATGTGCTTTGCTGAGCGTCCTGTTAGTGTTCCGTTTCAGTAACGGGATGTGACAGATGATTAATCGTGATTAATTTATTCCCCATGGCTGATACTGCTCAACAGCGTAACAAACGCAATGTTTCGCGAAAAATGCAATCAAACGCCAAATGTATATGTGATATCTCTTTCCTCCTCTGTCCACATCTCCCATTGCTAATACAGCGACAAATTGTAATTTACGAATTGAGGCAAATTCGGTCATGAATATTATGCTTTGGTAACTTTGAATTACGATTTCAAGAAAAAATATTAAACCTATGAATTATTAACATAAAATTAAAATCGATCTAGTAATTAAATATTTAAATGGTAGTTCGGCTTAGACATATTCAAATTATATTTTATTTGGCTGTATCTAGTTGTGATAACGTCCCATATCATCTACGTAGGTCTTTGACATTGCAAATATAATTGTTGTATATCTTAGGTTTTCGCACCGCCAATGGCCGAGGTCGTTAAGGCGTGAACTCGTGAGCGGGAAGTCTGGGATTCCATTTCCGCCAAGGCTGTCCTTCCTGACATGTTTTTTCCAGTTTTTTCTCAGTCATAAATGGCAAAAGCTAGGGAGGTACCATAATGTAAGGCCTGGAACGTTTCCTTCCTTTAAAAAAAAAAAAAAAAAAAAGCCTTTTCCAATTTATCATTTCACCTCACGTATCATCTGTATACACCGCCTGTGGTGCCTCTGTAGTAAAAATGGGCGTTAAACGCTACTCAAAAAAGTGACGCAGTATTTATGAGCTGACACCCCCGCATTTAATTAGATTGATTGCAACCAATAATTTTATGTAACTTCGTTATAGCCATGTGTAATGTCATTTTCTGTACAAGTGTTGAATATTGTGTCTAAGATGTTAGTTTCTTGCCAAGGCGCAGAAAGCTACCCTAGTCACAAAACCTGACCTGGAAATTTCCGTAGCCTTTTGTAGCAATTCTAAAGAATTCTGGAGACAGGTGTTAACGGATATTTTGTTAGAACCTTTTTTAAGCGGGGTAGATACCATAAAAATATTTGGTGACTATAGAGATGAAAAGAAAGGGAAGAAGCCATCCTGGAAAAGTCACGCTGACCATATTTTACTTAGTCTTGCAATTTTGTGGCCCGCAGTCTGGCAAGAGTATTCAGCAAGGCAAGGTCAGTGTACGGACTTCCTCGGTTCCGATAAATTGACGGAAATCGATAGTTAGTTTTGCAAGAATTAAGTGAACATTCTTCATTAGTTAAGTGAAATAGTTTATGTACAATGGTTCAAGAACAATAAATTGTGTTCCATCTTCCATAACCAAAAAAACATTATTAATCTGCATATACTCCTTCCCCTATGGTCACAGTGCCATAAAAGTATCCAGCATCAGAGTCTCAACAGCCGGGGCATAACTGTAAGACAGCGGTAACCATCATCGGAGAGGAAGAAAGTATTATTTACCCCTGAGATTATACACCCAAAAACCTAACAATTCGAATTCCTTTTTCCCAAATTCTTCCCTCTATCTATTACACAATTTAATTAACCATCAATGCCCTCATATATTTTTAAAACCGCTGCAAAAGTCTTCACGGTTGGCGTTTATATTATGAAAATTTTAACCTTTTATATTGTTTTACAGTGGTGTTATACTTGCTTCAAAATCCAAGTTTTCGCTGACAATTGCGGCCAACTTCATTAGTGGAATGATGAATGGTGCGCTGTTATTATCAATATAACGGGTGCAGATTCCAACTTCGGCATAAAATATCCACCTAATGTCAACAAAATACCTGCAGAAATTGGTAAGATGAATGCTCCACTGCAAACTATAAACGATATAAGGATATTAGGTGTGTGTAAGTGACAAAGTCCCAAGTATACCTTTTTACGGTTGAGCATTTTTGTTTTTTATTTTTATTTGTTTATTTACTTTTATTCTATTTATTTGTTGCTGGAATGGAGGGGTTGGAAAATTGAAAATGACTGTTTATTCTTGAGTAACGGATTACAAATGATGTTAAAGAAGAAGCTGTTATCTTTTTTGTTCTTGGGGGGGGGGGAGCTCTGAGACTAGCCGTTCCATTAAAACTTGCTTATCGGAGCATCTCTGTTTAAATCAGCTACAGCGTTCTGCGGTCAACAATTACCCTGAAAGAATGTCACACAATTCTTTTTAAAAACTCTAATCGCTAAGACGCAAAACAGATCTGTAGACAAAATATCCCAGAAACACAAACGGAGATAATGGATTCCACTTAAGCAATTTTGGAAACCTGTACTCAAAATTAAACAATAATATTTAGTTTCCGATACCCCCCTCCTTCGCCGGGAAAAAAATAACTTGCTCAGCTTTAACCAAAACATCCTGAGAGTATACAATCACCTACAGTCTGCATTATCCCTTACCTCACTCACAAAATTCGTTTACATTTGATTAACCTCAAAAACCGTACTAGGAGCTTACATCACTCTACTTACACTGTTGGCACCACTGATTGCTATACGAGTAATAACAACTAATGATTTATTATTAAGATAAAGATGTCCACCATAATGGTTAGTGAAAGACTTTGTTTTGAGGCAAACATAAGATCATGGCGCAACAGCCCGGATTATAAAAATTGATAGCACAGACATGATTGATTAATAAAGATGTTTTTCCACAAAGGAAATCAGCATTCTTAATACAAATCTTGGTCACCTTGGCCCGGGCAAAATCTGAAACAGTAGCCTGCACTCGTACAGTGGATTGAGAAACGCATAAAACAAGTTTATTCCATTCTGCTCTGCAATGGAGAAGTATGGAGGCGTGCATTACTACCTCGTATGACACCGAACGTCACTGAAGACGTATTCGAGCAACGCACAAACTACCCGTAGATCTCATGGTTTGTTTAACAGAGTAAGCACTTTAATGGTTTAAAAAATAATAATTGATGAACGTTTTATCTTTTTATCATGAATTGCTTCTGGAATTTCTAAAAATGTTATCTCCGCACTTAATAGTTATATCAAACCTATGGATAAATACCTCATTGTATTCTTATAAAGACCGGATAGAGAAGGAAATCTAACTTAAACAAATGTTTTTGCTAATGCGAGAAGTCCCTCAAAAAAGTAATTATTAAAACAAGTTATTTTACACTAAAATTGTTATTTAATTTTTTCTCGGTTTTATTTTACACAATTAAAAGATTAATATACAAGTTAACTATTTGCACAATTCACTTTATATTACTTGGAAATAAACAATAAATGTAAATGTAAAATATTGATATTTTATTCCTAATGATTTGATACATCAAGCAAGACTTAACACTTTTAAACACATACTACTGGTAAAGTTGCTTTTACTTTTTTATTTTGGTTTATTTATGAACTATCTTATATCTCAAGTCATCAGCGTTTCATTCAACTCAGGGCGTGAAACGGCCGACAAATTTTGCTTAGAGGCCTCTCTTTCAGGCTCGAGGTTCTTTTTCGTGCTGTAAATGTACGACACGGGACCCACGACTTTACTTCCCTTCCGAAGGAAGCCATACTTAGGATTTTTACGCCCAAAAAAATCCATCGTTCCTGACCGGGTTTGCACCGGCGATCTTGGGTTAAGAAGGCAAGTATGGTTACCACTACACCACCAGGATTGACACCGTTATTTGAAATCATACAACACAACAGTATGTCATCCATAGTTTTATAATATACATTTGAGTATTTCTCTCTCTTAAACTGTCATTACATTGTTAGCTAATGTATGGTTCGCTTCTGGGGTAGTTCTAATAAAGAACTAAGCGTTCACCCGTTTGCAACACCGCTTTACAGTATCCCACTATTTTATTGAGAAACTATGTGGTTAAATTGTGCTAAAGCTATAACATATTGAATATTCGTTATTTAATATACGATCCTTCGCGTTTTGTCTCCGTTAACTACGAATGTCTATCAACTATTCATAATATCAATGTTTTACTTTGCTTGGTTACTTCTGTTTCCACTCCAATATAAATATATTGTTTATTTTAAATTAGTATACATAATCACATTCGGAGGGAAACATATTAGATATAGAACTTTTGTTAAAATAGTTCCTCATACATTTTAAATAATCCAGCTGGGACACATTGAAATGTGTTTTATTTAACGGAATATTTTCGAATTAAATGTTTCTTTTATCTAAATGCCTATCTTGGAATCGAAGAGTTTTAAAAAGCCGCTCTCCAGTATACACTTTCATTGCTTGCTTTAAATGTTGTAAATAAACCTGGATATATTTTCATTCACATTAGGTTGAAATTAGAACGTGTTTTGCTATTGAAATAGTTATTCAATACAGTAGTACTAATATTATTTTTGTCTCCTAAGACAATCTTTTACACGTTCCAGTTCCATTTTGACAGATATATTATTTCAGGTGCGAAGAATGAAATGCTGCATGAAGAAAAATCCTTAATACTGGGTGCTTCTAAATTCCATACTCATACTTCTGGGAATTACAGAAGGCAAAACAAAATGTTTTATCAAATTAATATTGAAGTAAGCATTCAACCTTCAATGAAGTAATTAGAAATTGCAGTAATTAAAGTTAAAACGAATGCAGTTTTCATGAATTAATCATGACAAATATTGCTCAAAACCTTCAACCTGCACACTCTCTTAAACACCATGGCGCCAGTACGTCTTAAAGACAATATTTCCTGCAGATCCTAAAAGAAACATACCCGCGTTTCTCCAGAACATTCGAGATATCATCTTCAGTCTTACATTCGGTGTACAATGCATTTACTTCACTGAACAATTGCATGTTCTTCTTCTTTGAAAATCATCTCCTTAATAATAATAATAATAATAATAATAATAATAATAATAATAATAATACATTGAATACTTATTAGTATACGTTTTTCTCTGTATGAACAATTATTTTACATGTGTGTGTGTGTGTGTGTGTGTGTGTGTGTGTGTTTTCGATAACGTTTTGGTGGTCGTAATTTTTTTCTCAACAAAATTCGGCCTCCAAGCTCAATAAATAACGATTCGTTCAGTTCCTTAACCAGTAAAATTGGATTAATTTGGGTGATGGATAACCCAAAGCAAGATTTTTTTAAAAAAAATTGAAAAATCACTTTAGCTGCCGTAATTTTTATTTTATCTAAATGAAACTGAATAAATTTCTATAACATAAACTGACAAAAGCAGTTTAAAAAAAAAAAAGAGTAATCCGGCGCTTAGGAGTGAAAAAACTAGTGGGGATTAAAGGTAAATTTAAAATAGCTCTAGGGGCTGCAATTTAATTTTTTTGAAGGGAAACTTAGTACACGATAATGAAATAAAATACGGAAAATGGTTTCCGAAAATCATTCATATCGAAATATTAGGAACGGGGGTTATCTGAAACTCAAACTTTTAAAAATGTTTCTAGTGGCCTTAATATATGTTTTTCGAAAAAAAAACCGTGTATGGCATTTAAATGTTATAAGAACAATATTTTCCGAAAATCAGGAAAATCGGGGCTCTTAAGACATTAGTTTACGTGAAAACAAAAATTTAAAAATCGCTTTACGGCATTAATATTTGATTTTTCACAATAAAACTCGGCAAATACAATTTAAATACAACAAGAAAAATATCTGAAAAATCAGTTAAATAGATTATTAGGAATGTAGGTTTTTCTGAAAATGGTCGAAGTTAAAGCGATATATAAAAATCGCCCTAGTGGTTGGTACATGCTATTGAAATAAAATAAGAACAATAATTTCTGAATATCAGTAAAATCGGACTATTAAAAGGGGGATCTACATGAAATCTAAATTTAAAAATAGCTCCAGTGGCTTTATTATTTATTTTTTCGCAACGATACTCTGTATACTGAATTTAAATAAAATGAAATAAATAGTTTCAGAAAATCGGGGAAATGGGATTATTTGGAGCGTGGGTAATCTGAAACCTAAAATTTAAAAATCGCTCTAACAGCTCCAATATTTGTTTTTTCACAACAAAACTTAAAAAAATGGTATTTGCCGAAAAATAGTTTCTGAAAATCATCACATTATTACTAGGGAAATTTTCCTGAAAAACGATTGGGGTTTAAATCCAAATTTAAAAATTACTGTAACGGCCGCAATTTAAAAATGTTTAAAGGAAACTGCATATATGCCATTGAAATAAAACAAGAAAAATAGCCTCTAAAAAGCAATCAAATCAGACTACTAACTGGAGAGAGGAGGGGTTTATCCAAAAGTTAACAATCAACTAGCAGCATTAATATTTTTTTCCCTCAAAGAAATTTAAATTAAATAAGAATTTTTTTCTGAAAATCAGGAAAATTGGATCATTAGGAGTAAGGGTTTACCTGAAACCCAAAATTTAAAAATCGCTCAATCGGCATCAATATTTGTTTC
Organism: Metallyticus violacea; assembly: GCA_030762175.1. Taxonomy (NCBI): domain Eukaryota; kingdom Metazoa; phylum Arthropoda; class Insecta; order Mantodea; family Metallyticidae; genus Metallyticus; species Metallyticus violacea. The sequence goes on from CM060834.1 coordinate 80,592,445, forward strand.
TTCATAAAAAATCGACACTTACTATTTAAATAAAATTATAAAATTGTTTCGGAAAATTAAGGAATTTGAACCATTAGCAATTGCTTTTAATTTTCTCTATATTGTTTTATAATAAAAGAACAAATTATTTCAGCATATAAAATGTATTTATAATGATGCCTATGTTTTATATTTAACAAAAATATCGTCATGACGATAGCAAATGTGAGATATTAATCTAATATATCTTGAGAATTATTTGTGCGTAATAATATTCGGAAAACGTTTGCGTTAAATGTTTTTCTACAACAACATTTAAGTTAAACCTCAAAGTCAATGAAAATCGATGTAACTTTAGATTGCTTTTGTTTGCTTTGTAATTTTCTGGATTGTAAGATGTTTTTGTTTATTTGAATCATATGAACATCTCTTAAATATTCAAATATAAATCGAACTTTTGTTATTTCCCTCTATTTTCGTGGATGTAAATGCACATGATATCAAATACTCAGTTTATAAATATGGTTACATTTTAAAATGCTTAAAAATACTCACACAGTATAGCTTTGTCTATCAGCCATACATTTCATTTAATTAATATTATATCATTCATTTTTGAGGTTTATTCTCAGTAACAATAATTTCTAAAATGGGGTCTCTCTTTATCATACTTATAGGTTGCAAGAATTCCAATTTTTTTCCCTTATACCACACAGTAATGCAATCTCATTTTATTAATTAATAAGGCCTAATTTATTTTTCTTATTCCATTTTAATAGAAGGTTCTTCGACTCGGTGACCAATTCGCTGAGTTTCTACTGCACCTGCGCGACGGAGTTTTATTATTTTTTTTTTTTTTTTGAGTAGTGTTTAACGCCGTTTTTACTACTGAGGCACCACAGGCGGTGGGCACTGGTGATTCATGAAGTGAAATGATACACTGGGAAAGAATATTTACGGAGGGAAGCTTTCCAGTCCTAAGTTTAGGGCACCTCCCCGGCATTTTCCATTTATGAGGACCGAAGAAAACGTGGAAAAAACCTCAGTCAGGGAGGACGGTCCTGGCGGGATTCAAACCCCAGATCTACCACTCACAAGTCCGCGCCTTAACGACCTCATCCCCCCGTGGTGGTTTATTTAGCTGTGTTTTCTTATTTCTAGAATATGAGTTTTGGGTTTAGAAAGTTCAGGAATGTATGGTATTAAATTAATAAGGCGTTAATTTTAAATACATGGATTTTAGTGTGTCATATATTATACTTACGTCAGGAGTAGCCTGGTTTTGTGAATGATAGTCTTCCTTTCCTAGATATGTACGCTGATATCTGTTCATTTGTTTTAAAATTGCATTTCAGGCGCCTTCCTATCCGTCCTGTTACACTGCAGTTTGTTATTAATCTGTGTGTTTCATATACGCTCGTCTTATCACACCTGTCACATTGCACCTGAAGTTTGCTATTCTGCCTAGTGTGCATTCAGTGTTGTACTAAGTTTGTAGTTCTGTATTAACATGAAGCACATTTCCTCGTGTGATTGACGGCGTTACTCTTGTTGCACAGGAACATGTGGTTGCAGCATGATGGAGACCAACCGCGCTTCAGCATTGATGTGCGCGTACATTTAACCAAGAACTCGGGAAACATTTGATAAAAAGAGCAGGACATGTTCCATGGCCAGAACGATCGCCCGATTTAAAGCTTTACCTAGGGACAGGTTAACAACATCGTTTGTATCACCCCAGTTGACAACAAAGCGGAACTAATTGACTGTATAAAAGGTCAATTGTAAATTTTATTGCAGAAAGGGACTGTGTACTAAATTTAAAAAAAAAAATGCATAGATAATTCAATTTCATTTTTGTAACACTTATTACGCAAGATCCGGACTTTTAGGGATTCTAGCTCTTTTAGTGGCGTGTCAGCAAACTATCAAGTTTGCCGTTGAGTTGTTACACACTGAAGTACCCGAGACTATCTCGAAAATACGCAGTAGAGCATAAATACACACGTTATACTTACATAGCTCATTGAAAATAACCAGAATTTGTAAAATTACAATATTAATATAAATACCTTAATTGAGTTTTTCAAATCTAAGCATGAACTTTAGTTCCTAAAGAAACACATTAAGAACTGAAGTACATCACAACCTTTAAAAATATTAATAAATGTCCGGTGGAATCTCTTCGCTAAACCGCCAGGGTGGCAGAGGTCGTTAAGGCGCGGACTCGTGAGTGGAAGGCCTGGGGTTCGAATCTCGCCAGGACGTCCACCCTGACTAAGGTTTTTTCCAGGTTTTCCTCAGTCCTCATAAATGGTAAATGCCAGGGAGGTACCCTAAACTTGGGCCTGGAACGTTTCCTTCCTTAAAAATAAATCCTTTCACAATATATCATTTCATTTCATGTATCACCTGTGTCCATCGCCTGTGGTGCCTCAGTAGTAAAAACGGGCATTAAAAACCATTCATTCTTGGTTATTTCCATGATAGGAAAGGACCTCCAGATATTGTGCCTAGTTGAGAAGGACACACAGTAGAAGAATATTAAGTAAGAAATTTAATATAACATTTTAATTTATGAACAACATTTCTTGCAATACATTAAAGTAAATTACTCTGTATACGTTTAAATATTTTCAATAATACATTATTAAATACAACACAGAGGCAAGGCAAGAAAATTAACCATTAATAGTGAAACAATATCAGGGCATTTATTAAAACCAGAATTAATAATATAAAACCAGTGGTTGCCCTTACTAAGTAGCTTTAGGTCTATTAGGCATCACACTTTCAAGAGCGTCCAAATTGCAATAACGTAAGTATAATATAATCTATTTAAAACAACAATCTTCAAAAAAAATACCACATGGAATCACTGACTATACATTTTAACCATTCTACTAGCTAGCACATGTTATTGCATATTTCACAACAGTACTCATTTTTAAAGCTCTGATTAAAAATTGATTCGTTTAGTCTGCTGCAGTGTTCCATTAATCTTTGTCAATTAACAATTAAAAAATTGAAATTAAAGGAAAATTTAAATATGGCAAATGCCTCTTATAAAATTCCGTAAACCCAGCCAACCCGTTAACAGTCAGCCCAGTGGATTTTACATGTTGAACTATCACCAAAACTATGTAGAAAGACTATCTATTACCGAAGCCGAGTGTTGACTGTCTAACACTTGCGGCATACTCAGAAGCTAACTCCAAAGAAGGAAGAAGTCATGTGACCCATTTGAAAAAAATCAATATGGATTCCTGATCTTTAAATAATAAGGAAAAGCGTCAAGAAATTATATGAACATAGTACTAGTAGTAGTAGTAGTAGTAGTAGTAGTAGTAGTAGTAGTAGTAGTAGTATTAGTAGTAGTAGTAGAAGTAGTAGTAATAGTTGTAGTAGTTGCAGTAGTAGTAGTAGTCGTGGTAATAGTAGTAGTAGCAGTAGTAGTAGTAGTAGTAATAGTAATAGTAGCAGTAGTAGTAGTAATAGTAATAGTTGCAGTAGTAGTAGTAGTAAGTAATAGTTGCAGTAGTAGTAGTAGTAGTAGTAGTAATAGTAGTAGTAGCAGCAGCAGTAGTAGTAGTAGTAGTAGTAGTAGTAGTAGTAGTAATAGTAGTAGTAGTTGCAGTAGTAGTAGTAGTGGCAGTAGTAATAGTAGTAGTGACAGTAGTAGTAATAGTAGTAATAGTAGTAATAGTAATAGTAGTTGCAGTAGTAGTAGTAGTGGCAGTAGTAATAGTAGTAGTAGTAATAATAGTAGTGGCAGTAGTAGTGATAGTAGTAGTAGTAATATATATATATATATATATATATATATATAATATTAATGAAAATTAAAAATAAAGAAACACTATTAACAATGTAACAAATTAACACTAATAATAAAAGTAGATAAACATAAAACACATACAAAGAGTCACACTTGAAACTGCTTTAATCCTATTTGTAAAAGCAATGTATCAGTATTAGAAAGTGAAATAGAAGATAAATTTTAACTACTTTTTGTAAAAGCAATGTATCAGTATTAGAAAGTGAAATAGAAGATAAATTAACAAAAGCAATATATCAGTATTAGAAAGTGAAATAGAAGATAAATAGAAGATAAATTAACAATTAATAAAATAAAGTTTCAAGTGTGACTCTTCTCTGTGTTTTATGTTTATCTACTTTTATTATTAGTGTTAATTTATATATATATATATATATATATATATATATATATATATATATATATATAATTGGTTTATTTAAGAACTCTCTTTAACATCTCAGGTCATCAGCGTCCCATTCAAATCAAGGCGTGAAACGGCCGACAAATTTTGCTCAGAGTCCTCTTCTTTCAGATTTGAGGTTCTTTATCGTGCCGTAAATGTACAACACGGGACCCACGACCTCACTTCCCTTCCGAAGGAAGCCATACTTAGGAGTTTTACGCCCTAAAAAAATCCATCGGTCCTGGCCGGGTTTGAACCCGCGATCTTTGGTGTAGGCGGCAAGTATGGTTACCATTACACCACCGGGATCGATTTATATGAAAGGAACGATTAGCACGATAATACCAAAAAACAAGGCAAACAGCATGCATAGTGGGGAGTCATTTTTAACACTACATGCGTACTCAGTTGCATATTCTCTCCAAAATGTGAAGAACGTAGAGTTTATGTATGTATGTATGTATGTATGTATGTATGTATGTATGTATGTATGTATGTATGTATGTATGTATGTATGTATGTATGTATGTATGTATGTATGTATGTATGTATGTATGCATGCATGCATGTATGTATGTATGCATGTATGTATGTATGTATGCATGCATGTATGTATGTATGTATGTATGTATGTATGTATGTATGCATGTATGTATGTATGCATAAATTAATAAATAAAAAGACGAAATACATGAACAGAAAGGAGTAATTATACCAAAGGTGATACATTTTATCTTATAATTGCAGGATGGATTACAGTTTTGGAGCTTATGGAAGAGAATGTGAAGATGCCAAAAGGCTATAAATTACCTCAGAAATATGCCCTCTGCTATTTATAACCTGCCTGGAGATAGAAGCCATTTGGATTGCAGTAATTAGCACTTTGCAGTGATACATGGCAAATTGAGTATATATTTGAAGATAAAGACGTAAATAAACTGAAATATATAATTTTTTTAACTTCTTTTTGCTTTTCCTGAGTACAACGGTTTAGTTAAGAAACCCAATGCTGTTGAAATGCCTGGCTCTCTAAATGTTGCAGCAATACGAACCAACATACGATTACCATTTAGACTCAATATTATTTTCGCTTCACTCAAAGTGCACTACATTATTAATTCATACATAAATATAAGCAATTCAATATTGCTATTGCGCGCTGAATATCTGAATGCTATTATGAATTTCGCGGATGCGTATAAAACACTCTTGCAAAGCAGACTGGGACGAACTAAACAAAATATTGGAATGGTGAACTAGCTACTGGGAGAAGTGGAGAGCGGTATGCTTATGTGCCTTTTTCGAGCTGTAAATTGGAAACGGCAATGGAATTGGCTCTCACATCAATCGACGTTGTGGCACAGGAACAGGGAATGAAACATTTGTCTGCAAGAGCCAATTGAAAACAACAAAAACAAACGAAAAAAAAAAGCTCTTTTTATCCTATTCTCTCACAAAATGTAATCCATTCACGCATAGAAAAACTATAGCAGAGGGGCCGTTCGATCAGTCGTTGTTTCTTTATTAAAGCTCTTTGTGTATGTTATTCCTCGTGCCGTTTTTTAAATTCCTTCCATATTTCTGTTGCTTACTTTAAATTAATATTAACATTTTTGATTTTCTAATTTTAATGTAGTATAATTTGAGACAGAAAGCCTGCTCAAGAGTTTAAATATATGGGGTGGGGAATGGTACTCCAAGAAGCTATCTGTATTTACAAACACATATGTCTGTGTATTCCAGAACCAAATATATTTAAGATCCTTCTGTTGAGGAATTATTTTAATATATTTAATGTAAATTTTGGACCATATAAAAAGGGGAAATAAATAAAGTAATTTAAAAAGTATTGTGCCTTTTTCATGTTTTAATTCTAATATATGTGTTATTTTCCTACCGCCACGGGTGGCCGAGATCGTTAAGGCACGGACTTGTGAGCGGGAGGTCAGGAGTTCCAATCCCACCAGGGCTGCCCTTCCTAATTGAGGTTTTTCCAGGTTGTCCTCAGTCTTCATAAATGGCAAATACCGGGGAGATACACTAAACTTAGGCCTGAAACGTTTCCTTCCTTTAAAAAAAATCCTTTCCCACTTTACAAATTCATCTCATGTGTCATCAGTGTCCAACGCCTGTGGTGTTTCAATAGTAAAAACGGACGTTAAGCACTACTAAAAAAAAGTTATTTTCCTGTTCTTCATTCGTTCTCGTTATGTTTTATAGTATTGTGTAATAGTAAAACATGTTATAAAGCATTTCCATATAGCATAAACATCTGATTTGTTAGTTGCACTACCTATGGACTGTTGTTGATGTAATGCAATTTTGATGTTATTAACTAATGGTTTTCGTAGTTTCATTGTGTTTTTCTTAATCTTCGAAAACCTTGGAATAACTTTTTCCAGATTTTAGAGACTATGTAATTTTGGTATATAAAACCAGTCTTAAAAATAAGTGTTTCTAGGTCGACAAATCAAATAATTAAAACTACAACTCGTATTAAACGTCATGGCATAAAATTACTACACAAATATACTAAATTAGATTACCAAGGAAATCAATTATTATGCGTTGAGGACAAACAAATAAACAGAAAATTATGGGTATAACCATGGCACTTATTTAAAAACTGGCATTTGCATGTATCTTATAATTTATTCTGTGTTTTGCATACTGCTAAGTTTTCAAATTATATGTCAGTCACTTATGTATATAGATTAGGTACTTAGGAAAAATCCTAAAGCCTATCAGTATATTATAACAATATTTAGAAACATATAATTCTATTGTTCTTTCACTTTATTGTCCACTATGAACAATAATACTTTAACAAATAAACAATCATGTTAAGACTATACATTTTAAAGCTGAAATACAAAATGTTTAGGCTAAGTTGTTATTAATTAAAAATATTCTTTGAATATTTCTATGTTTTATTAGCAATTTATTTGAAATAATCTAAAGAATAAATATGATGTTAGAAAAGTATGTTTCAAAGTTTGAAGGGTGATTGATTCATTTATTTCTTAACAGATACAAGATTGAGCAACACAATACCTATGTATTTCTGACATGCTCATCTCTTATAATAATCGGTAGATCAGACCATAATAAACTTAAAATGCCTTGGTTTCTATCAAGTTGAAATTTCATATTAGGATCCTACTAGAAATGATCATTAATTAACGACATACAGAATAGCATTTCAGAACACTTAACGTAACAGGTCTATGTAAATAATGGCTCTTACAGTTTGCAAGACTGTGTCGAGAAATTTAAGAATACTAGTTCAATCCATCATCGTTTAGTAATGTTGGACATTTTTTGATTTATATTTTATTTCAATCCTTCCACAACATGTGGGCAGTCTTGATTAGGGTATTTTTTAATTTACCACAGAGAAAAAAGAATCGCAAGTGGTTAGGTCGAAGGACTGAGAATGTCATAACTCCTTACTATGTGATAAAGAATAAATTGGCATAGAAAATGTGCCCCAGTAATTATTATTTAATAGCATCTAAAATATGATCGAGTATATTGGGCTTACAAAGGATGAAAGCTTTTCTCATTCTCCAGAGCGCCATCTTCCATTATGGTAATGACCCTCCCTGTAGATTACTTCTATCTCTAAAGCGGATCCAATTTAAAGTTACAAGAGGAACAATGCATTCAATTCATGTGGTTCAAAGGTGACTTTGGAAATCAGTTAAAATAATAAAAACACACACATGCATCAACAACATCAAATACCAGTGTTACTTCTAAATTGGTTGCCCTTATTTTTGCTACGTCAATAGTAGCACGTTCATGAGAAATAGTACATTGGTTGATTGAGCTTTATAGCTTATATACCCAAGGATTAGTTGGAAATGTAGTTTACTTCTTAATTCCTAAAAGCAATGCGAAATTGAACTGTCTACATAAACTTTTAACTAAACAAGCTGAAAAAATTAAATGTCAGTATTTATAATTAAAATTGCACATTTAAAATGAAATAAAAATGCACAAAAAACGCATGCGCATGAATAATAAACGATTATTTAACTGCAACATGTCGCTTGCATGGAATACACAAAGCATTGCTAAAGAAGAGCTTCTAGAAGTGGCAACAAAAATGTTGAATGTGTTAGGGAAATTGTTGAATGTGTCCAGAATACTTTATTCTGAATGCATTCAGAATAAAGTAGATCTGCAAGTGTCAACTACGTTCTTAATGCCATTTTGAATAAAAAGCGTTTATGGATATTACATAATCAAATCCGTAAACGTAAAAACATTGTGACAGAAATTCAGCGTGATAAATTTATTAATAATACTATGCTTCATAAAATCCATCACATTTTTGGAAAACGTGAAGCTATTTGCGTGGCTGCGTAGCAATTGACTTTACATCTCTAAAATATTTATTTGGTGCAATTCTGAAGCCAACAATTTCATGCAAAAAAAAAAAAATCTAAAATAAAACATCCGCGAATAACGCCACAAATCCGATACCTGTTCGCAACATATACGCTAATATACAGATTCCACAATATGCAATACGGTGATTTTTTCTATCTCAAATATTTTTGTTTATATTTTCTTCAGAAACGAAGAATTTCTTTTGAGTAAAAGCTATCTGATATAAACTTATATTATTTCAAAAGTAATGTACAAGGGTAGGTCCATAAGTTTCTAGCCTAACCGTTTTCTTGGTATGATAAAGACAAGAACTAAATTTCACTTTTCAATATAGTTACCCTTTATTACAATACACTTCTCACATCTTTGAATTAACATTTCGACTCCCTCCCCCAAATAGTCAGAAGTATTGTCTGCAAAATGGGCATAAACAACATCCATCACTTCTTCGTCACACTTACATTTCCTTCCCCGAAGGTCCTTCTTGAGTTTTGAGAAAAGAAAATAGTCGCTGGGAGTTAGATCTGGGCCATAGGGGGGTTGATCAATCTCCTTGAAGCCACATTTCTTCACAGCTTCCTTTGCAACAAGAGCTGTGTGCACAGGCGCGTTGTCGTGAAGAAGGCGCACACCACCACTGAGCTTTCCTCGCCATTTCTCTTTGAGGGAAACATGTAGTCTGTGCAGTAGGGCAGCATGGTACTCCCCATTTACTGTGGAGTTCCTCTCTTTGAAGTCAATGAAGAGTATTCCTTCACAGTGCCAAAAGTTTGTGGCCGTGATCTTGTTTGACTGAGTGACTTGGCCTTTAGAGGCTGTGCTTCGTCAGGTTTACGCCGCATTGATTCTCTTTTGAACAAGGTATCACAGTAGAGGACCATAGTATCACCTCCTGTAATTATGGTTTGCAGAACTTCTCTCTCGTTGCGACGGCAGAGCTCCAAAAATGACTGACAACAGATGACTCGTTGCTGCATTTGGACTGAGGAAAGAAGTCTAGGCACCCATCTTGCACTAACCTTATTCATGTTTAAATATCCATGAATAATTCGAAGGACTGCTCTTTTAGAAAGGCCCAATGTTTCTGCTTTTCTGTAATTTGAGGCTCCGGTATTCCATAATTTCTCCTTCCACAAGAGCGATGTTTTCAGGAGTGAGCACCTCCAAGAGCCGACCTGCACCCTCTTCGCCTTCAGCTCTTTCTCGATCCATTTGAAAAGGTTTGGCCCATTCTTTTAGGGTAGAATATGGGGGGATGCTTCCCCATATACTCCGCCCAATCACTGTTTAATTTCATCTGGAGTAAGTCCTTCTTTTGTGAAGAACTCAATACAGCTCGAAACTCCAATTTAAACATGTCAAAATCTCTACATATATTCTTTTTATGCAATTATATCTGAACAATTGAACACAAGTTACAGTTGCAATTATTTACTTAAAAGATAAGGTATGATACTATCGGCGAGGCAGAAAACTTATGGACCTACCCTCATACCTTTTGGTGAAAGTTGATAAAATCCGCTGCATGGTATGTTAACTGGTACCGCATTCATAGCAGCAGTACGAGGAGGTATAATCACACTGTAACCTAAACTAAGGGCAAACAGTACACAGAAGAGACCATCTTAAGTATTAAGTGATTCATATGATGAACAAGAAAATAATGCATCCATTCCTTCAATTATATGTTTCTTATGAATATATCATAAAGCCTAGGCTACAGATATGATAAACAAATTTACGTGTTTTGCTTTTCAGATCATCACTATATAGAAATATAAAGATTATAATTTGGAAAAAAGCATATCATTTTAAATAAAAGGTATGAAGTAAACGGAATAAAGTGATCTTAACCATTAGATAGTAGCTTTTGACGCAATCAAAATATATAACAATTTCAGCACGAAATAATCAGTTGAATACAAAAATATTAATGTTAGATAATAAATAAAAGCGAAAAGTTTTTAAATTCTTATTGGGCACAATTTAACTTATGTTAGTTATGACGACATCCCTAGATTTGGCATCAGGTTTATTCGGTTAATTTTTTAGAATAGCATCTTTTTTGTCAATCATCTAAATTGTTGGATTTACTTTACTTCTATACTATATACTAGAACAAAGGTACTCGCTGGACAATTGCCTCAACAGTTATCTAGATATAAAATGTAAACATATATCTACATTGCGCTGACGTACTCGGAATACCAACTTTGATCGCACCTGGTATTTTTACTGGACCTTTTTTTAACTCTAAATAAAAGCATAACACAACAGTAACATTGCGTTTTTCATGGTTTTTGGCACAAGATTTATTTCCGCATATACATAATTATACAATCAGAATTAGTTTTCCCTTATAACGAAAAGCCCAGGAAAACAAAAATCTGCAGCACGGGGTATCTCACGCTTTTCCTCATTAATGCATAAATGACCTATATACATTTGGTAGCATTGCCCACTCGCATTAGCAAATGCAGGAGACCGCAGTAGTTCCAGTTAACAGCACTAATCCTCGCATTTGTTTGCATATAGCAGGACATTTTTATTTTTACAAAATAAAAAGTTAAAGCTCTGAGTGGGCTTGTTTCTAAACAATTGAAAGCATAGAGAGGGCAGGAAGCAGAAGTTACATGTGCAAACACAAATATCATGGAAGGTAGACCAATGGTATGAAATTTATTTTAGTGCATACACATTTTAGAAAAACATAAATTATGTTTACATATGTGATTATGTATTTATACATCATACCTCTTGATGAGGGAACGAGAAAGCGAGAGAGAGAGAGAGAGACAGAGACAGAGAGGTTGATATTATGCATTTTATGATAATCTCGAAAAGACTATTTTATTGTTTGTAGTTTTATCGATTAAACGGATATTTAGTCATTATAAAACAACATTATTTTGTATGCTTAAACATTTCAATGATCTCACCAGTGAAATATTTCCTGTCTCGATAACTACAATTAATGACTTCGTAAATCATTCTTTGGTTTAAAATAAGGGGCCTATTGAATGCCCAAGCGTTACTTACTTACTTAATAACTTCATGGGAATAATATATTTTTTATTTGAATACTAACATTACAAATGTTTTGACTTCGCCTCTATTGAAAATAGATAAAATGATCACATATTAATGAATGTGTATTGCTAGTACAATGTGCGCCTTTAATCAAAAATAAAAGTGGTATTATGGAAGATGTTGACAAGATATTAAGAGGGACAGTGAAAGAAACCATTGGTCTTCCACGTAAATGTTTCTTTCCGAAAACGTCCCTGTGGATTGGGCCTCCGCAGCTGGAATTAATAATTGGTTTGCTAATTATTAATTATGGAGGAGAAGATTTAGAATGATTAGATATTTGTGGTTGATAGCAGGATTGTGGTTCCTATGTTAGGGTGAATGTTTCCTTCTTCCTCAGAGATAGTTGTCCGTTTTCTTACAGTTTCTCCTGCGAGATTCTTCTACTGCAATTTTTATTATGTGTAGATAACAGGGAAAGGGATAATACCAGGATATTGACAATGGATTAAACAGATTTGTAGTGTTCCGCGATTAACTGCACTTTATTGTTCACTGTCTATTGTGTTAGAAGAATACTCGGTTATTGCTTGCAGGATTTGAGGATCGTGTGTGTCCCTTTCGCATAACCATTACAATTCCTTTAATTACATACAACACAAATTACAATTTCAATTACCCCTCCAGGCTTAAACGTCTCTCTATAAACTTCTCCCACCAATAACTTGAATTTTTATTCTGTCTAAGTTGGTCTCCCTGCCCGCCAGCCCACCAGACTGTAAGGCACACAAACTGTGTGTATTGCTGGTCACAGTCCTTGTACTCCTGCCACGTGATCAATAGCCCATAGTAGGCTCGAAATATCTTAACTTTATTTGTGTTCTAAAATGTTCTACAATGCCTCAAATGACTTCAGCAGTGTTCTACCTTGTTTCTGCAGTATCATATAGTGCCTTTATGTGTTTCTTTCTTTAAATGTGGCATGCCTTTGTGCATTTTAGTTAATATATATACACACACATTTTGTTTAACTCGAATCTTCAAACTCAATTAAAAACTGTCCAATACACCACAACACTGCCGTTCGTTGAGCTACTGAGGACCAATTAAATTCTGGGAATGTCAAATACTGGGGTTCAAAATATTTCTCGGAGACATCCAGGATCTGGAGGATCTTGGCCTACACCCTCCGCAGTGCTAATGCAGCAGAACCACATTCTAAACCATGCAGTATGGTATCTTGAAGACCGCAATTATCACAGTTTGGAGATATCTTTATACCAATACGATATAGGCTCTCATTTGTAGGGAAGATATTGTTCACCAGCGTACCACATACTCCGTTGTTTCGCCCCTGGCACATTTTCTGAGGCACTGTTCGTTGCCCGCCAAAACAAAAGTTCACGACTATAGTTGACATTGCTGAGGCCGTAATTGTTAATACGTTTTAGCTTAACTATACCCAGCATTTTCTACATCTCCTATACTGACGCTTTGACTCATTAACTCGGCAACTAAATCACCTAACGTCGATCTAAGCACAATATTTTATCAAACGTTGTATAAAATAACTTCTTTGCAGTTTTAAAATTCACAGATTTAAACTCGAATTACTGGCATAGAATACTTGCTTATCTATTTAACTCACTGGCGCTAAAAACTGTTATTCAATTATAAACTTACGCTAAACTCTCACTCTTAACTTTGACACTGAAAACTGACGCTTACTCCTGAAGAAATTCGAACTGATAACTGGGATCTACTGAGAACTGCATTTAAATGAGCTAAACTGATAACTGGTGTCTCCTAAACAGATCTGGGCCGCAAAATCACACACTTAAATAAACCTGGCAGTCCTTCAGTCTCTCGGAGCTATTTTTATTCTTTTAAAATATGCTTTGGTAAATATTTAGAATATCATCTCTCAACTTCACATTTCTATTGGATAATATATTTCCTTCCGGTATTTCTTATTTTCCTGATTGGCTATCATGACTACGTGAGTTCATGCATGTTGATATTAACTGACATCTTAGCTATATCCCTTCGAGATTGGAATTACGCGTTTATTACATATACCCTTACTTAATATAGTAGAAGCAAAATTCTGTTACATACAAAAGAACCCCGTTTGCCAAGGACACAGCCTTACGACTCCTCCAGAAAGTATCCGAGTATGGATTTATTTACAAAACACATAACAGGTTCTCCATTCTTAGCTCAGGTCAGCCTTAACGTCCCTTCGAGTCCAGCCGCATGCTTGGAGTGTGCCTCAAAATACTGGAACACATTTTCCCGGAGCCAATATTACACTACAGTCATAATGCAGGAAACTAATATAAACTTGCAGTGTCTAAGTAAATTATTTTGTTTTCAGCCAAATCACACATTTTTGTTCATATTTCTAGTATATTATTGGAAATAAACTCCCAGTGTTTCTGCTTACTGAAAGGCTCAAGAGCAGTGTGCTTACCTTTGGTCGTCTCTGATCTCCTTCTCGGTAACAACCACCTAGTCTCGCACACCGTCCCGCATTTGCAGAAACGTTTCAAAATGGTTTAACGAATCAACTCAAGCTTAGTTTAGTAAAACTAATGCTCAAGCATGGACCGTCTTTACATGACTTAGCTATCTGATTGTGGAAGAGTCAGACGTATCTTTTTTTTTTTTCTCCCGAGTGCTCCGCGGCTAACAGCAGGTGTTAACAATGGTTACATTGGAAACAGTTTTGGAGGAGCTATAGAAGGAAGTTATGAAAGGTTGTCAAGTTAGTCTAGAGCAACATAAAAACTTATTCTAAAGATTAAACCAGTAGTGGAAGTCTTCGAGAAGTCAGAGCATCGCATCCGAGTACTGGGGGCACGGTGTTAAATGCCGGAAACCAAATTGGACTATATGGAAAACCAGGCACGAAGAAATAATCTGATCATATATGGTGTGCCAGAGGAACATAACAAGAAATGGCAAAAGACGGAAGAGAAAATTACAAGACTAGAGATACAATAAGGAACAGAACTACAAAACGGGGATATCAATAAGGCACATCGATAGGCAAAGAGGGTAACAAAAAGCCTATAGTCTACAAGTTGCTATCTTATAAAGTTAAAAAAAACTTCTAAGAGACAGCGAATATCTTCATAGCACGGGAAGGAATTCATTGAGAAGATACGATATTGTGATGGCCCGGGTGCGAGACCCGAGCGTCTACATTCTTATTTGGGCAGACCAGGGGTTCGATCCCTGATCTCTAATGCCACAACACTAACATCTCTGGATCTCGGGATTGGTAAATACTTAAAATGGAACCTGAGGCACTAGCTGCTATAACAAACTCATTAAACCTAATTTTACTGTTACAATATATTAAACATAAAACATTGTTACTTACAAATAAATACTCGCTTTAGACGAGCCGGAGGAAGAAGTGGTGCCATCCCGCTCTATGTGGCCACTAGCTGCACATCTGCTGTGTCACTTCACAACTTTCTATGTAACATTTCCTATCTCTCGACACTAAGTGTCCTTTCACACGCCTCTCTGGCGCCAACCACCCAATCCTCTCTCTTGCTTACTACTTCCCTGAAACCTCAGTAGTTTATCTTACAAATGACGCAATGCAGGACATCCTGTTTACTTGCAATAATATCCCGGGGAGGATTGCAAACGGTTTGATGATACAATTATTCCCAACAATTTATTGCCTGCAATATGAGGTTAATGCAGCTTCTAAGACGACAGGGATGTCATACAGCCATGGGCGGCCGAGGTCGTTAAGGCGCCGAGTCGTGAGCGGGAGGTCTGGGTTCCAATCCCGCCAGGATCGCCCTCAGGCCTGGAGCGTTTCTTTTCCCAATATATAATTTCATCTCATTTATCATCAGTGCCCATCGCCTGTGGTGTCTCAGTAGTAAAACAGGCGTTAAAAAAAGGGATGTCATGTCGTTGTACTTTTTAATGAGATATACATTGATTGACTGGCGATTAAAAAGATAACGGGATCGGACAACCACTAAACACCCAACTGCTGGTACAGACCATCTGAGAGACGAACAATGAATGAACCACGGTGCCGGCCAAGAAACTAGTGCGAATAACATCCACCAACGAATTCAAAGAAGCAGAATAACGACTCACCGGCAAGGAAATTCAAATGAGGTAAACATTAGGGAAAAGCTGCCCACCTGACAGTTGACCTTGGAATGTGGAGGGTCTGAAGAAAAAGCTTGCAAACGACAGGTTCCCACACTTTCTAAATAGTGTAGACATTATGCGACAGACAGAAATATGAAGTGTAACAATTAACGACTTCAATTTCCTTTTCTTTCTTTTTTTTTTATAGAAATGAAACAAGCCCCCCCCTCTCGGGGAATGTGTTACTGTATTTTAAAGAAGAGTGAGAAGCTGGCATCCACAGGCTTAACATTAAGTTTATGGGAGTTGTTGATGTATATTGTCAATTAAACTAGGTAGAATTATGAATTTTATACAGGCGTCCAGAATGCAAATCCCAAATTTTTATGGATTTGAGCGACACCATTACACAAATTCAAGACACACATCCACTTTCGGGTTTAGTTATAATGGGAGGTTTTAATGCCCGAATCGGATGTGAAAACTGCTAGCTACAGAACACGAGGAAAATTACAATAGGGAGCAGTGTGGCACAGTAAAGAAGCAATACTAACCGTGGACGGGAAGACGTTACTATCCTTTTGCGACGCCTTGTAGCGGTAGAATTACCATTTATAAATAGCAGCGGTGGAAGGTCTAATGATTGTATATTACGCTCACAGGAGATAATAAGTGTTATACAAGTTTTTAAAATTGTTAACAGAGTGGAATCTGACCATTCACCTCTCTTCTCACGTCAAATCAGCATCTAGCCTCAGTATAGAGTGTAAAGGAAATTAATATCATTTCTGTGTCACCGTCGGTCCTGGTGGTATACCATACTTGCCTCCTAAATCAAGATCGCGGGTTCGAACCCGGTCAGGACCGATGGATTTTTTCGGGCGTAAAAATCCTAAGTATGGCTTCCTTCGGAAGGGAAGTAAAGCCGTGGGTCCCGTGTCGTACATTTACGGCACGAAAAATAACCTCAAGCCTGAAAGAGAGGCCTCTGAGCAAAATTTGTCGGCCGTTTCACGCCCTGAGTTGAATGGGACGCTGATGACCTGAGATGTTAAAGAGGGTCCATAAATAAATGAATCAAAAAAAAAAAATCTGTGTCACCTTTGTGGCGGTATGGATGAATCCCAGAAGTAATGGAGGCATTTAAGGGATTGTTGCGTAACTGGTAAAATATCTTTAATGGAGAAAGCGGGATAAAAAGTAAATATCATACAAAAGAAGGATGGTACAACACAAAATGTAAACAAGCGAATAAAACGCTGAGACAGCGCTTAAGGCTTACAGAAGTGAGGAAGGTGAGGAAAACCGTATTTCTTATGTCCAACTCAGAAGAGAACATAAACACACGTTGGAAAATGACAAATCGGAATGGAAAAACAAAATGATAGGGGTCTAAGAACTGCAACCTATCGGAGGGATATGATAAACACGTTGAATTTGGAAAATATGTACTTATCAAGCAAGTTTCAGGGAAGGATTTTCTATTGTGTGGTTAATATATTTGTTTCAAAGACGCTAATAAAGAAAACGGGGTAAATTGTACAGCTTATTTGTTCATTTTAAAGTACCCTTGACAGGCTTCAGAGAGATGGGTAAAACTTTATGAGAAAGTTGTCTCCAAAAATGATAAAAGCTCTGATGCAGATAGAAGGGATGTGAAACTCGGTGTTAAGATAGATCAAAACAGTATATAGCAATGTTCGTCAGGGATGTATTCTGTCTCCGTTATTGTTTAACTTATTTATAGATGATATCTCGGATACCCTGTTAGCGGAGGAAATGAATACCCCTGAAGTGAACGATACATGCATTCGTGTACTTTTGTATGTTGACGATCTAATTTTTTTTTATCGCTAACGAGAAATAGTTTGCAGAAATCCATTTAGATCCTAGAAGAGTAATGCCCAAAATGGGGTATGGTAGTAAATGTTAACAAAACCAAAACAACGACTTTTAAAATCGGCCACGTATATGGCAGAGATGAAAAATGGTACTACCTTTAATAAGTGGGAAATGAAGTAAGCCCTTATCTATTATTAATTATAAAATGCGAGGTCAACTAAAGGAGTTACTACTTGTTCTGACTCGCATTCCAGATATACCATTAAATACACTAGAGAGATGTACAATGCGAAGGTGAAATATGGAGAAGAGCTGAACTTGTAAACAACATTCAAGTCGGAGTTTGGAAAAAAGTTCTTGGGCTATCCAAAGGAACATCAAACCATAAAGTAATGAGGGAGGTGGGTTGTTTTGAAGATACGGTTAATAGTTAAAAAAAAAAAGAATACTGTGAAATACTGGCTTAGACTAATGCAGGGAGCTTAGTCCACACTCTGCCCTAAACGCTATAGACACCAGATGCCAGATTTAACACCAACGTTTTGGGCTGCAGAGATGGAGGAATTGGCCTGGGTTCTTTATAACAACGATTTTTTATTTCTTTATTTAAGGACGCTCTTTAACATCTCAGGTCATCAGCGTCCCGTACTATTTAGGGCGGTAAACAGTTGACAAATTTTGCTCAGAGGCCTCTTTTTTTAGGCTTGAGGTTCTTTATCGAGCCATAAATGTAGGACACGGGACGCACGGTTTTACTTCCCTTCCGAAGGAAGCCATCCATACTTATGACTTTTACGCCCGAAAAATCCATGAACCTAGTCGGGTTCCAACCCGCGACCTTTGGTTTAGAAGGCAAGTATGGTTACCACTACACCACCAGGACAACGAGACAATGCAAATAATAAAAACGGTGGAAGAAGCTTAAAATCTGAAACGTATCAAATGAAAGTAAACTAATTTGGGGTAAAGCGGTATATATATGTTCGTTTTAGGAAGAAAGGATCAGGTATATCCTGACTTAAACTAAAAATTTGGAAGGGTCAAAAAATATCGTTTAGATCTGGTAGGAGAATCTGCCCATTTAGTGAAGGAGATGAGAAATGAGCACATGGCAATTAGAGGATGGTTGGTATGTTGAGACCGGTTTGCGAACCACACAAACTGATTGATTATGACTATTTTCCTACCCTAAGTGCTCGAAGCTAGAGGCAATTGGTTAGAACGCAATTACTTGTGTAATTATAAATGATATGTAATATATTTTCATTTATATATCTGTAAATACCGTGCTTTCCATTATTAATGTTTATTTATTTATTGTTAATATTTTATTTGTATTATTATTTCTAATTGTGTATTATACTTAAGCATATACAGTCTACGAAGCATGAAGTATATTTATAACGTGTATAAATTTTATAACAAAACAAAATACACCTACTACTAGTTACGAATAACTCCTCCGAATTGAGTTCAATATTGTCACAATCTCATCCACTGGACGAACTTATATGGCTAAGGTTTTTCCACCCGTTCTTCTGGCCAAAAATACTTAATCACTGTACTACGAACACACTGACGTACACAAACCCAAATACACACACTCACACATACTACTCCAGAATACCTTTGACATTTTGTTCGCTCTACTAAAGTTCACAACTTCCCTTATAGCCAACAGGAGAATATTACTTGATTGCTGGAAATTTCATGCTGAAAGATTCCTGGTCTTAAGGGACACTGGGAGTGAGTTTTTAGCCAAAATAAGTATTAAAAAAAATTGAAAATCGATTTTTTGCTGAAAATGGTTCCTTGAACGTTTGGGCGTCCACAGAGAGTCGATATTTGCATATTTCCCCTTCCTTTGAATTCTACCGTCATTTAAACAGCTTCGAGTGTTCTTTTAAATCAGCCAGCCACACCCTCTCTGCTGGTCTCGTGCTGAATTTAGTATGATATAATATATATATATATATATATATATATATATATATATATATATATTCGAATCTAGAAGGTGCAAAGAAGATGTCTGCTTTGTTTTTCCATCTGATCTGGTACATGGTTTGGCAAATACATGATAAAAGTTTCAAAATAAAGATTAATTTCCTGGATTTGTCTTACATTCCTTTTGTAGTGGTTCTTATAAATAAAAATACGTCTTATATATGGGAAGTTAGCCCAAAAGTACAGTTTCTTTGCATATAATATGCTTTTATTTGCGCCATTTTATTTGACCAGTAAGTACTTCCATGTTCTATGTTAAAATCACGTGCGAATTTATTTCTGTAACTCGTGTTTGAGAAAACAAAGGATGGAGTCAGAAGGAAGATCAAATAAAGGTGGAAATGTTTACTGGAAAGAAGAGGCAATCTCAAGAAATGTAAGGAATACCAATCTAAGATAAGTGTAAATATGTGAATCCACGTAGTGATACATAAACATATTTTGGGCATCAAATATAATTTGTTCTACTTTTTAAAATTCACCAAGACCTAAAAATACATGCTGATTCATGTGTCAAAAGCAGCAATCAATTGGAGAATCAGCGATTAATACCGCAGCATTTAGGTTATAGTGTACTGCAAAGAAAGTACAATAGCTCTGATAAAAGAATGTGTATTTTGTGTTATTCTACATTTTGCATTCTAATAAGAATATTAAGAATATTAGAGCAATCTTCAATTATGTACAAAATAAATAATCTAAAATAAACATGATTAAAATACATTACAGAAATTTAATTATAATTATATTTATAAATAATTGTAGGCTTTGAAGCTGGTGGGTACCATCTCACTTTTATGTCCCATGACTTTCTTTCGAGACGTTCTATTTGTTTTCCATGAAAGCCAGTATATAGCTGCCTAGTGTCTAGGGGCATATCGTTCAGTAATGATAATAAGGTAGGTAAAACGGGGAAAAAGTTTGTTATTTATATTTATAAGTATTTAAAACGTTTTCATGCTCACCGACCATTTATATCTTGTTACATTGACCAAACGTCTGCACACACAAACACATTAGCATGATACGTTTTATGCGTTAAATTACAAATTCAATGCTTTAGTCTACCATTGGACTCTGTTGCACAAATACTTTCTAATGAGATGTATTGACATTTTTAATTTACCTCGTTCTTTGATAATTCTCCAATTATCCAGTAAATTCTTTCTGAGTTGAATGTTAGACTGGATCAAAATTATAGGTCACCACAATAAAATGGAAACTTTTTATTTAATATTGTAATAATTATTTAATAATTTATATTATATTAAGCATTTTACCAAGAATTCATTTCAAATTAACGTACTAGTTGTCATGCCTATTATTGCAGGTTACTTATCAAAAATTCGTGCTAAAGTGATGTAAGCTTGCATTTAGGAACAAAATTAACGGATCAAAAATACAGTTGACAAATGTCATAACTATATAAACTATTTATGTGTACTTATAACTATAATTTTCTTCCGGGCTTGGAAGCCGTGGTCTGTTGGAGCCAGAGAGTCTAAACGTTTCATCCCCACCTACGGAGGACATCTTCAGTGGCGCGGTCTGAGTCTTCTGGGTGAAGGTTCTGGCACGACTGAAATGCCAGCTGGAGGTGTTATATACTGGCTGCTCGAATTTTTGTTTCACCCAGCATCTCAACAGTATCAATCCACGGATCCATTTCACCATTGAGAAAGAGAAAGATGGCCAAGTACCTTTCCTGGGTGTTCTGGTTACCAAAAAACCAAACGGGAAGCTGGGACACACAGTTTATCGCAAACCCACCCACACCAACCGATATCTGAACAAAAATTCCAACTATCACCCGAAGCAGAAACTCACGATGATGAAGACCCTCACTGACCGCGCTGCTCGCATCTGCGAGCCTTCTTTGCAACAGCAACTCTGGCATCTGGAACTGAATCTATCTGCAAATGGTTATACAGCACAAGAACTACGCAGAGCGATACGCCCATCCACACACCACCCGACCATATATGATTCGCCCAGGAGCAATGGCATTGCTTTCCTGCAGTACTTCAACAAGGTCACTCACAGAATTGGATGCCTACTCAAACGCCACAACGTCAAAACTATTTTCAAGCCTACCAGACAAATCGATACTTTGCTACGCTCGGCCAAAGACCCCAGGGACCCGCTCTTTTCGGCCGTCGTCTACCGGATTCCTTGCTCCTGCAGTGCACCACTCAACGAAGCGTCAAAACACGGATCTCCCAACACAAGAGATGCAGCCTTTTGGGCCATCCGGATAAGTCTGCGGTTGCAGCACATGCAATGTGGGCAGACGGAGAATACATTATCCAGTTTAATGAAACATCTGTTCTCTCTTCAGTACCATACTACCACTCTAGATTACAACGCGAAGCAATAGAAATCTACAAGCACCCTAATAATTTCAAAAGAAAGTGAGAGGCTCTCAAAATGAGCAAAACCTGGCATCCGATATTAGAGCATATAAAACCAGCCAATACCCGCAAAATTCACGCGAACCAATCACCGATCATAGCGGAGATGGCCTGCCCTCCGAGTAGACACCCCCTGCTCTAGTCGAACTAATCCCTTTCGAGCAGCCCATATCAGCTGGTATTTCAGGGACTTACTTTGGACAGCGGTGAAGGAGAGAACAACTCAACATGGGACGACGTGGAAACAAGAATTCAACAAACCAACTCACAACACGAACCGCCGCTATGAAGCCATCGCCAGCCGCCGTGCCACTCACGCCTGATTCGTCGCCTGTCTCCGCTGATACCCAGCCAGCCGCAGCCAGCATACCGGCAACCCGGGATCCTGCATTCAACGTATTTCTTGAGGGTAAACATGTCCCGCAGGATGCAACGAAGATCTTACGGATAGAAACACGAACGATCCCACTAACAGACCCTGCACTCCGCCTCCACAGCCATCACATTCACATCCAGATACAGAACCGGAACAAGTACAGGAACAGACACCACAGCTTAGTGCTGTGATCCAAGGAGTGCCCCGGAGCACAGCTTCATCCTACATTCTCCGAACCGTCCAGCGACAGTGGCCATCCGCACACTGTGCGATACGCATATATTCACACAGAGGCGCGACACCCCTGGTTCGTGTAAATTTCCTGGACCCACAAGAGTGTGAGGCGACCATCGCAGCTGGAACCACGATTGGACCAAACCGCCTCACATTAGAGCCCAGCCACCACCGACGTAACGCCCCATGCAGGCGTTGCTGCTTGTACGGGCACATTGACCAGGCTTGCACGGCGCCACCGCACTGCCACTACTGCGGGGCGGCTTCCCTAACAGCAGTGGTACCAACCACGGCCTGGCACGCCGGCGCAGGTTTTGTGCCTCTTGCGGAGGTACAAGCCATTATACCGGTCAGGCCGCCTGCCCACTACAACGCAGCTCCAACCACAACCACAGTAAACCATCTACTGCCCACTTACTGCCAACCACAGCGCAGTATGCATCAGCCACACCCATCTTCGACAAGAGCAGAGAAGCAGCACTCACCACACTAACCACAATCATGGAAGCAGTAGCAGCGCTAACTGGCCTCATCATCGACCCACAGAACACCATCTTACAACACACCGGCTTACTCAATCAGCAACTGGCAGTACAGGACGGCACCACTGCCAGGCTGAGCCAACTGGAAGAGCCTTCACCACTCTCCAGGCTACGAATACACAGACATCGGACAGCATTAAGAGACATATTCAAGACACCCAAGTAACTTCCGAAAGTGCAGCCAAAAGTCTACAGGACACCCTGAACGACCACTTCAATGTTACCACTTCAATTTTGAACTCCATACGAGCTGACATGACAGAAAATGCCAACTTAACCACAGACAACCAGAATAGTCCTCCTCATGACGAGGAACTGGCTGTAAATTACTCGGCACCACCTCAATGCCGAATATACAAATTTGAAAACGGGAGTAATCCTCATTGGTTGACACGGGCACATGGGGCCTGGCGTCAGCCGTTGTAAAAATAAAATAAAATAAAATTGCCCATAGATAAGCAGGTTTACGTCAGGGCTCATAGTCATGGCGTCAATCCTGCACCACCCTGACCTTTATAGGCACTTTTGAGCCTGTTAGGTGTTTTAAGCATTACCCACATGACTCCTGGGAGCTACGGTGGTACCAGGCATAATCTCCCCATTAGCCCTATTTAATAAATAAACAGAGTCACCTCAGATTAACTTATGGAGCGGTATTTGTGGGGGTGTGGATTAATTTTATTGGATAAATTGGGTCTCAGGGTGTTGTCACCCCCCTGGCTAGGAGACTGGAGTGGGTTAGGAGGAAGAATCCTCTCAGGATGATCTACAAAGTGATGGTTGATATTTTTTTGATTCTGTGGCTGGTATATCCTCGTCCTCCGTCGGATTTTCTGGCAGGTCCTGTTACTCCTGGCCGGTACCTACTCCAAGTAAACTATTGTGGAGACTGTTCTCAAATGTTGCCCTTTCTAAATAGTGGTATTTTAGTCGCTAAGCATAGCGAACAGGGAAGATATTTACAGACGAAAGAAGGAGGCGATGACGTCACTCTCAAATTGTTTATTTTTAACGTTTCACTAAGAGTACCAGGAGATCGAAAACACGAATGGCTTCTGGTATGTACATGTAGATAGCTCTCCCGAGAAATCTTGCCTGTCCCGGTTTTGTTAAAAAAAATATCAGTGAATTTATATTCTCGTAATTTTTAACTTTTAAAATTTCAATAAGATCAAGAAGAAATCAACGTCCCGACAAATGAAACTGAGAAATTTGGAGAACCACTGGGAGACACACTGCGAACTGTACGAAGTGAAAAATTGCCAGCCGCCGAACGATCTCAGCCTCTTTGAATAAAACATCAGTCGTTCGGGTCTGTGTCTCATAAACCAGTTGCAATTTTCAAAATATTGCCAGTAATTGGTCGGTGATCTCGCGCTGTTTTTTACTAAAACGAATCAGACCGTTCCTGAGTAACGCCAATTTCTGGATATCGGTTGCTACATTCCTCAAGGCACTGAGGTCTGGTCTAACGGTACAAACTTCGGAAACAAGTTTTAAGGGTTTTCTTATTGTTCTCGCGCATTCTTCCTATTCAATGGCTTTGGCAAGATTTCTCTTTGAACCCTCGTTTTGATGGTTTTAACAGTAAAGGGTTCAAGGATTTTAAGCGAGGGGAAACATACCGAAGTTACAGACGTTGCTTCTTCTCCGGAGTTTAGCAAGTTTCCACTTATGTGTAAGCTAAAATCCTTGATCCAAATAAAGTATTTTCTCATTATAATACTATTGAGAATTATAGATACATATTGAGAATTAATATACATTTTAAAAATTCTCGTTGGGTCTAATAACTTCACTTAGGATGTTACAAAAAAAAAAAAAAAAAAAAAAAAAAAAGCTGCGGCGCTCATAAAAAAAAAACTGGCATTTCAGTGGTGCCAGAACCTTCGCCCAGAAGACTCAGACCGCGCAACTGAAGATGTCCTCCGCAGATGGGGATGACTCCGGCCGTGAAGGCTTCCGACTACTCGTATTTATGTGTAGCTTTTGAAAATGCCTTATTAATACACTCTTCAAACAATTTAATTAAAACAAATTTTATACATATATACTTTGATATTATAAACAGATTTCGAAAACCTATCGTTTTTTTACACTGTCAGAAATATTATGGCTCAATTTGTTACAGAAGCAAACCTCAGGTAACCTATCAGGTGATTCAGAGAAATTCTACCAGGATAGAATGACGTACTCTTTCACTGCTATAAACCAGTTTTATTACGATATAAAAAATATCCTTCTTAGACTGCTCCAGGGTTTGTCATTCTGAACGGCACCGTTCAGCTTTACATTTCTTGGGTATTTTCCTTCCGTTGAATTGAAAATCAAAAGAACTCATATAACTTGTTTATATCATAGTGGGTTGAATGTATTTGTAGATGAATAATAAATTTGAAGCATAAATATACAGCCAACTTGACTGGCCCTTAGGTAAAAACCGAGCCAAAAACGGTTCTTATAAACAAAAGAACTGAAAGCTTACCATAATTTTCCTTCAATTCTATTTATCCTCGGAAAATGGCATAAGTTGCGTGTTTCAGGCCTTAAAATGTATGCATATTTAAATGTAAATATTAAATGATTTGTAAAAATTGCATAAATTCTAAATCCCGTAAATCAAACAACTATAAATATAATTATCGGAGATATATCCAAAACTCCAAACGAAAGAGAAATATGTCAATGTAACAACTGGGTAAAATGGTATAACATTTGAAATTTAAATAAAAACAAATTAATCTCCAACTTGTACAAGAGAGTAAGTGGTGAGTTATACAGCATGCATAAAAAACATTTAAATGTGTACATTTTTCTGCACTTAATGTGATCATTCAGAGAACAAGAACTAATAACCTCATCAGAATTTTTGTTACTCTCCTGCGCTCATATATTTTTAGTTCCTTGCTAAGCGTATTTCGAAAAATGTTTATGTCCTCAATGTTGTATATACACATATATAATATTCTTTATCTGTTAAAACTTATGCACAAACTGCTGATCAATTCTAATTCCAATTGAATAGTGGGGACCTGATATTTATATATATATAAGTGTTGTTTTCTAAAAATTCTTATTGGCAATTATAAAATCCACATTTTCTGAAAATTAGAAGCAATTAATTATAATTATATATTTATTTACACAACGATTATTAAAATTTTGCTACCAAATAGATTTATGAATAGTAGTGCAACTTGGCTATAGAGGAAACCACATTTTCATTTAGGGAAGAAATCATGCGCACACAGCACAGAAATTTCTACTGTACTATGAGCACAGAGATGGTATTTAGAACAGATCCCTCCCTGTCTTGTTTGTATTCCGCAGAGTGTTCTAGAGTAATCACGCTTGGAATAATACTTCAGGTAATCAGAACAATTACGAAAGTACTTGTGCTACGAGAACGGAAGTTAACTGGGTGTACCAAGTAATGTGGCAATTCTAGAGAGAGTTAAGGGATGAGAGGGGTCGATATGGCGCCTGCTGTGACAGCAGCTGCAGCTAGCATAAGACCCTGGCCTTTTTATTGTAGTTTCCCGTGCTAAAAATAAGAATTGTGCCATCCGCACCGGGAGCGTATTCCAGCCGGGGTAATGACGAATGCATACTCATGAGAGAATATTTCAGCTACTAATATAGTATTAGTAGTAGTAAGTAGTAGTAGTAGTAGTAGTAGTAGTAGTAGTAGTAGTAGTAGTAGTAGGAGTAGTAGTAGTAGTAGTAGTAGTAGGAGTAGTAGTAGTAGTAGTAGTAGTAGGAGTAGTAGTAGTAGTAGTAGTAGTAGGAGTAGTAGTAGTAGTAGTAGTAGTAGTAGTAGTAGTAGTAGGAGTAGTAGTAGTAGTAGTAGTAGTAATAGTAGGAATAGGAGTATGTATATTATTACTACAACTACTAATATAGTATTAGTAGTTGTAGTAATAATAGTAGTAGTAGCAGCATTAGCATCATCATCATCATCATCATCATCATCATCATCAGCAGCAGCAGCAGCAGTAGTAGTAGTAATAGTAGTAGTTGTAATAGTAGTAGTAATAGTAGTAGTAAGTAGTAGTAGTAGCAGCAGCAGCAGCAGCAGCAGCAGTAGTAGTAGTAGTAGTAGTAGTAAGTAGTAGTAGTAATAGTAGTAGTTGTAATAGTAGTAGTAGTAGTAGTAATAGTAGTAGTAATAGTAGTACTAAGTAGTAGTAGCAGCAGCATTAGCATCAGCAGAGCAGCAGCAGCAGTAGCAGTAATAGTAGTAGTAGTAGTAGTAAGTAGTAGTAGTAGTAGTAGTAATAGTAGTAGTAGTAGTAGTAGTAGTAATAGTAGTAGTAGTGGTGGTAGTAGTAGTAGTAGTAGTAGTAGTAATAGTAGTAGTAGTAGTGGTGGTAGTAGTAGTAGTAGTAGTAGTAGTAGTAGTAGTAGTAGTAATAGTAGGAGTAGGAGTATGTATATTATTACTACAACTACTAATATAGTATTAGTAGTTGTAGTAATAATAGTAGTAGTAGCAGCATTAGCATCATCATCATCAGCATCAGCAGCAGCAGCAGCAGCAGCAGCAGTAGTAGTAGAAATAGTAGTAGTAGTAATAGTAGTAGTTGTAATAGTAGTAGTAAGTAGTAGCAGCAGCAGTAGCAGTAGTAGTAGTAGTAGTAAGTAGTAGTAGTAATAGCAGTAGTAATAGTAGTAGTAGTAGTAGTAGTAATGTAGTAGTTGTAATAGTAGTAGTAGTAGTAATAGTAGTACTAAGTAGTAGTAGCAGCAGCAGTAGCAGTAGTAGTAGTAGTAAGTAGTAGTAGTAATAGCAGTAGTAATAGTAGTAGTAGTAATAGTAGTAGTTGTAGTAGTAGTAATAGTAATAGTAGTACTAAGTAGTAGTAGCAGCAGCATTAGCATCAGCAGCAGCAGCAGTAGCAGTAATAGTAGTAGTAGTAGTAGTAGTAGTAGTAGTAAGTAGTAGTAGTAGTAGTAGTAGTAATAGTAGTAGTAGTAATAGTAGTAGTAAGTAGTAGTAGTAATAGTAGTAGTAGTAAGTAGTAGTAGTAATAGTAGTAGTAGTAAGTAGTAGTAGTACCTAATAGTAGTAGTAGTAATAGTAGTAGTAGTAAGTAGTAGTAGGAGTAGGAGTATGTATGTTTAATTTTCACCAAAACAATAACATTTCAACAGGCGCACGTAATTTTATAACAATGTACCTGTTAGTTTGTAAATTTTACAATGAATTATGAAACAATCATATTCAACAACAAATAAATATGAGCGCAATGATTTAATATGATATACAAAAACAAATAGAAAGAAGGTAGATTAGGACTGAAACATACGCTGGATTCAATCAATGTTAACCCCCCCCCCATGGTTATCTGACTTTTCAAACCTGGGCTGTCTCACTTTCATCAGCCGTTTACCTAAACTCTCTTACCAATCCACACCTGCCAACAGAGGTCGTGACCATCTCTATCTGTTCGATCTCGTAAAAGAGTTCGTACATTCTTTTTCTTTCATTCTTCCATACCTTTACATTCAGCCAGTACATATGTCCTTGATCCTCCCTCTACACACATGGGAAAAATTATAGACGCCAGTGAGATTAATCATGTCTCCTATCCAGTGAGTTTGGCCTATGTTTAGATAGGCCAAACCAAATGTTTCCCAATTCAAATATTAGCCCCGATCGTGCTTCAACAGAAATCATCTCTCCACAATGTGCAAGGGTCTACGCCATATCCATATCCATATCAACCTTTCCTCATACGCTCTTTACGTTTACTTAATTCGCCTTATTATGGGGCCCAATTCTATTGTCTCCAGTTCTTTTCTTTATCCGGATACCCATGTCACGTTCCCTCCTATCCTAAATATTTACTCTTGTAACATGCAAAACATAGACTAATAACTATTTTGATATTGAAAGTGATAAATCATTGATATATTTTTAAAGCAATATAAAAAAGTCGACTTAAAAGGTTTTTACTCTTAGGTGTCTTTATGCTGTTTTACATGTTGTATTCCTAATGCATGTGCCATTGCTCTAGCGTCTGTGGCACAGCTTCTTTCACCATATTTTATTTCTCTATATCAGTTTGCCTTGTCCGTAATGGGCAAGTTGGCTGGTGAAGCGAATCTTATACTGCCTCTTACTTGTACTGCGATCTGGATGACGCCTGTCTGAATATCGATCCCTCTGCATAAAGCGTAGCTGCTGCAATAAAACTCTCCAAATACTTGCAGCATATTGACAAGTTGTCATTCGCATAACATGGCAGCTCGTTTATTATGCATTTTATTCAAAGTAACGGATGATCGACAAGTTGGATGATGTGCACCGAACAGGAAAAATGTAGTAGTTCTAGATTTCCGAAATTCCCTCCTTCCTTCGAAACCGGTCTTTAGCAGGTAATTCACCCACCATTGCTAAGGTTTACAATTTGAAGAACGTACTTGCTTTGGTGCTCAACGTAATAAGCATACGCTCGGCGTTCGACCAGTACTGCTACCCGAAATCGCTTCCGTAGTGAAATTTCGGTTACACTATAACTGCGGAGCGACTTTTCGACGGCTCTTTGTAAGCGATAGTGCTGTTTATAGCTTGTGCACTGCAGACTGACCTCAAACAACCTTCCGTTTCAAGGCTTCCTCATGGTTGGCCACATTTAATTTTCCACAAAATCTGTGAGATTTTACGGCACGAAAAAGAATCTCAAGCCTTAAAGAAGAGGCCTCTGAGCAAAATTTACCAGCGTTTTCATGCCTAAATTGAATGGGACGCTGATGACCTGAGCTTTTAAAGGTTACCCGTAAATAAACCAAATCAACAACAGTAAAGTTCAAAAGAAACCAAGTATGAATAGAAACTATTATTAGAGAGGAAATGGAAACTTTTACAAAACATTAGTTCAAAATAATTCCCTTGAGTAGTACCACACTTCTGCCAGAGTGCATACCACAGTCCCTCAGTCGATTTTTTTGTCATTTTCCGCTGAGCGCACGTCTCATTATGTTTAATCTTTTCGACGAAGCTAATTTCCACCCCTTGAGCAAAGTTTTACTTTCTGAAACAGGTAGTAATAAGTTGGGGAAAGAGATAAAGAGTACAAAGCATGAGGAAGGATAGATACATTATGCTGTGCGAGAGTTTCGCTCACCTGAAGTGACCGGTTTGAAGATGCGTTCTCGAAATGAAGAACCCAATTCTTCCCTTGCAACAATAGAAGTTTTTTATTGTCTCATTACAATACGAAGACAGCAATGACAATATATGTATCCTAATTGACAGTTCGACATTCAGAATTAATTTTGAAATGTATCTGGCTGAACACTGTGTTAGTCACAAACAATAAAGTACTACTACTCCTGCGCTGCCGCAGTTTGTGCAATACACTTGGGAACATATACTACACCGAGGGCAATGCATAGAAATTACCTAAATATCACAACAAATCCATGAAAAGTTTGATTTATTTTTAACTACACTAGAATATGGTTTAATATTTATATGAAGTATGTATGTAATGTGAATATATATACATTAATTTCTGATGTTTGTTCAGAAAAATGTTTGCTATAAAAGGAAATATTTTCTTAGTGAGTGTAGTGAATATTAACAAACGACAACGTGCAAAGTACAACATGAAACAACGATGTACATTTTCCAGAATTCCTGAAAACATTCAAGCCTCATATATTACAAAGTGTTATAACAAGATATCCCGTTCTGTGTTGCTAGTAGTTCACGAGTGCCCATGAAATTAACAGGCAAAGCGTTCCAGCTGCGAAGAAAAAACCTTTTTTCAAATATAACGTGTTACTTCATACTAAAACAAATGTATTAAAGGTAATTTAAGCCGATTAAGTTTCCAAAAAAAAAAAAAACATATTATAATTCATCTTTTGATTATTAACTAACAAATGCTCACATATTCCTTTAATGTGGATATTTTGTTAATAAAATGTATCCAAGCTGTATCATTGCTCGCTTAGAGCTGTACATATAGCGTATCAAATGTATATTTATTATATTAACTGCTCCAGATTGTTTAATAGTGTCTACGTGTTATTACTGAATGTTTCAATGTAGGTCATGTGTTACTTAAGAACTTTGATATCCTCCAAAGAAATATTAAGTTAAAGAATAATGAATATTCCTTATTTAATAGTAAAGGCAGGATTTAGGCAGTTATATAAGTAAGCTTTTAACCATAAGGTTATTACTGATGACTATGATGAACATAGGAGTTTTTTCGGGCGTAAAAATCCTAAGTATGGCTTCCTTCAGAAGGGAAGTAAAGCCGTGGGTTCCGAGTCGTACATTTACCGCAGGTTAAGAACCTCAAGCTTGAAAAAAGAGGCCTCAGCAAAATTTTTCGGCCATTTCAAGCCCTGATTTCAATGGTACGCTGATGACCTGAGATGTTAAAGAGCGTCTGTAAATAAACCGTATATTGACTAAACGAAGCATACACTTTACTTACGGATGGTTGTAAGGATAATGGTTTATATATATACTAGCTTCTTGCCATTGAAGAACTCGTAGTAGTTGGAAATATAGCAATTTCAAGTGTGACTCTTTCTCTGTGTTTTATCTTTATCTACTTTTATTATTAGTGTTATATATATATATATATATATATATATATATATATATATATGTGTGTATGTGTGTGTGTGTAGATATATATATATAGCTAAAGAAGCAGAAAAAGGATCAAAACACTTAGATAAACACAGATTATCTGTCGCTATATTTCGAACTTCTGCAGTTCTTCTTGGGAAATAAGACAAGTGAAAGTAATTAAAATAAATATTCAATATCGAAGGTAACGTAATGCATGGAAATAAATAAATAAGCAACAAGTGTATGTGTGTGTGAGACAGAGAGAGGGAGAGAGGGAGAGAGAGAGAGAGAGAGAGAGACAGAGGGGGAGAGACAGACAGACAGAGAGGGAGAGAAGGGAATATAAAAATATTAATTCGTAAGATTTAAACCCGGCGGTGTACACGTTTTATGCGAAAATATAGCTGCCATCTGGCTATCTCTAAGTAAACTTTCAGAGCTATGAGTCGCTAATGTATCAATAAGCGTTAAATTACATGCATCATCGAATCCTTACAGTGGGATTATATATATATATATATATATATATATATATATATATATAAACAGCATTTATATCCTGTTTATAATACATCGTCGGAAATATTAACTACTAAGTATATAAATAATTCATTAAGTTTTTTAAAAAAACATGAGCCATAGAGAAGATCGGTTAATTTTTGATTAATACAATTGCTAGATTAAAATATTGCTTTGCGGTCGTTAGTAAAAAGTGAGTTGAAGACGTATTTTCTACACTGTTTGGTTTCTTAAATATTTGGAAGTTAACAATAATATTTGTTACCAATCAGTGTTTTGCAAAAAAATTATAACTATCCCAAATTTATTCTTGTAGAGCTTAAAAGAATTTATGAAATACGGCAAGAATTTTCGTGGGCTAGTCAAGATATTAAAATATGTTAATTTCAGGGAAAGACGCTGGGAATTTAAAAATAGTACGCTAAAGCTATGAGTGAAAGGCAATGCTTATAGGAATAGTAGAGTAGGCTAAAATATTTTCAAAATTTTTGCCATAATTTGCAATGTTTTCAGTACAACACAACAGTGCGAAGATCATAAGAAATTGAGCAATGAAATTTTTAACGCACTAGAAATTCATTTAGAATATATTTCAAAATTGGAACGTTCCCTTACATTACCAACATCACTGCGACATTATCCTTTCATTTAATCATACAGTGACAAAGATGGTTTTATCTTCTTTGATGAACTGTCCTTAATTTGATGACTTATATTAGAATTATTATTTACCTTAGTAATAATTTTAGATCATCAACACTGTTCCTTTTCTTAAAAATCCTTTTTTCGTTATCATCACGAAATGTGAAATCAATTCCAAAACAAATTCACTTATAAAATAAAGCAATAATCACCATGTGATACCTGCAACAGGAAGTAAACAGTAACGATCTTGAAGCAGAATAGCCAACAGAAAAAAATAATAGAAAGTAAAATTCCTGTGCAAAGTGAAAATATCAAGTTAATAGGTATTCCAGGAAAATGTTTAGCTGCTCAAAGATTTGTAAATTTAAGTCGTTTTAACAGGTGTAGCATCAATTAGAACTATAATAGAAATCGTTTCCGGTTCCCAAACCAATAAGTGTTATGTACTTTTCAAACTCTTTAGAGTAACATGAAATTAAAAAACAAATTTTGATGATTTCATGATTTTTGTATAACGTTTTTTCATGAAATTGCTACTAATGATCCTCGGATGATAGCTGGCCTAGTTCGTCAACATATTGCAATTTGTGCTTTTATATAGACTGTAATATTTAAAACTCGTTATTATCAGAATGTGAAGTTTGTATTTTTATAAGGCTTACCAAAATCATTAGATTAAACATTATTGTTCAATGTAAATACATATTTGTGTGTATGTGGGTATTTTCCTTCAATTTGATACCTGTTGTTTATTTGCATATTTTGTGAGTTAATACCTCCTTAAGTTGCGTAACAATATTGACGAGGTAGAAGAGCTAACCCAGACTATTCCCTGAATTTTAACTTCTTTTGAAATAGGGAAAAAGAAGATTTAAAAGCCTAATAACCTATATTGAATTAATTATTCTTTATTCGTCATAGTGAAGTGGTTGCAAATTAAGGCATTTTTTCATATTTGGAGCAGAATGTTACAAAACACGAACATTTTTGGAACTGATGTTCAGAACGTTTAGTCTAATATTAAAAAAGAAAATATCGTACAGCCGATACTGCAGTAAAGTATAAATGAGTTATAAAGTACAGTATTTATTGGATTGCTAATTTTAACACAAGTTTTTAGAATGTACAATCGTTTATGGTTTACTATAGTAAAACAAAGTATTATCATGTAGGACACTATATAAATAAATTGAATCAATGTAACCAGAAATCATAGGGCTGAGCTAGGTAACCACAAAGAAGGGTATTTCGTATCATTTTTAAAAATTATTTTATATACACTCATATAAAATTCATTTCTTGAGATCTATAATTATAGACTAGAAATAACACACTCCATTTAACATGTATAGAGCCTTGGTATTAAGCACCATGAACTTTGAAATATGGAATGTTGGTGGGGGATGAAAACTGGGCTGTAATTTATGCCCGCTGATCGCAGGTTTCACCACGGCTGCTAGAGACCACCCCCACTCTTCTTCGATGAGACTCTGAGGGCGTTTCGCTGGATTTTGGCTGCTGTGAGCTGGCCGAGCCTGAGCCGAGATTCCGAAGGGGGCGACAAATAATGCTTCGTTATTTACTTGTTGATATCGTTTACTCTCCTTAACATGAATATTTGGGCAAACTCGCATCTCACGTCGAACTACAGGCAAGGTAATCTTGGCAAACGCGTGCGTTTATTGCGTTGACCAAAATGTGCCGAGTGTGAGGAAATTGTTAATTTAACTGAATTCTTAATGAAGCTCAATGATGTACTGGCAATTAGCGTAGTGACTGATACTAAAGCTTCGTTGTTGCCGGAACTCGTACTTGGTACTTAGGCGTCTCTTCCGCTGATCTGCAGGTGACGGCAGCCACGTGTATCTGGGTTTGGAAACTTCTGAAACTGCGCGACTTTTGGGCAAAATCTATCGCTTTTATATACAATACAAAATGACGCTATCCACGGGCAATGGCGCGAAATGCTCCCGTCATTTTTGTATCAACGTCTCTCATAGGTGAGTGCTTATCTCACTGAATTACATTTCCATTTGCTGGAAAATTTTGGTCAAGCCAAGTGCTTTGCTATTCGTGAATAAGATGAATTTAAACGGATTTCATCCAACTGTAAACGACTCATTTTTTTCGGACACCTGCAACTATGCCACCGGACCAGCCAGTATTTGCCCTGAGGCGGGACATTTTTGACCTTAGCTGCATACTAGAAGGGGTTACCTTCCATTGTCTGACTTTTGCCAAGTCTTTCTGCGTTAGGAAGACCTTACCTTATTACATTTCTACATTACAATATTACAAAAATATCACTTTAAGAATGCATTTGAACACTCTAAATAATAATTGTACATATACGAGTTACGTCATTAAGTTCCTGCACTGAAATAAAATGTCAAACATACTTGCACATAATTACTGAGTTGTTAACTGTAAAGTTGCAAATATTAATTATTTCAGTTACTCTTTAATTGACGGGGAGCCAGGGATAGCTTAAAATTTGCCATTCGGCAAGAATGAAATATTATTCAAAGAGTGTTTAAATTTGCTGTGATTTCATTTTCACTAGACTTCATCTTGATATATATATATATATATATATATATATATATATACTTTTGATAATATTTGTTATATACGCACTGATTTTAAGCTATAAGATGGTTAATGTTTAATACACTTTAAAACTCAACGCATAGTTTATCATAGCTTTAGCTGGAAATTATAACGATTTCTGGAAATTTAATGACAAAATATTTAGTTTGAATTTTGAATAATTGCTACGTTTGAAACCAATTTATCATTGTCTCTTTGGAATTAAGGTGAAATTTAGATACAACATGTTTCTCTTTAGCAATCAATTTCACAAGTATTATACCAGTAAAAGCCGACTGAAGCCTCAAAGCGAAAAACAAGAGCAGCGGTTAATTAACCTGTAATGTGATAATTTGAGAAAACGTTAGAATGCCGTTGAGGTAGAGACAGCTACATTATTCTGGTAACAAAGCACATTATACCCGACAATATTAAGGAACTAATTAGCTTCATAAATAACACGAGTGTAACTTAAGCTACTTTCCTTATAATACTCTGAACTATTTCCCCCTAACAGAGGGAACGTGCTGTAGGAATGTGTTTAAATTTCTAGGCATAAGTTACACAGCATCATAGAGTTTAAGTGAGATTTTGTGACATCTATCTTAATAAGCACTGTTATAGAGCGTCTGTTCCCCCTCTTCATAAAGACGCACTCACATACACACCTTTGTGGTTCGCTTCAAATCCGGCAGCGGAAGCTTATCTAAGCGAGCCCAGAAGAATAGAAGATGCAGATACAGCAGTCATCAATTTTAACAAGGAATGGTGTTACGCCATTCCATAGCAAATTTCGCGCACCATTTTGTCTAACTTTATTACCATATATGCACCCCTTATCTCTTTTGCAATAAATCCTGCCAAAATATTTTTATAGTCACAAAACCGTGATGGTGAATGCATTATCACTAGTAGTTGTGGAGGAAATATGCCCCAATGTAATTTTAAAACTATTCCACACTTTTGGTTAAAATAAAACAAAACAACTTCACGAATTTATAGAATAAGAATAATATACACTTTGTTGTCACTGGTTTACCATATAGAAGACTTCTAGTAAATATTCTTATTTTGAAATTGCTGTATCTCACACTATTCCCTATGTTATTCCCTCTCGGGAAAGCTCTAGAAGGTGAAAAATAGAGTAGAGTAGAAAAATATAGAATCACAGCGTGGCATCAATATTTATATGAATATTAATGAATTATTTACATTTTCAATCCAATTCAGAGGACATGCAGTCTTGTACAAACTTTCAGGTCTGATATAGTCACTTTTAAATGTCATCTACATTGACTGCCAACTTTGCGAAAGCCATTTCAGAAGATCATTGATTTGTTTTATTTACGGACGCTCTTTAACATCTCAAGTCATTAGTGTCCCATTCAATTCAAGGCGTCAAACGGCAGTCAAATTTTGCTCAGAGGTCTCTTCTTTTAGGCTCGAGTCTTTATTGTGCCGAAAATGTACGACACGGAACCCACGGCTTTACTTCCCTTCCGAAGGAAGCCATATTTAGGATTTTTACGCCCAAAAAATTCATCGATCCTGGCAATCTTGGGTGTTGAAGGCAAGTATGGTCACCACTACACCATCAGGACCGACATTCTGAAATCGTTGAAGCGATGTCTGAATACAACCATATTTATGGTCCTGAATTATATTTCCAGGAGGGCATTATTTATCTGCAATTATGAGTAACTCAATGCCCGGTATTAACCTCAGAAACAGTTTTGGCATAACATACTGCGGTTAAAATTTCCGTAATTGCATTAATATATGAAAGTAATTCTGACTTGGTCGGTATTTTAAATGATTTTATTTATATTTACTACTATATGCATATCCATTTGTTGGTGTAATAATTGTGGTGTAAATAATACAGAACACTTTAAAGACTAGGAAAATAAAAAGCGTCTGTTTGACACTACTGCATGCAATACAGCGCGAACTGTACAAGAAAGTATCGCCTGTGAACTGCAATAAAATGAATGTGTTAACGTGTGAGCTCGAATGGTTCCAATTTGCTAATGAAACAGCCGTGTAAAAGATTTATGACATTCCTATCTAAGAGAGATGAATGAATGTGCCAGTTTACTGCACGCATTTCAACATTCTCGTTTAGGCCCTTTTGTAACTGAAGTGCCTCTCCGGTTGGATTTTAAAGAGCTGTATATTTTATTGGCAAATGCTGCCACCCTTTACTCTGTAATATACAAATGGCGCGAGCAAAACAAGTGCATTACCTAAATTGACTTTTATTTTTGTGATGCTGGTTTTCCAATCTATTCTATTGGAAGGTTCCATGATCCCTCGAGATAAAGGCGTTTTGTCAATAAATTATTATCAGAAGTATACTGTGAAAGTGAATTAGAGAAATATTGGACTTTATTCACCTTTCGACAAGTTTTTTATTTAAAAAATACGAAATAATGACGATAGAATCAAATGTGTAGTTGGAAATGAGTATGAAATGCATTTTTAAAATGTATTAAAATTTCTAAGGGCAATTTTAGTATCTTTGTATTTTAGGATCTTATGAAAAGTCTTCGATAACTTTCTCGTAGATATCGGCAGATCATCGATATATTATGTCTTTACTTCTGCTTTGGAGCGCTTATAATACTGCAATATTTGTGTGTCTATTTCGGTTTTGTTTAATTCTTATTTTCTATCCCTTTTTGTCTATATTTTACGAGTTATTTGATTTTAAATTGTAGTATAGATGACTAAAAAGTAATATATAAATTAATAAATAATTAAACAGTCACATGAAAGCATAATATTTACAAAATCTTATGTTCTTCAAAGGCAGAATATCAATGAAGGTGGCAAAAAAATGTTTCATCTCAAAGGTAACTTAAACCTTGGAAACAACCGAAACAAGTCAAGAGCGGCAAAGGGGGGGGGGAGAGAAA
This sequence comes from Metallyticus violacea, assembly GCA_030762175.1. Lineage (NCBI taxonomy): Eukaryota > Metazoa > Arthropoda > Insecta > Mantodea > Metallyticidae > Metallyticus > Metallyticus violacea. The sequence goes on from CM060834.1 coordinate 80,630,888, forward strand.
AACCAAGTAAGAGTACTACAAAATTAGCATATAAAAGGTAATTACTAAAAAAAAAAAAACACCTAAGATTTAAATCTGGTTGAGTATCTACATCAAAGACAACTTTAAAGGGTAGAGATCAGTAATGAACATTAAAAGTACTGCGGCAAGAACAAATGGGGTAGCAAGTAATGGAGACTTACTCTTAATGATTATTCAGAAAGAGAAAACACAGTTGATATTAAACTAATTTAAATGCTTTACTGGAGACACAGTTATCAAATGAGTACCAATAAATTACCTGAGACTATGGAACTGTTAACAACCGCCACGGGTGGGCGAGGTCGTTAAGGTGCGGACCTGAGAGGAGTATTTCTGGGGACCATCCTCAAGATTGAGGTTTTTTCCAGAGTGTCCTCAATCCCCATAAGTGGCAAATGCTTTAGGCCTGCAACGCTTCCTTCTTTTAAAAGAAAATTCTTTCCCATTTTAATCATCTCACCTCATGTATCATCAGTGTCTACCGCCTGTGATACCTCAATAGTTAAAACGGGCGTTAAACATCATTAAAAAAATATAATTAACGTACTGGTTTTTCATTTAGGGTGTTGGTGCTATCGGAACTATCGGAATGGCTTTATGTTGGGGCGGAATATAATTTTATGCTGGGTGCTCTACAAGTGAAGAGAAAGGCATATTTAAAGGGGGAAAAAAGATGAGTAATTATTAAAATTTTGTGAGATTTCTTAAAAATTAGATATTTATATCTACTATAATAAATAAATATAGTAAATGGTAATAATATATAGACATTTTTTAGAAAAACTAGAGAGATAAAAAGGAATAGAAAACCAAAACACACAAATAGGTCAATATATGAAACATATACTTTATATGCAATACATATGAACATAATTTTTAATATTTTAATTGTTATAGGCGTTTAATAAGTACCAATATTCCACGAAAATAAAGACCAGTTCTATTAAAGGTTAGTTCTATAAAACGGGGCACTCTGCATTTAAAAATAATAATAATAATAATAATAATAATAATAACAATAATAATAATAATAATAATAATAATTATTATTATTATTATTATTATTATTATTATTATTATTATTATTATTATTTTGTTGTACAATGGGATGTGTTTTATTAAGTTATGTATAAATGAGGCGCAGTCCCCACAACGTGTTCCATGCTGAAGCAAAATTTAATTTCGTGTGAATATTCATAATATTCATTATAGTTTATTACTGCTGGAGAACAATTTAGAACAGGTGTATACATTTGCACTCTTAAAGTTGCTGGGTTCGCGAAGGGAAAACTATACATTGAGTATGTTTATTTATGAAGATGTGAGCGCGTTTATATGGAGATGGCTTTTATGTAATATACATAAAGTTAAATCAGTAGGTATGAATTTAAGAAATAACATCGAGAAATATAGTGAGTACATAATTTCCATAAAAAAATGTAATGCAATATTGAGCGTAATCATTTTACCCAATATTACCTTTTTATCAATCATTTACCAAAATTGGGCATGTTAGGTGCTGAAAGATAAAGTATAGATATCAGAAAGACTTGCTTGATGTGTGTTTATAACAGTGGTGTAGTGGTAACCACACTTGCCCTCTACACCCAACATCGCGGGTTCAAACCCAGCCAGGATAGATGGATTTTTTCGGGGTGTAAAAATCTTAAGCATGGCTTCCTTCGGAAGGGAAGTAAAAGCCGTGGATCCCGTGCGTATATTTATGGCACAATTTTAAAAGGAACCTCAAGCACTCCCCCCCCCCCCCCCAAATGACCTCTGAGCAAAATCTGTCAGCCATTCCACGCCCTGAATTGAATAGGATGCTCATGACCTGAGATATTAAAGAGCGTCCGTAAATAAACTAAATAATTTTTTTCATTGTAAACAGGCTATAATTAGTGCATTCAGCCTAACTAGAAGTTTATATAGTTGCTTTAAATTGAACCACACCAATGCAATTATTGAAACAACTTCATATCCTTTGATACACAGAGATAAATGACTCCAAAGTACAGAATACGTGATATATTTCAACTGCTGTAAAATAATGAGAGAAGTCAACGTAATTTAAAAGATTAAAGGAATTAAACCTAAACGGATAGGAAAATGCTTAAATGCCCTAACTTTCCGGGCATCTCGCAACAGGTTTAAATTACAGCGGATACAATAGTGGACACACATTCTGTTAGTCAGTCAGTTCCACTTTGCTTTGATCACTACATTGAAAGCCGAACATGCATTTTGAAAACAGAACAGCTGTGCAAGACAGTCAATAGGAAAAAAACGTTGTTTAGATATTTTATTACTAAGCAGAGCTTTTGTGTATGCCTTGGAAAAAACTGTACGTTTTTTCAGGCCGAAGTATCTGTTATCCTGAACCGTTCTCTTAGAGGAATTAAGATGGGTTACCGCTTTACACGAATTCACTAAAGTTGAACTACTGATTGAGCTACGTTTGCTTAAGTGTCCTCAGCGATTGCAGCACATGCCGTTTCAATTTCTTCCCGAAGTGCTGTCAGTGTAACTGGTTTTCACCGGTATACAACATCCTTAAGAGTTCCCCATAGGTAGAAGTCCAACGGAGTTAGATCCGGAAAACGCGGTAGAAACTCAATCGGATATCTTTGTTATACAGTGTCTTGGATAGAGTGCGCGGGGCTTGTTGCTGTGCGTGGTCTACCAGATCTGTCCTTGTGAACATCACATACGGTACCATGAATTTCAAATTTGTCTCGAATGCGTGCAATTGTTAATCACGTGGGCGGTTCTGTTCTGTACACGTCTCCATTGCCTTTGAATTTCAACAACATTCTCGGTTTTCCAATACCCTTCAAAATTGCTTTCCACTGTTCAAACGATAATCTTGGCTCCATTTTGTTGTAGCAAAGACAGGAACTTATTTTTTTGGTTTGTTTATTTACGGACGCTCTTTAACAGCTCAGGTCATCAGCTTTTCATTCTATTCACGGAGTGAAACGGCCGACAAATTTTGCTCAGAGGCCTCTTCTTTCAGGCTTGAGGTTCTTTTTCGTGCCGTAAATGTACGACACGGGACCCACGGCTTTACTTCCCTTCCGAAGGAAGCCATACTTACGATTTTTACGCCTGAAAAAATCCATCGATCCTGGCCGGGTTCGAACCCGCGACCTTGGGTTTAGAAGGCAAGTATGGTTACCACTACACCACCAGGACCGACAGCAACGACAGATATTGCGTAATATGAGTCAAATCTGTTTACAGAATATCATACGATAAAGTTGGCTTCATTTGTTCATTGTTGATTTACCTGTCACGTAGCAACGCTATCATAATGTATGTGAGTCACGTCTGTTTACAGAACATCATACTACACACTACTGTTGTTTTTCGGTCTACCTATGAAATATATTAAATAGATATCTACTGTGAAAGGGTGTATACATTTATTTGGCCCCCTTGGTATTCTTCAGAGCTATTTAATTTCTCAGATCCACAACAAATTTTAAAACTTGTGGTGTTTCAGCATACTTGGTTATTTAAAGTTCCGATAAAAAGCTGAATAAGAGCAAATTCATGAAAATTACTACATAATGACACAAAAAAGATACCTATCTAACTACAAAAACAATTTCTGAAAAAATCAACAGTTAAATGACCCAGTATTAAAATGGGAGTTAAAAATTAAAAATAGAAAAAAGTGACAAAAATTGGGGTTTATATAATTTTATGGATAGGAATACAAATTATCTAAGCCAATGATGTTATAATATTATCTGTTATAAAAATCCGTTTTCCAGTAGCTACATTGAAAGCAAAGACTATTGAAAAAGTGAATTATATGACTCAGAAAGATATGTACGCATATTTCCTACGCATGTACGTTAATGCACATCTGTAGGTATTGTTATCTACGCTTCCTGCATTTGTATCAACTTCCGTTTATTACTAGGAAGTACTACTTAATATAAATGTATTTTCTGAAAAGTACATTTTTTTCTTTCGTCCTCTTGGCAGCTAATGTTTCGTTATCTTTACTCTTTAAACGTTTGCGGAAATTTTTGAAAATGAATTTGCCGTATAATTAAATGCAAATGAGATTAGGAGACGTAATTTCAGTTGCAATTATTCATCTTTACAAATCTTTGACGCTGACAGCCAATCCATTACGGAAAAGAGCGTAGGCGAACAAAGCACATTAGCATCAAATTTGCAAAAACGGAAACGCCTTTCTTGTTCCAAAACCACTCTCTTAAATCTTGAGCCACGGATCTTATTATAACCGTCTCCTTCTCTATACAGATAACATTAAGGTTTCTATACCATTATAGTACCGTAAAAAGGCAGGAAGGACGTTGGGTGAAGAAAGAGGGGTGTGAAGAGCTCCTAAAATATGCAGAAACGTTCTAACAACATGCTATGAAGTTCGTGATGAAAATAAATCCATTATTTTAGTCATTTTGTTCTGCAAAATAAAAGCTTCGTAACAACAGCAACTCTCTCGCTCTCTTTCCCATTTTCCTTTGAGTCCTTTACATTAGATATTGTACATAACGTACCAATGAAAACAAAACGAAAGGCCTGAAGCATGAACTTGATTCTACAATGAGGTGTTAAAACCTGAAGTTCTTTTGAAAATTCCGCTCTTCCTCGAAGCCCTTTTCACCATGAAGAACATTTCCCTTGTCCTCTTTTTGGACCATCATCTCTTTCTCTCCTGATAAATTCAGTGCTTTGTGTTGGCGGCGGTGGGTGACCTGTCTTCTTGCTATTATATCACGACCTTAACATATCACAGCACGCTGAATAGCTCCATTAATTCTCTAGCATCACACTTCCATTGCCAAGGTTCAACAAAAAATGATAGCTTTGTTTTTCGAAACGAAAATGTACCACAAAAGATTATTCGCCTTTCCGCATGCCTAAGCGGAACGAAGTATGGTAACATGCTGTTTGAATGCTTAATTGCTAACATTTACTTTTATTAGATTCATCATTAGGCAATTACTAATATAAATATTCTGATAATGGGCTACTTTGAATGGCGTAAACAATTATTACAATTGAACATTCTATGAGAGAACAATAAGAACATTCTATGCTTAATAGAAACCAAATATTTGTTAATTCTTCATAATTTACTTTTATTGAGTGACAAATGATTTGCTATGCAGTTCTTAGATGAAGGAAGAAACATATTTACAAAAAATAACAAAAAATTCAGTTAGTATGATTAAAATTATGACGTTAAATGAACTAACTTTCCGGCTTGACCCCTGTAAGCTATGCAAAGCGAGTTATGACCTGCAATATTCGTTAAAATGCGTTCGTTGCAGTCAAGTAATATAGTTAATTCCAAACTAATTTTTCCCGGTTGAAATAGTCACTTTTGATAGAAATAGAGAAGTATTTCCAATAAAACCACGATATTATGTAGCATAACTTATTGTTTACAATGCAATCTCAGTATTCATTCTCAAGGATTTCTATGTGCTTGCGAAAGTTTTGCCATTGTATTTTAATCTCAAACAAAATGCCCTGGAGGGTAATTTTTATTAGTGTTTGGAGCATCTAATTCCTGTTATTCTATCATAGATTATTCTTTTCATATCTGATAGTTCTACAGAGTGCAGATAGCAAATGTTTGGTATTGGACGAAAGTCTATGTCGCAGTCATAAAACATACAAATCAATTTTCAATATGTTTCTTCTAGGCCCCCGGGTTTTGACACATATAGGCAATAAAAGTTCTGGCAGATGTTTCGCATATCCTGTGTCGTGACAGCAGGTTAGTAGGCTCTGAGTAAACGCGACATTGGATGTGCCAAAAGCCAGTAAGAGCATTCACTACTAAGGTGGGACAGAAGCCGAGACGAATTATATTAACTGCAACCGTGGAAGCCTGAGAATACCAATATTAAATATTATCTATAAACTGTCGGTCTTGGTGCTGTATTGGTAACCTAATTGCCTCCTAAAACCAAGATCACGGGTTCGAACCTGGTCAGGACCGATTGTTTTTTTCGGGTGTAAAAATCCTAAGTATGGCTTCCTTCGGAAGGGAAATAAAGCCGCCGGTCCCGTCTCGTAGATTTACGGCACGTAAATGAATGAATAGTGTTTATCGCCCGTTTTTGCTACAGAGGCACCGCAGGCGATGGACACTGATGATAGATGAGATGAAATGATATATTGGGAAAGGATTTTTATGGAAGGAATCGTGCCAGGCCTAAGTTTAGAGTACCTCCCCGGCATTTGCCATTTATGAGGACTAAGGGTATCCTGGAAAAAACCTCAGTCAGGAAGGACGGTCCTGGCGGTATTCGAACCCAGATCTCCCGCTCACGAGTCCGAGACTTAACGACCTCGGCCACCCGTGGCGGTGCGGCACGTAAAGGAACCTCAAGCCTTAAAGAAGAGGCTCTGAGCAAAATTTGCCGGCCGTTTCACCCCCTGAATTGAATGGGACGTTGATAAATTGAGAAGTTAAAGAACGTCCATAAATAATACAAATCAAAACAAATGACTTCAAAGTAGTTTATGTAACTTTACCTTGATGGTGAAATAGTCAAAAAAAATATTTGTATCTCTACAGATACGGTCTATCACAGTTATTTATTCATACAATTTAACCTGTGAGTAAATTATATAAATTAGCTAAATTTATTCCTTGTGATCCTGATCAGCACCAAGCAAAAGATTACAAACTGCTAATATATTATATAAAATGTTCTAAGAATAATGTTTATATGCATCTATATCACTGCACTGAGTGAAATGATCATGGTTTTCAAATACTATTTAATCGCTGACACCTGAGATTTAACACTAGAATTGCGGAAGGGCTCAAAATGACCCCTGACTAATTTTATTGTTAAAAAGTTTCCTCAGGTATTCCTATTTTTCTACCCATCATGCTTTTTATTTGATATTCTTCCTCTTTATGCTGTTACTTTTGGATATCAAAAATATTTGATTTTTTCATTCATTTTATATCCTATAACTAAACGGCGGGAGGGATCAATTTAACGCCTATAAATTTATAGCGTGACTACGCAATAATACAGTTACAGTAATCAACAATGTACGGAGAACTATGAGCGCATTGTTGGGACCCGGCTTGTGTGTATACTAAACCTTTTATCTGTAAATATTACATTCCCACGCTTCCTGCTTATTGTCCTGTCGGGGAGTATAAAATGAAGGACCTGGGAAGCCTTTCATGCTAAGGATATTCTTGTGGTTATCTCATTTCCCATCTTGCCCTTGAAAAAAATTGACTGTCTATTAACTACGCGGTAACCACGGCCGTCACAAGGCTGAAATTTTACTGCATTATTACCACATACTTCCTCTATATTCCTGCGTATGCGCATTCCTATCCGACTAGCGGTGCCATCTCTAGGCGCGATTGGGACTTACTTTCTGGATGCCGTAATAATTATTGGTAGAGTTCCTACATATACTGACTGCAGTTTCCAGTCTATTTGTCATTAACTGATTAATATAATTCATTCATTCATTCATTTAGGATTTAAATAACCTTGTTTCTCTGGCAAATTATATAATAAATAATTGGTAGATTTGAAATTAGAAAATATTTTTTTTTTCACTTGTATAATCATATATTCTAATCATACTGTACTCCGCATTTAACTTGAGAATCTTAAATGCAGTCGAATCATTATTATTATTAGTATTATTATTATTATCACACATTTTAAGTATCCTTGCGTTAATCGCTTGACTGATACCGACACGGTATTGACACCCACCATCGATGGAAATGATACCAAATTTTGGTGTTTTAAAATAATAATTAAATACTTCAAATGAATAATAAAAATAATATTTATATTGAAGGTAAGCAATACTGAATGTGGTAATACACCGTGTAAAATTAAATTGTGTCTAATAATACCTTCTTTCCATTTACACATTTCTCGCCTACTTATTAATACACACTAAACCAAAAATAGGAAGATAATAATTCATAAAAACAATAAACAGCTAATGACCAGAGTCTGGCTCCTGAATACTGAGAAACTACAATCAATCCCCAACAGTGTAAATGTGCATGAAGTATTCTTGGCGGCAAACCCCTTTACTTGCACCGTTTTCTTGAGGTAGGAGAGGGGAGAAATCTTTATTGCAGATTTAATTGTTTTAAATTATTATGCTCTCCACTCGAAGCGAAGGTTCTACGATTGATTGACCGAGGAAAACCTGGAAAAAAACCTCAGTCAGAAAGGAGGACGGTCCTGGAGGGATTCGAACTCCAGACCTCCCGCTCACGAGTCCGCGCCTTAACGACCTCGGCTACCCGTGGCGGTCCTACGGGAGTATGAACCACACATTATAAGGTAAGCTGTTTGTTCAGGTATATAAATAATTTGTAGCGGTCAGTAATGTCGTGGGCTGAGTGAGTACCGCAAAGTGTTATTATCGTAATTAGAGGGCCGATGACCTGAACGCGAGGATAGGTACGGACAGTCCTAAGGTCAAAGTCTATCTCCGTCGCAAGGTGTGACTCAACAAAATACAGCGAAAGACAGCCATGAGATTCTTATGTCGAGAAGAGTAGGTAACAAGCAATGCCAAGCAACAACTAAGTGCAACAACTGGAAACCACTTTAATAGTTATTTCACATGTTTGCTTTTTTATAAATGTACATAAAGGGAAAGAAACAAATGGATCAAAGTATTTATTAAGTGTTTCAGAACATATAACTTTTCTGTCAACTTCATTGTTGTAGAAATGAACACTTCCTATTAAAGAGATACTCAATCAGGTTATCTAAGCCTCAGTCCACATTATTGCTGTCAGAAATTCGGAAGAGAATCAACATTGCACATAACGTTCATTTACTGAATGGGTGTCATCTGTCAGCTTTGAATGTGTGTTCTTAACGAAGCATGAAATGTAAGTTATTATGTATCCTTTGTCTCGGATTTCACCTCTCTTTGCCCGCCGTTTTCACTAACGCGATTAAAAAGTGCACAGCTATATCACAAAGCACTTTGAAACGTTTCTCGTGGCGTAATGGTTTTATGGCGCAATGCAGAGATTAACGGGCTCTCACTGTTATACTCGGTGAGTTGTTAAAATCTGTAGGAAAATCCGATACTCGCACAAGCGAGCTATGACGTAAATCGAGCGTAGGCAAATACGGCACTCGTAAATTGAATCGAATAGTCCCTAGGCAAGCTTAGAAATCAATCAACGCCCCCGGTCATGTTTCTCAGTGACACGTACGACGTGCAATTTTCGTGGAAGTCAATATATGAGACTATTAGTAGAGGGATCTGTTGTAATCTGATATTTGGATTCCAACAGAAACAACCATTTGTTTCATTCATAAAATCCAGCACTCTTTAATCACAGTATAGTGCGCCGTATTGAAAATAGACTTTACAAAAAAGCTAGTGGCACTTAATAAAAATATAATATATTATTATTGCTATTGCTTTAAGTGGGTATCTGCTATTGCAATGTGATTGAATAAATGCAGCGTCTATTATTTTTAACTTAAATTACTATGAAAATCTATAGAGTATATATTAACTTGAGATTTCAGGGGGAAAACTATGTATGTTAATTATTATACAAGTATTACAAAACGTAACTGCATTTTATGCAAATGAAATATTCTAAATAAACTGATCTGAACATTTCGTTCCATAAGTTCAATATGTATTTGCATTAAAACATATTAAACGTACTATAAGAAAACGATTAAAAATTTAAAAAAAAAAAAAAAAAAAAAAAAAGCAATTTAAATTTTAAAATCGAAAGCTGTAGAAATTTCATATTAGTTTATGCCTTAGTTGTATTCATTATTTAAATGAAACTACTGCTACTAATAATAATTGAAAAATACATACATTCTAACCATAAAACTACGCAACTCTATCTCTGAGTAAGTGATCTATTTTTTTAGTCACACGAATACAAATTTATATAATGAGATGCATTCACACTTTTTACCTTTATTCCCAAAATAACGCAGCAATTAATTTACATTTGACACGGATATATAAGGGAAAATATGGCGATCTCAAGCCTCTCTCGCGCGCGCGCTGTGCATTTACAGGTTTCTGTAGTTATTTATTAATTTATCGGAAGACTAAACTCAATTTTATGACATTTTTTCCAGTTCAGTAAGAGCCGCCACGGGTGGCCGAAGTCATTAAGGGGCGGACTCGTGAGCAGGAGGTCTGGGGTTCGAATCCCGCCAGGACCGTTCTCCTGACGGAGGTTTCTTCCAGGTTTTCCTCAGTCCTTATAACTGGCAAATGCCGGGGAGGTACCCTAAACTTAGGTTTCCTTCCTTAAAAAATAAATCCTTTCCCATTTCATATATCCTTTCATTTCATATATCACCAGTATTCACTGTCTGTGGTGCCACAGTTAAAAAGTTCAATAAGAGTCCGAAATTTGTTGCATTACGTTTGCCCTTTCATCCTATTATATAGAAGAAATAGTGTAGAGCAAGGCCCTGTATAATAATTTGTTAGCCTAATTAATAAAGATTGTGTATATATGAAGTGGTAATAATATAAGGTCTAAGCTTTTGTTTCCTACATTTCTTTTCAGTACGTCGTTAGTGATACAGTATGGATAACTGGACTTGCAGAATTAGCTGTTAAGCACCTCGTCTACGGTTTCTCTCAATGAAATGAAAAAGGGGCAAAACGACCCTATGTAGAGCTGTTCCCGCAGCGACGGCAATTTCATCCTACCTCATTTGCAGATGTACACAGGTGACTACGAGAAATGGGTCCTTCACTGTTAGTATTCAAGATACTGACCGTAAGAGGAATGTTAGAACGCCCGATTTTGAATAGGATGTTCTACATACAGAGTGTGACAACCTTGTAAACACTAGTGGTCATATTGCACGAGAGGTGAATGTACGCCAAGCTACTGTTTTGGGGGTTTTACACGAGCAGCAATTGCATACGTATCATCCACAGAGGGTCCAGGCATTGCAACCAGCACACTTTCCACATCGAGTGCAGTTTACTAATTTTTTCTTAGAGAGATATCCAGACGGCCAGCATTTTCCTGCTATAGTATTGTACATAAACGAGGCAATGTTTACTAGAGAAGGCATGTTCAAAAGTCGGAATAGGCATATCTGGGAGTATGAAAATTCATATGCTGTGGAGAATCGAGCCTTCTCTGTGAGTGTATGGACTGGTATCGTTAATGATTCTGTGATTGGGTCTCATGTACAATCCGACAGACTGAATTGAGTAGTCTACAAAACCTTCCTTCAACATGTCCTCGCATATTTTCTGAATGATGTGTCGCTGATAACTCGCCGGCATATGTGGTTTCCACATAATGGGGCGCCAGCACATTTTGCGGGGAATATTAGGGAATATCTTGATGAGCAATTTGGACACAGATGGATTGGTCGTGGTGGTCCTGTTCCTTGGCCAGCTCGATCACCAGATCTGAAACACATGGACTTTTTCCTCACGTGGAGAGCCTAGTGTACAAGACTCCTGTTGAAACTAATATGGATCTGATTTCTAGGATTGTAGCAGTGGCTGATCACACTGGATCCACTCATTTTGTCAGGAGAAGTGACTAGCACTATCTCCAAAAACCAAATACCTCTACCCTAAATCACCCCTACACCCCTCATCCAACCCTGCAGTTAAGCCCACACGTGGGTAGGAATGTAGAAACCGTACACAGGCTGGTTACTAAGTCAGCCTGCCATATTAATTCGGAAGTCGGAAGTCAGGGCACTTCAGCAGCAGATTCCTGAAGAAGATGGCAAACAGCCATCGAAAGCTTGGTATATTCACTACGTCTGACCCGGGTGCTCTCCCGAGAACTCATTTATAATAATATACAAGGGGAAAGCTTCTAGTCTTAAAGAACAATTAACTAATTGCTATATCTGTTTAACAAACAAAGGAGGAATTGTATCTAAAACAAATTACACCGTTAACTATGTTAATTTGTTATCTGCAATGAGTTTGGGATTCCATAATACCAAAATTTCCAGATTTTGAGCCTTAAGCGAAAACTTCGACTTCTACCCAACTAATTCTGGAAAACAAAGAGACGTTCAAATTGTTCATCAGAGCCTCACGTTGTGGTTCAGAAATACCTCAATGATTTTATTTATAGTTTAAAGCAGTCTAAAGATTTGGTAGAAGGTAAAGGTTCTAGAAGCTGGAATCTACTCCACAAAGATATAAGAATATGCATTTTAGTCAAGATAAGGGTTTCAAAGATATTTCTAAAGAGAACGACGGAGCTTTAGGTAAAAATGCTTGTTCATAAATACATACACTTGAACATCAATTCCGTCAGAGGTGTGACATTTGTTCATAAGATAGTTCAGAGGCTGTAATTCTGCATGATAGCTATGGGTTTCTATTAATATTTCTGGTGTAAGTCACTGATATAAAAATATCTATGAAAATATGAAAAGAAAACCTATTAAATCCAATATACAAAATATAAGTAAACAATGTGTAAATATTTGACGGCTTTATTACTGCATTTATGACTTGGATAGACCCAACTCTGTTGTCTCTTGTGTGAATGAAACAGCAGGAATAAGACGTTTCACTAGGGTAAAGTCTCATACCTTACGCTGGCATAGCTGATGCACTATTCATACAGTGGCGGTACAAAGAGGAGAGAATGTATATTTCGGAATACAGAGAAGCTGATGTGAACATGCTGAAAGTTCATTCATGCAGACCGTGTTGCAGTTAATTGCTTCATTTTCTAATTTGCAAAGTAACATTCGCCTTTAACAGCCTAACTTTTAAATGCCCACAGGTATTTATGATTTCGTTTTCATATTACTTATTACTGGCCTCATCAATAGCCGGTAATAATACTTAAAATAGTTTTTGCTTTGGAGGAAGATAACGCTAAACAAATAAAATGCCAAGTCACACAAATTTCACTCAAACTTTATAGGAAAGTTTTGTAACACTTATAGACACAAGTAACAATTTCAAACTTTCAACACAAATTAAGCAATTAATGAAATTGTTCGTGCATTAAAGCTGAAAATGAATAATAAAGAATTTACGGTGTCCCCAAACCAACCCTGAAGAACAGATTACAAATAAAAATCGGAAAACTTATGAGGACTTCAAGAATTTGGGATATATCATTCCAAAGAGTTGAAATATATGCTAAAAAACATATTTTGTAGCTGAAATCTTACACTTTTGGATGTAGCGACGTGTCCTTCAGTATCTAGCGTATTACTTAGCTGAAGCTAATTGAATTAAACACAGGTTCAAAATTAACAAAGTAGGAAAACAATGATGCTACAACTTCATGCCTTGTCATCCCACACAATCCCTCCGCCAGCCCAAGGCTATTTCGGAAGAAAGAACTTTTGGTTGGGGCGGTACTGTGGATGCGGTCGTTGCTCGTGAAATAAGGAGGAGGAAATTAAGTGATTATTTAATTACTTGGTTGGATGCCCCTTTGCTTCCGCATTAGGAATATGGTATATCAGGGAAATTCTGGATTTTGTGACTCGTTTGAGTCGGAGAGAAGGGCAAAATATCTAGCAGGCTACACGGAAAACACTAAAGTACTCAATTCACTCATATTATAAGTATATCGGAGTGTTCGTATTGGTTTGGAAATATTTATAAGATCTCAGTTGACTTCTACATAATACTTATCAGTTCATCTTTGCCGACCACGTTACTAACTATTCTTTTTTCTGCAGACTTCACGCACTTCGGTTCTGATTGTCTATTCTAACGCCCGTTTATCCCAACTAGCACTTAATATTCCTTCCTCTTACTCTCCTATTCCAAGCACTGACAGCTTACTCATCACTCCTAACTTCTCATCTTGCATTTTACCTTATACTAGGCTAAAGTTTATTGTATTGTTAGGACCCTCCCTGCGAAAAAATAAATCCTCAAATATCATCAAGCTCGGTTCGATTTTAACTGCCTTATAGTTCCTTCCTCAATATCTATAATTATACAGGCTCCCTCCGATTCGTTCAATTTTGGAACATTCCTATTGTTTCAGCTCGACTAATTTTTTAAAATAATTTTTCTCATGCTATAGTAATTCCAAGAACGCACATTCCTGCCATAAATGTTCGGAAACTTTTATGATCGGACATCCCTTCATTTTTCTAGCCTTTCAGATTTACCCAAATGACATGCGGTAGACCACGTCTCGGACTATAAAAATCAGAAGCGTCTATTTGTTACTGAAGTTATGTCAGAATCCTGTTGACTTCTCTAAATGTTAAAAGGGCTATAAAATATATGCTGTCAGCTAAGGTTGACATGTGTTCATTTCTCATAAGAATGTTTCTCTTATTGTCATTATGTGGACCGTTACCTTCTCTCTGCGCTAGTTAAAAGGCCCTGTAAAAGGTCTGTACCTCGGGTCGGCAAATTGTTTTTCTAAATCCTTTCAAAAGAAACAAGTTGGTGCCAGAACAAAAGCTGCCTTCTTCCCTGGTAGAGCCTTTTAAAATTCCATTGTCCCTTTCCATACGGTACATTCCATATCTTAACGAGCAGTCCGGTATTGTAACCTGTTCTTTCATACAAATACATATTGATCTCCTACTAAAGATTTAGCACAGGTGTTACCTAAATGAATATAATGCCCTTAATACAAATTAGATACATATATAAGATAACATTGATATTAATTATTAACATAAATTATTACCGTATTAAGTTAATAAAACGTAACCTTTATTTTCGGCTACATTGTTTAAATAAATAAGTTATTCGATATTCTCTCTGACATTATTGACAGCAATGTATTTCAGACCAATCACATATTCAAAATGGATGAAACTGGCCTTTGAGCTTTTAGGTAAGCACAACAAATTGCTGATATGACCAGCCCTGAGAGAGAGACAAACACAGCTTGTGCCCCTACATAAGATTCTTTTCTAGGGTAAAAATAATCCACTGGAAGACTGTGTCGGTTTCTGCTAGATTTACAATCGACCAAACATTTATTACTGTTGCACTTGTGGAGAGAATGTACAGAAGAGTAGATTATCAATTGTTTGAATTTCAGTATCTGGTTCCACATAAAATGTGCTAATCTTTTACTAAGATGAGTGTGGATCTAAATATACTTGAGAACCATTAAAAATTATTAACACTTTAAATAAAAAGAGTTTTGTGCTCTTAATTTTCTAGTTTTACAAGTTCTAAATTTTTGCTGGGTTCTAAGTTGTCGAGTATGTTAAAATATCATGTGATACAATCTATTTGCATAAAAATATTAGTTAATTAGTGGCAGTAAGTTACCCTGTAAGTGGTAATGGTCCAATTTAGAATACTAATGTACGATTTCATAATGTGTGACGATACAAAACAGTTACAATTCATAGTCAAGTACATTAATTGTACCTTTTTGTTTCGTCACACATTTTGCATTATACTTTTTAAACTATAATATTCTTACTTCTCCCAACAGACACGCAGGTGCTTAAAGAATACTGCTACAATGCATACCTATCATGTTCTGTTAATGTATTATGTATTTTGTGGTAATATAAAAGGTGTTCAAAGTGGTACATATAATGAGATTTTACCCTTTGTTAAGAACTAATGGCCTTAACCTAAATCTCTTATTCTTGGATATAAAAATGTGTCAAATAGCCTAATGATGAATCCTGAAAAAGTGTATTAAAGCCCTTGCATAAAAACAACAATTTATAAAAAACGTGTAAAGTAAATGTAAAGATTTCTGTTTTACACATTACATGGAATTAAATATTCCATAGTTAGTGATATAAAACTGAAGGTACGAATATTATATAGGTCATAAATTAGAATAATTAGCAATGGTAATATTATGAGGAACTTTTAAAGCCACTGGAAAAAACTTCTTGGAAATCATTGAAAAATACATGTTGTGGGTTTCATGAAAACCATTGGGAAAAGTTGAACGAAACATGTTAGAACTGAACTGAAATTATTTGCTGAACATTTTGGAATATGTAGCATATTACGCGAAACGCAATATATCAGTTAAAATGATATAAGAAAAATGTGTTATTTTTACCTTATATAAACATTTCCCATTCCCTTAGTATGTTTCAGGCACTTGAAGACGACGGTATATTGTTTGCATGTATATAAATACTGTGCCAGATGGGAGAATGCAATGTGGGGAATAGAATGTAAGTTCCTTAAGAAGCAAGAATGGCGATTTTCAGTTGTTAAAATTGAATAATTAAATAAATTGTAAAACTTGGGCATGATGCGTTTCTGCTTTGCATAATTATTGGGTTTCAATAACTTATTTCAGACTATAAGGGAATGTCATATATGTGTAGTTTTTAACCCAGAGAACTTCATTTAGTTATCCAAAATATATTTTGAACTGAATTTACTATTTCTTCAATAGTCAACATAATTAAATGTGGTTTAAATGATTTTGACTGTTATTGGTCTACAAAATAAAACATTTTTATTTCACTAAATCCAAGTGCCTTTTTCAAGTGAATTCAAATATGATTTCAAATTTTGTCATTCAGGCGGGGTTTTTTTTTGCAACAAACATTTAAAGCTATGTACAATTATTACTTACATATACAAAATGATTAATGTATTTGTGGATGTCTATAAAAGTAGTTATTTTGAATATGGGATATTTTATTCATGGTCTAGCAGAGATCGGGTAGCATACGGGGACTCCATTTGCCTTGGTACCTCTTTTTCATTATATATAAATGTTATTGGAAATCGTTCAACTTTTCCCAATGGTTTTCATGAAACCCACAACATTTATTTTTCAATGATTTCCAAGATGTTATTTTCCAATGGTTTTAATAGTTTTTCATAATATTACCATTGCTAACTAGTCTAATTTGTACCTATATAATATTCCTACCTACAGTTTTATATCACTAACTTTGGGATATTTAATTTCATATACATATATAAAACAGAATTCTTCACAATTACTTTACACGTTTTTTTTTATAAAATGCAATTTTATATGCAAGAGCTGTAAATACGCCTTTTCAGGGTTCACCATTATTTTGATTGCCAAGAATAAGAGTTCATGTTAAGGCCATTAGTTCTTAACGATGGATAAACTTTCGAAATATTACATGAACGTATGCAAAATTAGAGTCTCCGAATGAACAAAATGAGAAGAAGGGCGAGTTAACGGGCCTGGGAAAGGTTATGCCATTATCCCTTCTGGGAATCCATCTTTGTTAAGTTCATCATGAACTATTCATTATAATGATTACCTTTCAACATCTAAATAATGTTTGTGTTTTCAGTGGATACCCAAGCTTGATATTTTTTCACTATCCTGTTTAAATTTAAGTTTTTTAGAATGTTTTTAGATTAGATAGTAGCATTGCCCCAAGTTACGGCCCCAGTTTCCTAGGTGGTTATAGAGAAATGATATTACAGCCAAGCGAGTTAGAGGGAGTCGTGACATAATGCGCTGAGAGGCGCCTGATATAACGTGGGGCAAAATAGGATGAGGCGCCGGGTATAAATATAATGGTGGTGTAAGGTTCCTGTGAAAATTTGGTATTATTATTATTATTATTATTATTATTATTATTATTATTATTATTTTTTTTTTTTTTATTTTTTTTTTTTTTTATCTTTGAAATTTTTCAGTTCCACTTTTGTAACTAAGATAGCCCTTCCAAGTTGAAGGGTCTTTGTCAGTGCTTATAGAAAATCTCATAACGAATTTTTTTTTGTACCAGAAGTTACAAAAGACGAAACCTCAGTGTTTTGGAACGGGTTACCAGTGGGCGGGAGCTAAAATTGTTTGTAGTTTGATTCATTATAGTGATTTTGATTTATGGGTTTTGATTAGCGAGGAGAAGGGTTAATTAGTTGACTAATTAGTAGTGCAGGCCGCTGATAGTTGAGCCGGTCGTCTTGAAGTTCCCCCTGATGTTGCTCCGCGTCCATAATTGCCTATGAACTAAAATTACCATTTCCGGTTCCAAGCGGACGTGGTAGTCAACTCAGATTAATGTAAAGCTTTTCTCGATCCTAGATCGAGGGAGGGTTGGAAGAAAGCTCGGGTGACTGGACTAACTGAGAGCACTCAGAATTGATTGAAACACAGATTGTTTATTGTTATATTCTGTGATTATGAATGCCTCGCCGTCAGCCTAGGAGACAAGAATTGCCTTGATGTTCACGTAGCTAATGGGCTAATCTTCTCCTGACTTTAACTTTGTTTATTTATATAACGTCTAACAAAGTTTTGAGTTACACACACATACTCTCTATTTCTCGACACTATACACAATTACTTCCCCTGTTCTTTGCAGATGAATATAAGTTCAAAATTATATTTTTTGATGCCGCAGTTCACGCTAGACTATTAATTTACAAAAAACATTTCATCTTCTGAATTTCGGATTTTCTTACAGCCTCACGTTTTGACGACACTAATAGAAAATATAACAATTACTGCATATAAACTGTCTAAAAACTAATGTATCATTTACATCTCGACGATACCTGAAATAATTTCGAAATCAAACAGTTAGGAGGCTAAGCTCCTTTTTAAATTCTACTGAAAGATACTTTTAAAAGGTTTCTCTAAACCTAGCCTTCTTATTGGCTACGAAATCTATCAGATCGACACTTCTGGAACCCAGGATTCTAATTGGTTGTAAGACTTTAACAGATCAAAGTTTCTGGAACATTTGCATGAGTCGGGGCCTCTGAATGGCCACTGAATCCTTTTATAGCTTCTCTCCTGGTTCATCCTAAAAACAGCCTTTACATAACTTGCTTATTTATACCTGGATTTTAACTTTTTAAACGGTCTCTTTAAACCTTACGCGTCTGTTTACACTCTCCCGCAAGAAGCAATGGATGTATTCTCTACAATGGATTCGTGTCGATTTAAGATCAATATTACATGCTTTCCGGTGCTAATACAAAAGACAACCTTGGCGGGTCTTATTCTCCGGGTAAGAGGCTCCTTGCAGGCATAACGGTACATAGCATTTTTGGCTAGTATTCACAATATTCTTTGAATATTTAACATTACATGTTAAATACACTGTTATGTTTTAATATTGTATACCTGTTACATATGTGCTAGTTCGTTATTATCAAGGGTTCTGGAGCTATTACATACAAATGATATGATTGTCAAAAATTACAATAAATGCTAATAACTATTATTATTATTATTATTATTATTATTATTATGGTTGAAGCCGAATATACTGCCTCAGTTTATAAAGAAAGGAAAGTACTTTTGGCGCACAATGAACCTCTTTAGTTTACTTT
This sequence comes from Metallyticus violacea, assembly GCA_030762175.1. NCBI lineage: Eukaryota > Metazoa > Arthropoda > Insecta > Mantodea > Metallyticidae > Metallyticus > Metallyticus violacea. The sequence goes on from CM060834.1 coordinate 80,650,178, forward strand.
TTCTTTTTTCTCTTCTTCACATTGTCTGCTTCCTGTATAACTTGGACCTATTCGAATTAACCACATGGCAACATTGTCATCAAATAAGGATAGAGTCATCGTTTTGAGGAGCAAGTATCAGAAATGGTTGGAACTTTCTTTTTGCAGCAGCGTCATTGATTTCTGCATCAATGTCCTGATAATTTATGATTAGAACTGCAGGCAAGCAAAAAGGAAAAAAAAAATATTTTTATGAAAATTATGGACCATCTCTTTGACATATCTCATTTAGATGCTTTTGAACAGATTACAAGACGAATTAACATCATAATCACCATCATCAATGCTTTGGTTACTTGATGTTGAATTATTAGTTATTGTTGTAGCAAGTAGTTAATTAGCACAATATTCCATATGATCTTAGTTCCTCTCCCTCTGGCAGTTTCCCTTGCAATGCGTTTCAATGCTCTTTCTTTCCTGAGTTTAGTTATTCACCTACACCAACCATACCTGTTCAGTTTTTCCTTTTGTTTGAAACATTTAAAAACTTTTCATCTTTCCGAAAGCATCTGAATGAGATATGTCAAAGAGATCGTCGATAATTTCCACTAATTAATTTTTTTTCCTTCTTTTTCTTTGCCTGCAGTTCTAATCAACTTTTTCTGTAAACGTTTCCTTTCACTATAGAGCTTGAATAACTTATCGACGCAGTGATCAGTTGTTTTAACAGGAACTAGTATTTTTTTGCGAAATAATGGAAACAACTTAAATCACCAATTCTTTGTTGTAACATTAACAACACGTTCTCTCTTTCATTCTAGAAAAAAATTGCAATACTTACCGTTTCGAATGTAGTTTGCCTGGAGATTGGAAATGTAGCCAAAGAGGGACAAAAAATTGTTTTCTTAACTTGTGTGACCTGATGCAGTTGATGTCATTTTCTAAGACTAGGAAACACAAACATGTCAGCCTGGGTAGCAAAAGAAACAGCACTTCTGAAACAAATAAATGAAAAATCATACATTAAAGACATCATTTTTAGTTATTAAATAAGATTATAAAACAAGATAGTAATGATGATAAACTAATATATTTTTATGTAATATAAGTAATATATTACTTTCCGGGATAAAATTTCAAATGTGCATGCTCGATGAGGGTCGTCTAGCAGTCCTCCGTTTGAGCTGAAAATTTGCACAGACCGTTTTTGTTGATTGGAATAAGATAAGGTGGTGGGTGCAGCAAAGTTTCCACTTTAGGATAATTAGCTACAGCTAAGGGCCACCCTAGTAGCTTAAACGACCTTGAAGATTCCCCTCAACTATTTCTCCCATGATCGTGGGTACAGAATATTAACCAGATAGTGCTTTATCTCCAACGTTTCCTATTTTTTAAAATGTTTAGACAATGGCTCGTATACTTGCTGCTTTACTAGCAGATTTGTAATTTTTGAGTACAAATTTGTTGGTCCTTTGCATATGTCAATAAACATTTGGTCTACTGATATTCACCCCTAGCGACTAACAATAAGAAATCCGATGGGACATATGGAGTAGTTTGATGTACAGATAATGCTATTTTATTAAGTAGGTAAATTATATGTTCATTAAGGAAAATATTCTAGACTTCGCTAATGTATTGTATATTTGTGCTGTGTTATATTTTAGTGGTTAAAAACAAAATTTTTTGGTTCACTTTAATTATAATATTTTTTTCCCTTTTCTTTCATGCTGTACATTATGCATAAACTTTATATACATGACCTATCTAGTATTTTACCATTACATGAATTGAATTGAATTTGAATTCATTTCTCTTTACATCAACATACAATTTTAAATATTACATTATGTTTTCGTCAATTTCATAATACTAAATATTAATATAAAATTAATACACATCATTATGACTCTATTACAACGTTTTAATTTTAAAACTATTATCTTTACTTGTGAGTGACTTATTTCCTTAGGACTATATACACACCAACACCCAGGTTCTTTGTGTATAATAATCCTGTTTGTAATGCTAATTTATTCCCATTCCCTTTTCTATTCAATTTATCAATCATTAACTATCTCATCATTCTTTGTCGTTTCTACCTCACCTTTCCTAAATACACTGAAATTCCATAAATTATTATACATCCAAGGTTATATCTCTTATCCATTTTTCTCTAACTTTTTCTAAATAGTTCATTTTTATATCCTTCTCTCTTTTTGTAATTAAAATCTTCCTAATTAAATTTTCCCCATCTAAATTTTCTTATTTTTTATTCCAAACATTTTTCTCCATAACTTTTTTTGATTACAATATAACAAAAATTTGCCATTACTTAACTAATGAAAAATATAATGATGTTTATACATGTCTAATTTTCATTACTTATTAAAGCATATATGAGTTTGATTTATTTATTCTTATTACTTTTTTATTCTGTTAAATGTATCAATTTTTTCTTTACGTGCTTTTCATTGATGAAGAGTTTATTCATTCAGTAATGGCTATGGCCTTAAGGCACACATAAATTATACACTTTCAGTTTGCTTTGTGCTTGTCAGGGCAGTAATGATCTGCCCCGTATATCAATGGCGCCTGGAAGAAAGTACGGCAAGCCACCCGTCCCACATCCGTTTTCTGCTTGCTCTCGTGGTCGGCAGGACAAGAAGCGGTGGTGGCATTAACGGCCAAAAAGTAAGTCGGATGTCTAGGTAGAGAGAAGATTTGCAGATACGAACGAGGGAAGGCAGCTGGGGCTAAACAAAACGTAAAAGAAGAATGTAGGGAACTTATCTTGAGTCTTGCGGAGTTCAGACCGGAACGGCGCTACGTGTTTTGTGTTCGTTAAGACCAGAGGGTGGAATGGAAAGTAAGGGAGATGGAGTAAAAACACAAGCTCTTTTATTCCTGCGACCGTTTCTTAATGAAACTTGCAGCATCTTGAACTGGGCGCCTTGCATTGCCTGTAGCTGTTATCATGTACACTAGCATCGATGCACAGACATGACTCGAATTATTAACAAATGAAGAAAGGGCAGCAAAAGCACTGTGCTGGCAAGAATGTGTCCTCAGAAAGAATCCATTGGGAGACAAATGGTACTTGCTGTTTTTTTTTCCTACCTCATTTTCGTTTTCTGTACTCTGGAAACTGATAAGAAGCGAAGGTTGGCAGCGAATGACATCGTTCTTCACCGCTAACAAAGAGAAGGACGAATTAGAAGATTGTGTTCAATGGCTGGGTGGTCTAAAAAGGTAATGGCCTTTCTCTAATTTCGTTTAAACGCTACAGTGCAGTCGATGTCTGTTATTTTTCTCTCGTCCCTGCCTTGTCTTTACGAAGCTCACAATTTAAGTGTGTGCTTTTCTGAAATTAAAAATAACACAATAGCTCCGAGTCTTTTGCAGTCCTTGCTTTTGTTAGGAAGTATTTCTTAATTACTACAATCTATTAAGCTCCAAGATATATAAGTTAAGAGAACGTTAATAGTGATTCACATTTGTATTGGTTCATTGGGAACAATGAATGACAAATGCTGATTTATTCGTACTTCCAATTGAAAACATATATATTAATGAAGTCATAATAAAATTTCCGGGCTAAAACAGAAACCCACATAGGACACTTTTGTTCTCTATGGTAATTTAAATAACAGTTAAATTTTTCCGTGCAGTCGTAGGCTTTGGAAGTAATTGATACACTTGTTTTAAAAGCAAAATGATTAAAGTAATGAGTAAATATTTCTGTTGCTAACATTTTATAAATTAACATCAAAATATGAGTTAATACTTTAATCATTATAGTGAGTTCTATTACTAAAAAAAACGATGCTTCTATTTACTATATCTTTTGTGAATCATAGAACTTAGCAACTTCAGCTATAGATCAAAAAAATATAAAGAGAAAACTTAAACAAGGCAGAAAGATTGAAAAAATACAAGACACTCGTAATGATGAACAATATTGACATATTTGCACCTTATGTAGGTATATCTTATACAAGAAATTCGAAATGAAGAACTTTAAGTCAAAATTTAAAACTTACATGTTAGGGCCTAAGGTATTAAAACAGTATGCATGCCAGAGAATTTGTTTACGTTAAATTATCCCAGTTGACGCAATTAAAAGTTCAATAGATTGAAAATGTCGTTTGACTTGCATAGTTTTTATTACGAAAATTTTCTCTGTATCCTCAGATATACAGAGAAGAGATAGTAATAAAAATTGTTATTTTACCACATCTGCTTCCGCATAAATCAGGTGCATGTTGACATGTTCAAAAAATATGTTACTATTCTCCAGCTCTCAAATTTCGAATTTATTGATTGAGTTATTTTGTCTATTATCTTTTGAATACAAAGTGTAAAACTGAACGAAGAACAGAGGCAGTCACGCTTAAAACTGGCATTCGGGATTCCCGTTTTCTTTCTTGAGCAATGTTTAACGTACCCCCCCCCCCCCATTTACCGTTAAGGGATCACCAGGCGGTGGGCACTGATGACAAATAAAATGAAAAATTAGGACATTTTTATTTTTTAAGGAAGGAAACTTTCCAGAACTAAGTTTAGTCTAAGAACTAACCTCCCTGGCATTTCTCATTTATGAGGATACTGAAAACCTAGAGTAAACCTCGTCAGGGGTGGGAATCGAACCCCAGATCTCCCGCCCAAGAGTCAGCGCCTTAATGATCTCGGCTACCCATTGACGTTTCAATTTACATTTCACCGGTCATTTTAATTTTTGTTCTTTGCTTTTCAATTATTATTATTATTATTATTATTATTATTATTATTATTATTGTTATTATTATTATTATTATTATTTTTGTAATAGTGTTTAACGCCTGTTTTTACTACTGAGCCATCACAGGCGGTGAACATTGGTGATACATGAGATGAAATGGTGTATTGGGAAAGTCTTTTTTAAGGAAGGAAACGTTACAGGCTTAAGTTTAGGGTACTTTCCCGACATTTGGCATTTATGAGCCTTGAGGAAAATTGGAAAAACCCTCAGTCAGGGAGGACAGTCCTGGCGGGACTCGAACCCCAGACCTTCTGCTCACAAGTCTCTATTCCGACATCTGGAATTGAGACAGATCTTGTGAGGGACTCGAATAATACAGTAACCGGCGTTGGTATTCTAGGTAGAGTAAACCTGGCCGCCTGTCTCTCTGTCTCTCACCCTTTGCTTTCAGAGGTACTCTTATTGGAATCGTAGGCACAAAGAGACAGTCTTGAACATGACTCAAATAACAAAAATATCCTCCTCCGTCCCAATTGGTACAAAATAAACAGCTGTTGTATAAAACAATTTTAAGAGATCTCACGGAGATAGGAAATGTGCAGAATCGTAATTTTCATAATAACTGAACTTCTATAATGCAACGCCGTGCAATCATGTGTTCAGCCTGAAGTTTGCAGAACATTTAACGTTAAACTGTAACAACACTGTTCATTGGTTATTAACCAATAATTTGTTTGGATTATTAATGAGTGAAGCCACACAATATTTATCACCATTTAGCTTCTCTAATAATTTCTGAGCACCAAATGCAATTACATCGATATTCCATAACTTTCATATTTTACGTTTGTTAACTTCAACATGACGTGTTAACTTCTTTGAGCGTTTATTTGCCCTATTTTGATAAAGTTAATTTCATCCATCTATTGTTACAAGTATGAAAATAACTAAATAACAAATAATTGTTACAATTATGAAAATAAATAATTGGCCCTGGTTTTTTGTATATCGAAGGTTATTCTTTCGTAACTAGGTACGAAATTCTGACACATTTCTTCCAAATCTTAAGTTTCTAGTCTCCTTTCAAATGTCATATGTAATAATTTCCATAAATCTATTAGATTTTTAAGTAGATTTTGTGTTCTTAATTTAGTCTATCCGTTGCTTTTGAGATTGTAAACATATACTTTCCTTTAAAATGTGATTTTATAGATACTAATTGCAGAGCTGTTAATAATAATAATAATAATAATAATAATAATAATAATAATAATAAATTTCTCTCTTCTGTTCTACTTACTTTTAGTTTTATTCCGAATCTATTATAAATAGTTTGTGCATTGAGATTTGTTAATAGCTTTATCCTCTCATGCTGACGGAACTTGTGTTTCCGAGTCGCCTTCTTGTTGGATAATGTGTGAAGTACCTTGCATCCATCATCTCTTCCACTTTTCCTCCCTGCCATTTCTGCACGGTTCTCTACTTTTCATAGTGATGATCATGACAACTCTGTTTATCTTGCTTCTTCAAGGAGACGGTTTGATGCCCACAAGATTATGCACGTGATTTGAGTTATTATTGTTTTTCTGTTCTTCTATATTTATTTTAGCTTCTATAAGTCCTATATGCTTGTTATTTTTCCTCTTCTTTCTATTGTTGTTCATTCATCTTATGATAAAAATATTTCTAGAATGCTGAATTTTTTTTCTGCTTAATTGTTTGCTTTTTCTAAGTTAATATCAGCATTTTGTTTAAATGTATTGCCATATTCCGCTTAATTAACAGAACTTTTTTGAATACGTTATTGTCTTCTTTCAATTCACTATCTGATATTAGTGCGCTGTAATCTACATGAATAATTTTACTTACTGTCTCATTACTATACAAAATACTATGTTGCTCCATATCATTTCCTTCCGTCTGGATTCCAAATTCTTTCTTCTTAGCTTTTCCATTTAAATATTATGGTCTAATTGTTTCCACTACGGAAAGGTTTCCAAGGAGTTTGAATTCTTTGGAGAGGGCCCGGCCGACGTCTGAGAGTACTTTTTCTGAATTCAATACCTACCGCCCCTGGATTCTGCCCTCCCTCTGTTTCTGTCAATTCATCTCTTTCTTGGGCAGATATCGCAATTGGAGATGTAAGCATTAGCGGCCAGCGCCTGGATATAAATTAAATTCTAAAAATTACTCCTTTGTCCCTACTAATTGATCCATATGGCCAACTACACAAAATAATATTAAAATTTAAATGTTGGCTATCTTAAGTGAGGGGTTTATGTATATTTGCATATTCAGGGAATTATAAGTGTTTTGTTGATTGGTGGCAACTTGTTTTATATATATATATATATATATATATATATATATAGAGGGTGCCAAAATATGTATACACACTTCAAAAAATAACTGTGTTAACATGACAAAATTGAATTCCCAGAAAGAGAAAATAATGAGCGCTAATCATTTAGACTTTTACAGTTACAACAGCTGCTCAAAATATTCACTATTGGCGTCGATACACTTCTGAGTACGTTGAACTACTGACTGAGCAACGTTTGTGAAAGTGTTCTCAGCGATTGCTGTACAGGTCGTTTCAATTTCTTCCCGAAGTGCTGCCAGTGTAGCTGGTTTTCTACGGTGTACAACATCCATAAGTATTTTTTTTAAAGATTCTGCACAAAATATCTTGAAATATATAATTTAAGACTGCAAAGAATGCAACATAATTCGTAGTTACAGTGAGTCGATCACTTGACTTTAAGCAGCCTTCTAGTGATTTTGAAAAATTCAGTATATGTAGGGATGTGAGCGAATCTAGAGCAACTTAGTTCACTTGTTGAAAGATGGCGTACACTATTGAGTATGTGCATTTTATATGTACAAAAAGCATAGTTACTTAAATCTAGGATGCAGACGATAAATGTGACATTTTATATATATATAAAATATGTATACACACCTCAAAAAAAACTGTGTTAACATGACAAAATTGAATTCCCAGAAAGAGAAAACGATGAGCGCTAATCATTTAGACTTTTACAGTTACAACAGCTGCTCAAAATATTCACTATTGGCGTCGATACACTTCTGAGTACGTTGAACTACTGACTGAGCAACGTTTGTGAAAGTGTCCTCAGCGATTGCAGCACATGCCGTTTCAATTTCTTCCCGAAGTGCTGTCAGTGTAGCTGGTTTTCTACGGTATACAACATCCTTAAGAGTTCCCCATAGGTAGAAATCCAAGAGAATTAGATCCGGAAAACGCGGTGGAAACTCAATCGAACCTCTTCGTCCTGTCCAGTGCCTCTGAAGATTGTCATCATGGTACGCACGTACATCTCGGTGGTAATGTGGTGATGGACCATCCCGTTGGAATTAAAATTCCTCATTTCCATGAGTTCCAAATTTTTCTCGAAAGCATGCAATTGTTACTCGCGTTGGCAATTCTGTTCTGTACACACGTCTCCATTGTCTTTGAACTTCAACAACATACTCGGTTTTCCAATAGCACTTCAAAATTGCTTTCCGCTATTCAAACGATAATCTTGGCTCCATTTTGTTGTAGCAACGCTAGCATAACGTAATGTGAGTCACATCTGTTTACAGAACATCATACTACACATTACTGTTGTTTTTCGGTTCAAATTTGAATTATATTAAATAGATGTTTACTGTGAAAGTGTATATACATTTTTGACACACACACACACACACACACACACACCCGCCTGCGTGATCTAGTGGAAGTGTGCAACCACTAATCCGGAGTTCCTCATTTCACATCCCGGTCAGGTCAGATCCGGCTGTCTATATAAGGTATCTTTTGGAAAGAGTCCTTACCCGAGAAGGTGAATGCCACATAGCTTTAAGGAACCAAGGACCTCGAATACTTTCGTGCCAACGTTAATTTATTTCCTTTCAGTCATGCCTATATATTTTAAGGAATCCTCTGATCATGTTCATCATCTCCATTAGGACAAAATAGCCGTGCCTTATGTGCTTCCTGGACTTAGAAGTCTATTACAACAGCAAATCCAGCGGAAAATACCGAAGTTCATGTGAACAATGGGAACACATTGGACAAATAATAATTATTAATGTTTTAAAGCAGGCCTAGGGAATCAACAGAGAGCTTCATCAATTTTCATTACATTTTTTTTTTTTGTTAGTTTGCTCTAATATAAATATATTATTCCAAATATACTTTGTTCAATAGTATTATAAGGTAGCTATGAATATTGTCTTTATGTTAAAAATAGTGCGTCTATTGGTAAATTAAATATCATTTTTACCAATTAATAGACTTATAAACAGCTGTTATCGGGTTTTTGTGCATATTGCATATGCACGTGAATAACTGTGAAGAAATATCAAGATATTCGTTTAGAATTTGATTACAAAGGTATTGTGCTGTAAAAAATCGTTATTTAATTGCTTTCCATTTGAGTTATTTTCATTTATTACAAATAACTTTTTAGTTTTCATGAACTCAACGTTTGTATATCAGAATTCATAAATTTAGTATGCTGTTAAAATCTTGGCTTATGGCTGTTGCCGCGTCCTGGTGGTAAAATTATTCACTGCAGATATTTCGTAGAGGTTGAGCTGTTCTTTGTTGAGGCCTTGGCTAAGGTCTAGTTGCTATGCCGGACTGTTGTTATCGATTACGTGTGTTGTTCCCTTATAATTATATACTGTTGAGCTATGGGGTCGCTCCCTCTTTTTCCCCCTGATTGGCTGTGGCTTGGCAAATGGCTCCCTGTTTTAATAGTAACTTCCAGATGTTGCTAAGATAGATGCCCTTGTAGTCTTGTTCATGAAGTCTTTATTTTTACAAATGTATATTTCCTCCTGAATAGTCTTATGACATAAAATGTTCCATTCTCTCTAAAAATACTGTTGTCAATGTCAATATGGTGACTAATGGTGATGCCGGTTGATTGATGTGCATACTGCAAATATGATCTCTTTAGCTTTCACAGAACGATCCGTTTGTCCTGTGTATATCTTATCTCATGCCCAAGAAATGCTATATACACTGGATGCTGCCTGAGGATTCGCACGATCTTTGACAATTTGGAGGAATTATAGTTTTGGGCTGTATTAGTGACGTGTAGTTATTGTATGTTTACTTAAAATGTTGGTTATTTGATATAACTCTTAAAATATGGCATTTCCGTAGATATTAGAGATTACATTCTTCCTCTTGAAGTCTGATCCTTCGGTTTTGTTCCTCTCTAGATATCAGTTGATGAATTGCCGGTGGATGTCGATTGTAGGTATCGATTTGTGTGAATTTGTTAATGATGTAAGAAGTCATTCTGTTCTACTTCCACAGCAAATAGGATTTTTGGAAGCATACTATTTAGTTGCATCAAAAATATTTAATTTTGTCTTCTATATAGGACCATATGACAAATATGGCGTCTACATAAGTAAGCATAACTTAGGATTAAAGTTACTCTACTCTATGACTCTAGATTCGAATTATCCAAATAAATATAGACAATAACTAGTGACAAAGGGCATCTAATGGTTGTTCCATCGATTTTTTTCAAATATTTGGCCTAAAAAAAACAGTTGGAGGTCAGACAGTGAGAGATGAAATTTAATCGTTAATCAGGTAATTGATTTTTATAAACTTCGTTTCAGAATTCCTAAAGCCTCTTGAATTGGTATTCTTGTAAACAGAGAAGAAATTTCAAAACTGAGCATTGTGGTTAGCTTTAGTGATATGATGAGCTCTTCAAAATGCCTGGAATCTTTCACGTATTGGGGAAGTCGCGCCTACTGACGTATTTTTACAGAGAATGAGTTGGTGTTCCTATTATAGGCCTGAGTGAGACGTGTGGTTTATGAATTTTAGACAAGACAGATATGGGTTGGAGTTCTGTACCCTTAAGGGTTGTTAATTTGGTTTATTTTATGCAAGCTCTTTAACATGTCAGGTCATCAGCGTCCCATCCAAATCAGGGCGTGAAAAGGACATTTTTGCTCGGAGGCCTCTTCTTTCAGGCTTGAGGTTCTTTATCGTGCCGTAAATGTATGACACGAGACCCAAGGCTTTACCTCCCTTCCGAAGGAAGCCATACTTAGGATTTTTATGCCGAAAAAATCCATTGGTCCTGGCAGGAATCGAATCCGCGACATTGGGTTTAGGAGGCAAGTATGGCTATCCTACACCGACCGACCTATCAGGGATGTATCAATGTTAATATGGTATAAATATACAAGAGGTACTGTCTCCAATTGTCTTAAATGACGATACATAGAATAGATTTCCCCTTCTATAGAATTTCTTACAGCTGCAGAGAGGTGTGTACCTAACAGTATTAAATGAATTTATTTGCAAAAAGGTAGATCTGAAATTGTGAATAATTTGCATTCATAATTTTTCGAGCTCGCGAGAGTTAGAGGTGATTTTCCCCCACTTTCATTAATTATGTTGATTCTAGTCCATTGGTTTTCTGCATTCTTTAAACATAATTGACGACAGTTTAAATTTATAGTATATGAAATTTATGTATATGTAATTGGGTCTATTTTATACAAAATAAAGTGAATAGAAATAACAATTTCAAATCTTGTATAATGATAACTATAGCAACAGTGTCGGTTTATCTAGAAACAAGAAATACGTTTTTTGAATATTTATGAAAGTTTAACGTGCTGAACTTGGTACTGTAAATGTAATTTTATTTTTATTTGTATTTTAAACACCATCATGGGCTTTCCTTACGAGAAGTTTGTTACTTTAATTGTATTTAAATGTTATTAATAATAATTATCTAGTTCAGGTAATTCCTAGTTCATATGGTTTTAATTTTAATTTACCGTAGTAACTAATTCAATTTCTATAATTCAATATTATTTATTTTATATTTTTATTGCCTTAATGTATATTCTTTTACCTTGCACAGTATGATTCAAGTTTGGTATTAAATAGCAAATTTTTAAGAGGAAGGGATGTGAAAGGGAACTTTGTTGTTTTCATCTAGATAGTCATAAAATGCTTTTACCACATTTTATTTCACAAAAAAGAGTATATCCATATTAGGATTATCCACAGCAATAGGGCTACACTCTTTTAAAATAATTTATTAGTAGGGATCATCAAAGTATCATCTATTTCTGATGTCGTCAGATACTGTCCGAAATGTGCTAACATTAAACAATCTAAATGTACATAAAATACATCCCCTGTACACGGATGTTACTCTCCAGAACCCTGCGGTTACAGGAGAACAGGTCATCACTGTAGGCCGCGCGCCAGACACTGCTACCACACCACTAATTTCACCCCATCTCGTGTTTCTGTTCTAGCAAATTATTCGCATTAGTATGGCAAATTATTAATCACTCCTATATTCAGTGTCGCACTCCGGATCACACATATGTGCGCGCGTCCACGAACGATGGCACCCGAAAAATCTCTTGCAGTTTCAGTGTGGCATAGGTCAAGCGGCATTCGTAAACCCGTTTATCACAGTAACTTTGAGGTTCCAACGGAATACCAAAATACGTAAGCCAAACAAAGTGTAATTCTTGGGAAAGCTTTTAATCAAATATATATGATCGTGTATTCACACACTATATATATATATATATATATATATATATATATATATATATATGGTGTTGAAATGACTCATTGAATTTCCTTCCAATAGACATATGCTAAAAGTATTTTTCTCATTCGCTAAACAGAAAGCTATTGATACATTCCATAACAAAAGTCTTTCTCTAGTGAAGGTATATCGTTACTACGTAACAACTAAACTTAAGAACATCATATTCTAATCCAAGAGTAATATATTTCTCAATTACTTTAGAACTGAATAGTTACATTTCTTAGATTGCTCTAGTGAATAAAGGGTTTTTAATTTTGCAATGATTTCTTTAACAAAGTTGCGGGTAATAAACATTTCCTGGCACATGTTTAGATCCTTTATGTTTAAACAAAAGAGGGTATTCCCTTTACTATATTTCTTATGAGGTTAGACTTGTACTTTATTTTTATTAGGAACAAAAAAATTCCAAAACTTATTAAATTACTCTCGAACAATTATTGCATGCTGGAAGAAACAGTGCAATTTTCTTTTGTTGTTTTAGTTCTGTTAAGGATTCTTTCTGTTCATTTAATTCATTTAATTTATTTAATTCATTCAGTTTCTTATCAAAATATAAGTTTTTCATAATTTTTCCTACATTATGTAACCAAGGAACTTCCAATAAAATATTTGGAATATTTTCCAGCTAACAGATCACTTGATAACTAGCTTTAACTGACTACACCTTGTTTGTTCCATTCTGTATATAAATTTTCCTAATTCTGCAGATAATTTATAATTTCAATTACAATTTTGTTTCCATCAATATCTAGTCAGAAATATATTCATTAGAATTTGTATTATAACAGCACTTAACAACACTTATAAGTGTACTGAAACTTAAACATAACTTCTTCTGTTTCCATGCAAAATTAATTCAATTCTCGCGTGTCTTGGAATTTTCTCAATTCGTCACCAGAGTTTCATTTATTAAATGACTTAAGAAGTGACATCACACTAGAAACGCCAATATAATGAGGCTCTACTCAAAATATTTTTACTTGAAAACAAATATTAGTTAACTCGCATTATATTGTAACCAACCCAAATAGTATGAAAACACAAAAGGACTGTCTCTTAACTTGAGAAAGAGTAACTTCATATACGAGGTTCATAAGTTATAAGACCTCCGATTTTTTTTTCTCTCAAGACTGGAAACGTATAGAAACATTCGGTTTATTTTAAAATACGAGGACACTCGTTTTCAATGTGTGACAGAGATGGCAGCACTGTATGGCACACAGAACTCTAGCGGCAGCGGTGAGAGTAAGGACTGTTTTTGAAACTTCAAAATGGCGACGTTTTCATTATAAGAAGCGTCCTTATGGACTGACAGACTGTCGCCAAATAAAAACCATTAGATTGTGAAAATTAAAGCAGTTGAACAGACGAATTAAGTCGGCGGGCAGTTTAGAGTTGAAAGGCAGTTTTTAGTGTGAAAGTTGATTGGAAATTTTAGTTGAAATCGTAAGTTAGTGTGACAGCGGAAGTAACAGTTACAGTCAAAGTAGAAGTGTTGGTCAATTAGCAGTAAAAGTCAGTGCGTAAATCCAAGTTTCTTACCAAGAATTAACATTAACAAAATTAACTTGAACCCCTGAGTGTAAAAGTGAACCAGAAATAAAATTCTTGTGTGAAGTTGATTCGTTTTGTCTACATTCACATCACATAGACCTATTCATATTCTTCGATCCGAGAATTGTATTACATCCCGAAAAGCCACTAGTGTGAAGTCTCATATAGCCGGAGCAGAGGAAGACAGAGACATCATAACGCATTCTCAATATTCGGATCAGCGCGTGGAGAAAAGGAACGAGAGGAACGCCAGGAAGACTTCCGCAGCTACCATACTACCCCCGACAAGTCCAACTCAGAGAACAATTTATCCCACCTATAAATAATTAATTATTAATTACCTTCCATCTCAGTAAATTAATCACATATTTATTTTCCAACGCATATGGCGCCCAAAAATCCGTATTTCCCCTTGCATATGACAATTAATTTCACAGCATCATCCCCTTATTTTTCTACCGCATATTCAACGTGGAGAGCGAGCCATATAATTTCACCTCCTACCCTAGTTCAAGCTGCAGTCTCTTGTCATCCCTCTCTTTCTCTTTCACGAATATACATGAGTGAATCACTAAAAAGTCAACGATTTTAGTTTATATTCTAAATATGTAATAATTCTCCTACCATCAATCAGTTTAATTGATTTATTTTATGATTTAAAAATCACCTTGTTTGCTCACACTTTCTCTCGCCATGCTTAGGAATATAAAAGCCAGAATAATCAATAAAAAATCTGCGATTCAATTAACGAAGAGGCCTTGTAAATAATCAACAGCTAAATATTCAACCATTAAAAATACATTTGAAGTATATTTAAGTACTTCTGAAATAACGAGTGAAAAAGTAATAATGCACACTCCTTTTACACACATAAAATAATTTAATGCATTGTCGATGTTCTAAAATATATGGAATTTATATATGACGGATACCCTACATATGTCCAACTGACAGTCTAAAAGATACCAGCGTGAACTTCAATCATTGTTTCTAGGGAGCGATTATATCAAGTTTTAATAGCAAACAGGCGTGCCTATATTGAGGGTTTTTTTATCTTGTCAACATTGCTATTGTAATCCTGCGAATTAGTAAAGTAGAAATAATATTGCCACCAATATGACGATTTTGTAATTGTAATTGGGGGAGGACCATTTGTTATCAGTTTGTAGAATGATGTTTAAATTCAGCATTTATGGATATTTTTAATGTTTTTACTAAACAATAGTCAGATGAATTTTGTCCATAACCCCGCCGTGGCACAGTGAATTAGCCTGAAGTCGAAATCTGTTTAACATACAGTTTGACATAATTGGAAATTATAGTTGATTAAAAAGCTTAAATGAATACACAGGCGTTTTATAAACTGTTGCCAATAACTAATCATATTTACATACGCCCTCACCTGCATACACGCATACTACATCTGAGAACTCAAAGAAATAGCACTACAGCATCCAACTACATAATGCGAATATAAATGAAATGACCAGGCAGTTAGATCAACTTGAAACTGCGTTCACTGAACTACACACCATATCACGTCACTCTACAGACAGCATCAGGACATCAAGAAAAGGCAAAATTGAAGACATGGTGAACATATTCTACATAACCATTGACCAGAAATAATAAAAATCCACACAAAGCTACATGAACTACAAATCACATAACAGCAGTCACAACCAACCACGAAGAATGAACTCCACCACGAGGAAGAACCGCAGTTTGAACCAGAGCCGCTGGCGTACCCATAGACTCTGTAAAGACATGCCGACCATCACATCACTAGGAGCTATACCAAAAACCAGACCGAAAGCTCCAAGGCACAGATCGGACTACTAAAATTGATGTTTAAAGACCTCTTATCTCACATTCCTAAAATTTCCCCTTATCGCCAGCGTGCCTGCCAGGGCTGTACGTCATAGGAGACACCTTAGCCGCTCCTGGCGACTGGCCAGCAGCAATACAAATGTACCGCTGCTTACGGGAATGCTAAAGCGTTACCCCATCCACCGGTCCTCATATCCACCTGTTATTACAGTTTTACTCACTTTCACCTTCACCTTTACCACCTTAGGATTAAAAGAAAAATGAAGTACGTTTTCTTATTACACGTAATTTTCCTTATGCACTAATAAAATGTATTATAATTATTATCATTATTTAATATATGTATTCGCTTTTGGGGTAGGCGGGGGTTTGAACACCAGTCACAATTTTGAAAATGAAACAAAGAATGAAAAAGGGAACTTAAAAATAAGAGTCGTAACGTTATAAAGTATAAAAAAATAGTGCATTAATGAAAAGAAAGTAACAACCTTGTGTAAATTAGTATACACGCAACATATTTAAGTAATTTACACAACTAGTTACTACCATTTTTAAATGTGCTCTCCTTGGTTTAATTAGTTCAGGCATAGGGTCAAGAAGGTTATGAAATTGTGGCTCAAATTGTAGCACTATTATTGCAAAATTATTATACATTATACATATAATAGTAAGCAATATTAGATGAAAATGTATAATGTAATATGAGAAGTGTAAAATATTAGAGAGAGAAGAAGAAGAAGTAAAAAACAAAACACTGCTATACAGAATATAATACTTCGAATTATATTTTTGTGCAGCTGCATGTTGTATAAAATATTTAACAAATTTCATTATAATTATGCATTAAGGACTATATATTAAAGATTACGGAACATTAAACACAAATTTCCAGAGTGTAATCCCTCGCATTACGAACAACACAATATGGCTTTGTAACGAATAGTTCCGACCAACTTAGAATATTTTTCATATTTTTTCACTTTGTAAAAAAATAGAATTATTTTTTTTCAAGTGCTACCATTTAAAAATAATTTGAAATATTATGGTGGCATTGAAAATAAAGTTTAGTTTCATCACAATCATTGAAATCATCACCATCATCCTCTTTTTCGTCGGTCCTGGTTTCGGGAGTAAAAATCCTAAATATGGCTTCCTTCAGAAGGGAAGTAAAGCCGTGGGTCCTTTGTCGTACATTTACAGCACAATAAAGAACCTTAAGTCTGAAAGAAGAGGCCTCTGAGCAAAATTTGTCAGTTGTTTCACGCCCTGATTTGAATGGGACGTCGATGACCTGAGATGTTAAAGAGCGTTCATAAACAAACCAAATCAAAAAATCAAATTTTCTTCTTCTACTTCATCTCCTTTTTTATGATTTACGGTCCACGGCTGTTTCGGCTCAATATTCCATCGTTTTAGGCTGCCATTATCTCTTTTCCTTTTTGGTTTATATGTCCATGGCTGTTTCTGAAATTGGTGCTTTATACCCCCTGCAGGCGTTCAACCCATCGCTTCTTTTCATTATGAATTGTATGTAAAAGTTATATTACTAACTACTTTTTAATGGTATTAACCCCTTTAATACATCCTTTAACTGCTAGCAAAATTTTCATCTTTTATTGTCTAAATGTTACCTCTGTCTCAGGTTCAACTCTCACAATCATACATTTATTGGACTTTTTCGGTTCTTTTCTCGCATATTATTCGGTGTTCTTGCGATTGTGCCACACGAAAGTCGGTATAGTTTATTTCCTTATCCTTTAATTTTACTAGTGTATTTAGAATGAGAAAAGGCTTATAAATTTTGAAAAATTGTAATCATAAAGTTATCCATGTGAGCGCTAATGAGGAAAAAAATATTAGTTAAATTAATAAGAAAGTACACTAAAATTTATAACAGAATATATAAGAAATTAAAACCTGTGATATAAGTAAGAGCCCTAAATGGTGAATTAGCAGTATAGAAATTGACTGGCATAAGCTATAATGCAATATGTGCTTAAATACGATTTAAATTTCTAAAATTGGCATTTCCCACATATTCGTCAATATGATATCATGCTTATCTGTTTCTGCTAAATATTTTTTGTTTACCAGAATGCTTTAGGATATTTTGTTGACAACGATCATTCGATCTGAACAGTTAGGTATATTTCTGTACTTGGAATCACTGTTGGCTTCTCTTTAATAATTAATTGGAAAGCTCTAATTTAAATACTACAGTAACCTTATAAGTATTCAAATACCGTGCAGATTTAAAATTAGCGAGCATAGGGACGCGTGAGTAATATTTTACGGCCTGCCACTTTTTATATACATGCGTTAGTGTATCAGCTATAGCCGGTGTTAACGTTAAGTGAGTACAAAAAAGATTCAAAATCAACATCACAAAGAGGATTGTAACAATATTCTGTTGAGCTAACTTTCAATGTTCTATTCTTTTCAGTATTTTACACTATAACATGTGTGCGCACACAGGTCCGCCTTAGGAAAACCCGGCCCGCCCCACTCCAAACGATCCAGTCAAAAGCTTCCAACATCTGAAAAACTTCTATGATCTTTGGGACCTAAAATTCTGATATGAAGTATGCACTGCACCTCGTTTGTCATAAAAAATTAAGAGATTCTGCTTTGAATGCATTTAAATTATTTACGTACATACATTAAAATGTATTACATTAAAGGAATGTTCTTACTTGTTAAACAAGTATAATTAGATATTAATGAAAATGTACCTGACTTGATATGGTGTCTAATATTAATAGCTACTTTTGCAGAAAAGTTATATTAGTGGCTAACAAGCACATATGTAATGATTAATAAAATGTGCATCTCTGTTAAAACATTAGTCCTAATTAAAAATATTGCAGATTGTGCGAACAAATTTAATTAGGCTGAAATGTGTAAAAATAGATTGAAATGTAATAAATTAGGTTAAAATGCATTAAATTAAATTCACGTGCATTTAATTAAGATTAAATACATTAAATTAGGTTGGCATTTATTTATGTTAACATTTATTGAATATCATTAGATGATATGTATTAAATTAGGTTTTCATCTGTTATTGTAAGTGTAGGTGTAAATTTTGTAATGTCATTATTTCTCTAATGCACGGGTATAAACCTTACTGCAGATTGAATAAATACATACATACATACAAATTTAGTACCAAAATACATTCGTGAAACCAAAATTTAAACTCACAAAGAGAAGCTCCTATGCAAGTGGATGAAGAGGATAGGAAACCAAACAGAAGATAGGAATTTTACGGTGTTTAGGACCGAAGTGATTCGTGGCCAGCCAGAGCAACTAAGAAGGAAGTTTAGGTAAAAAGGGAATGGAGAAGAATGCACTATAGGGGTTTTCAGATAATTGCCTGGTAACCCCAAGAAAACATACATATGAAGTATTATGGAAATAATTCTAAACTTAAATGGTGATCAAAGAAATATTAAATACATTTCCGTTTGGTTATAGCTTAGGTAATTAGATTGTCATAGAAACAAATGACGATTGGTTTGCTAGAATATACGGTGCACATTTTCAGCAATAATGAACAAGATTCAACCATGGTTGATAATAAAGCGTTTCCTGGTACCGGAATATGCTGCGGATTATGATTGACTTAAATATCAGCAAAAATAACTGTATACCTTATATTCCTTTCACTAGTGATCTAACAAAGCAAGCTTAAGGTGTGAATATTATCTCGAACCCAGTGGCGTGAGTCACCTTGCTTTGAAGGGTGTCAAAAATGTATATGCACTTCAAGCAAAGAAATAACTGTGTTAACATAATAAAACTGATTTCACACAAACAGAAAATGATGAGCACTAATCATCTTAGACTTTTACAGTTACAACAGTTTCTCAAAAAGTCCACCATCGGCGTCGAAACACTTCTGAGTACGTTGAACTACTGATTGAGCAACGTTTGCGATAGTGTCCTCAGCAATTGCAGCACATGCCGTTTCAATTTCTTCCCGAAGTGCCGCCAGTGTAGCTGGTTTTCTACGGTACACAACATCTCATTGTTATTCATGTTGACGGTTCTTTTGTGTACACAGGTTTCCATTGCCTTTGAATTTAAACAACGTTCGCGCTTTTCCAATACAACTTCAAAATTGCTTTCCGCTGTTCAAACGATAATCTTGACTCCATTTTGTTGTAGCAACGCTAGCATAACGTAATGTGAGTCACATCTGTTTACAGAACATCATACGATAATCTTGACTTCATTCGTTTATTGTTGATTCACCTGTCAAATAGCAACGCTATCATAATGTGAGTCGTATCTGTTTACAGAACATCATACTACACATTGCTGTTGTTTTTCGGTCCAACTTTGAAATATATTAAATAGACATATACTGTGAAAGTGTGTATACATTTTTTGGCATCCTTGATATAGTTTTGTAATTTTTCCACTTACCTTTAAATGATTTATTCACTAAGTTTTATGTTGCTTTATTTATTCATATTTAGCGCACAAATCTTTGCTGTATATGTACATTACAAATACCACTAATTGCCACATAGAATTGATTTTTTGAAATTAGGTACGTAATAATTACTAATTTCTTCAAGCAACGTTGACTTTCGCATCGAATGTTAATGTCATGAACTGATAGGCTTGAACGACACTAGCAGGGCAGCCTCTCAATAATGAGAGGTAATGTAATATTTCCGCTCATTAACATAATTACTCATGATATTCACAGGTCAATTGGTTTCGCTTAATTTATATTTTCAGGATGAAGAAAAGAGCATAACATAGCTAATTTGAATATCCTGTGACTTGAGTCACTCTTAAAATACAAACTAATGGTTGCAAAATTCACTTGTATTATTTTCTACAGCGACGATCAGGAAAATGTTCTTGTGGTTTTAATAATCGAGGTGCACAATGTTTTTACGATAATTAATACACAAGTGTGCATTGAATACCAGCAAGTGTAAACCTATAAGGGCAATATTTTGGCTAGGCGCAAAATTCGCACTTTATTCCTACGCTAGTATCAAAGCAACCCAATGCTAATTGCGAGTTTGGTTCTCTCTAACGGCGACGATCCTCTCCCTACTAGGGTCAGGTTACTGTATCGTTTGTCACTGAAGACGGTAATAATGATTAGAGACATTGTGATCCTAAGCCCGTGGAAGTTTATATCCCATTTTGAATGGATTTGCACAGTCAGGAGGTTAAAGCCAAAGTTAATGTGACCGTTGCCATTTAAAGGCACACGATGCGGGAAATAAAAGTAATTGCAACAGTTTACTGTACGAAATTAAACCGTCGTTAAAGTGAAACGTTTTAAACAGTTCTTATGCAACAAAGTGAATACAGCTTAAAAAATGAAACTGTATAAAAGGTTGACTATACATATTAAAATTGTAACCCTTAAAAACAAGGGTATGACAATAATTAATAAACATACATTTTCCTTCATCAACTTCAATATTTACAATAAATCGATATTTAAACAAATTGAGACTAATTACCATGGAAATGAATATACTTAATTGCTAAACAATAACATTCATTACAAGTGCCATCCTACACTTTGTTGTTTTTAACATACTGTATAAATATAGAACTGTTTTTTTCAATGATTGGGCCAAATGTATATATCAGCTTACTGTCTGTCTGTTAACTGGTGTTTTAGACAGGTGTAAGGCATGAGAATGGTATCAGAACGATTGGTGCTGCAACCTGCTGTATAAAACAGATTCCTAGTAAAAAATGCACAGTTGTATCTCGAATTACTTTTACGTGATGTATAAATATGAATTGCTTCATTTATTGCAATGCAACATATTTATGCTGTACTTATGGTAAATGCAACTAATTGCCACACAGTTCAGGTTTATAAATAAGAAATACTGAAATGGCTATCGAATTCAAGTACTGAATCACATACGAGCTTGCTGTATGGTCACTGTCTTGGCAACTGAGGTATAAGGAACTCTGACAGTGGAAATGGTAATCTACCGATCAAGAGAAGCCCTAGGCAGCTGAAACAGCAACAGCATTAACAACAACAGGGGCAATGGGTGTACCTGTAACATTTGAAAACAGAAAATAGAAATCTACCCTGATCAATGGCTACTGGAAAAATTCATGAAATTTACAAGGGAAAGAAGCAGTCTCAATAAACCGAATAATTATAGAGGCTTTAGGAAAATATTTTGTAAAATCGTGCAAGGAAGACTACAAAGTTGAGTGCCGGAGCTCAAAGTTTCAGTGGAGATGGGACCTGTGACAGCATTTTTGTTTAAAAAATTATGATGAATAAGTATATTGGACGTATGAGAGGAAAAATCTATAGTGTTTTCGTCGATTTTTAGAAAGCATTTGACTCCGTGACACTAATACTTTATGGCAGAAAGAGTTGAAAAAAAAAGCTGTCAGGTAAATTTGAAAGCTCGACAGTAAATTGCTGTGTGAAAATCGGATGAAATAATGTAATCCAGAACGTAGGTTCTAACAGGGGGTGAATCAAAGATGCATTCTTTTACCCCTTTAATTTAATATATTCATAGATAAAATGTATGTAATTTGTGTTCATTATGATGCACAAATTGTGGGAGATCAGAAAATTCCAGTACCTTTGTCTGCATATGATGTTGATTGTGCTCAAATTCAGTGGCGGGGTTAGAGAGATGCGTTGACTGCTTTGAGGTTTATTGCACTACCTGGGATATCACGGTGAACTTAGAGAAAACAAAGGAAGATAATTTTAAAAAGGTGTCGGGAAGAGTTCTGGTATTATCAGGAGAGAATCCAAAATTTTAAAATCAAAATATATTTAGGTATAAACTTAACAATGACACATAGGTCAAGACACATTGACTATTCAAAAGGAAAAGTCATTTCAATGATTAGGGTCCTGGAAATACCTGCAAGAACTGTTTCGCCTCTATTTTAATGTTTATTAGTCCTACTTCCCTATTCTTCGTCTGATGGGTGCCCCCGTGATTGACACGGTAAAATGTGCCTGGGTAACGGCGTAACTCCCAGTACTGGGTTATCATGTAGGAAAGGAGCGTATCCCCTGGTAAAAACCAGGCCCAGGGAAGGGCCATTGCATGAGCTGTTCACTTCCTGCAGGCGATTGAGTCCCTCTGTCTGGACCCGGAAGGTTTGACCCTGAGGTGACTTTTTCTAGGCCAGGACAGGTCACCTGAGCGGGGGTGGCGCCCAGGAAGTTACCTGCCATCGGACACAGTCGCAGTGGTGGAGGATTAAATCGCTATGGTACACGATAATAATCATATACGATTTAAACGCAAAAGAGTTAACGTCAAAGAAATATGCTAGAAGTCTTTTCCTCGATACTTAATGCTGAGTCCTACTGATGATGGTCAGTCGTTTACCAAGGTAAACGAAGGGCATTGATGCCATTGCTGGACCCGTTAAGTCCTGTACCGGTCTACATAACGGATCACTTTTGGTGGAAACACTTGGGCTGTCTCAAACCAACTCATTGCTCAAGGCGACGCTACTCCACGGTTATGTCATCCGTGTTGAGCAACATAAGACATTGAATTCGTCGCGAGGAGTTGTTACCACCAGTATCGTAGATGGAATGTCTGATCCGGAAATCCAGAGTTGTCTGGAAGACCAAGGGGTCACATCGGTTTTTCGTGTGCAGGCAAGGAAAGAGGGGGAGTTACAGCCAACCCAGACTCTTTTCCTCACGTTTGGCTGGGTCGAATTGCCGCAGAAGATAAAAGCGGGCTAAGAGTTGATTGAAGTGCCCCCGTATATCCCGAGCCCTTTTCAGTGTCAACGTTTTTGACACACTCGCATATCCTGTAAGAGTGCCGTTTCCATTTGAGCAACCTGCGGTCAAAGAAGTCATTAGGGAGCCTGTACAGTCGCTCCCGTCTGCGTCAACTTCCGCGGTGATCACCCAGCCTAGTCCCGCGACTGCCCTCGTTTTAGAGAGAAGCGCTGTATTCAGGAAATCCGGGTAAAGGAAAAGCTCTCCTTCGCTGAGGCCCGGAAGCGATACCAATCTCACCAACCTGTAGTACCTAAGACTGGTACATACAGCGCAGCAGCTTCTTTTGCGGTCAAGAATTGCGATTGCAGTACGCAACTTGCGACCTTCTTTTTACACGGGTCCCTACTAGTTCTCCGAAGCGCTCTACCGAGAAGCCGAAACCGATAGTTTTTAACGCCCGTGAAAATAAGTTCAAGACCAGCCACACGAGAACTAACTCGTCAACTCCTATTGAGAAGAAAAAGAGCGCTTCTCTTCCTCAGAGGTCCAGCTCTTCTCGTTTTACTCAAGAGAACGGTGCACCTCAGGGCTCGGTACTTAGTTGCACACTCTTTGCCATCGCCATCAATTCCATCACTGAGTGTTTACCACCAGAAAACCAATCGCTGCTGTTCGTTGACGATTTTGCCATCTTTCTTTCCTCTCGGAGAACTTGTCTTTTGGAACGCCGCCTCCAATGCTGTCTCGACCACCTTTACGCTTGGAGTGTAAACTTGGGTTCCGTTTCTCCGCAGAGAAAACCGTCTGCTTGAATTTCTGGCGACATAAGGAGTTTCCTCCACCATCTCTGCATCTTGGACCAGACGCTCTTGCTTGTTTGGTTCCAGAGGCAAGTGTGAACGTTCTCTTAGCATTTTACGTGTTTTAGGTGGCACATCTTGGGGAGTTGACTGGACTGTTCTTTTAAGTTTTTATCGATCTCTAATCCGGTCTAAGCTGGATTGTGTAGTTTATGGCTCAGTGCGACCTTCCGTTCTTCGTCGCCTTAACCTCATTCATCACCGGGGTATCCGTGTCGCTATTGGAGCATTCCCAACCAGTCCTGTGTCAAGTTTATGTGCGGTGTCTGGAAAACCTCCGTGGTTTTATCGTAGGGATCTTTTACTTGCTGTGCATGGTTGTAGATTAGCTGCGCAACATCGTCATCCCACGATTGAACCGTTTTTAATGTGTCTCTCGCTCCATTTTATGCTGCTCGGTCTTTTACTCCTAGGCCTCCTGGGTTTCGTTTTAGGGAGTTATTAAGGACATTGGATTTGGAGTTACCTGCTTTTTTCCTAGCTGGGGAAGCGTTTTGCCCCCCCCCCCGGCTTTTAGAATTGGCCACCGTTCATCTTGGGCTTACGTCCTGTCCAAAATCTTCGACCGCAGCACTTATTATTCGTCGTTATTTTAGCGAGATCATCTCTTCTTTTACTGGACGAAATTTTATATATACCGACAGCAGTAGGATGTGCATTTTTTTTTTTTTTGTTTTTTTTTTAGTTTTACGTTTGGTCTTAACATTGCGACATCTATTTTTATATAGATATAATAGTTGTGTGCTATTTATCGGGCGATTTTATTTATCTCTGACCAGGGGCTGGGGAATAGTGTTATTTGTTCAAATTCTTTGAATGCCCTTTTATCTTTTAAACAGCTATAGAAGTACCACCCTCTTGTACAGCAGATCCAGGATGCAGTAGTAACGTTATTTGACGCTGGCGTCACGGTGACCCTGCTATGGGTACCTGGACATGTGGGACTTACAGGTAATGAAGCTGTAGATGTCGCAGTTAAATCCGCCCTTTTGGACCCTGCTGAATACGAGCATCGTTTTTACTCGGGGAATTTTAAACATTCTTTACGTCGAGGGGTTATCCCGCGCTGGCGCGAGGAGTGTAAATTAATCCCTACTAATAAGCTCCGTGAATCCGTCCCTTTTAACTGGTCGACCTCTTCTCGCGCAGTTCGTCATGAGGAAATGATTTTAGCACGTCTGAGAATTGGGCATTGCCGATTTAGTCACCGTCACCATTTTAATGGTCAACCAGCTCCAGTTTACCCTCATTGTGATCACCCCTTTACAGTGCGTCACATTTTACTCGAATGCCATCATCCAGCAGCTTTTAGACTTTCCATAGGTTTGCCCTCCTCTATTGAGGAGTTACTTGCAGATGATGTGGTTGCTGTTGAGCCAGTGCTCCGTTTTATCCGTGTTTGGGGTTTTTGGACCAAGGTGTGAGGTTTTATCCTTTTATTCATGACAGCATTTTTAGACTATTTTAAGAATGTTGTGTTTTCAGCTCTTGCTGATGCGTTTTTATTACCAGGTTTTTTTTTTTTTTTTTGTTGCTGACCAAAATGCCCTTGTTGTTTGTTTTGGGGTTTATTATTGCAATTTTACACAATTATAAGACTGTTATGATTTTCCGCTCTTGCGGCTGTGTTGTAGTACCAGTCTTTTGTTGTTTGCCATTTTTCCTTTGTTATTTATTTTGGGGGGTTTTATTGTTACAATTTTAGACCATTAAAGGCTGTTGTGTTTTCAGCACTTTGTTTAGTGGTGGTCTTGTTTGTTATGTATATTACCCTTGTTATTTGTTATGGGGTTTTTATTTTACTGCCCAAAGTGCTAGTGTAGCACTGATTTGTGTAAATTACTTATTCAATTATGTAATTCTGGCGCAGTTTTTAGTGTGTTTGGGTGCGCCCTTTAAGCAATGATCATCATCATTTCTTTACCTCATCTCCATTCTTTTATTTTTCCTTCTATCACCTGTTTCCGTTTCCGTTTCCATTTCCACATTTCCTCTCTCTCTACTCTTCATAAAGCTTTCCCAACTTGTTTTATTCTTGTTTCCAATTTTCTATTGATTTAAATCAAATACTTTGATGGAAGAAACTATGTAATGGTGTTCGTTAGTAATGTTTGTGCACATTTTTCATTTTTAAATAGGTTTTATAGATAATAGTTAACCATTAAAGCAGATAGTCGTGACGCGCCCACTACTATGTAACGACGTGCATTTCCAGTTGAACTGATCATTCTACAGGATTCGTCTGCACCAAGCAGTTGAAGCGTAAAATCTCCGGTTCAAAACCCGAGCACTCATAATTAATATTTATTTTAATTATATAAATTTCACAGGCTTATTAACATATCTTTGCTCATCATATAAGAGCTCTCTTACAATGTGTATTTTATATTTGTTGACTTGTAAGGACATAAAAGGTTCACAAGAACACATACACAGCGCTAAAGCTATGCATAATCCATTCACAGATAGGGAACATCATAAAGTTAATAAAACAACCAATGGGAGCGCCTCACTAATAATTCTTGTCAAGAATGAAACGCGACACAGACAGCTGTGGTAATATCCGATAGGAATTAACAAGCGTTACTCGCTTAGTTAGATTTCTCTGTTGAAAGCAGTTCTCGTAATCGTTGCGATCAATCTGGCGTTGATTATTGAGAGTCACGAGTTCAGACCCAGTTTTCATGTATACGCACATTATACAAAATAGAAAGGGAGAATAACCAAATTAAATGTATAACATATCTCGTAACTGTGAAAAGCATTAGGAAAGGAATTATAAAGTAAAATATAACAGATTGTCATTAATCTTCAGATTTGTTTAGAAAAGAGACACGAACATCATAACTTCAGTCAAGCTTTTATGTTCACACATGTTCATACTTTAAAAACCTCTCATTTTGAAAATTGTATAAACAGTGTATTCGGAGACAACAATAAACAACAACAATAAACTTCAGGGATTAATTAGTATCCAGTATGATTTTATTCAGTTTCATTCCGCAACCCTTTCACTCCAGAGAAATATATGAAAAATCAGCTAATAAAAACTGAGCTAGTCGTGGACCGTGAATATATCACGGGGGAAGAGATACGACACGTCATAGACAGTTATTACCTACATAATCCACTATTCATCACTAAATACCCACTTCATTTAGCACTACAACGTGGTGCAAAACTGCATTTAAACCCCACTTCACAGAGCACATTTTTTTACTGATAATAGTAATTTCTGTTCGCTATCAAAGAAAGTTTGCTTTTAAAAATTTTGTTTAGTACCAGATAACAGTAAATCTCATCATTTTTGTGTTTACTATTATTTGGTAATTCTGTGTTATATACCCGCCAACGGCTATGAATGGAAAATATAATCACTCTGTAGTGGATGATATTTTAAGATGGTCGTTGATTTAACAGCGCATTGATGTCACAAGTTTCATTCACAAGTTATATGTGATTTAACAGCATGTTTTTCTTTAATATTATATTCACATTATTTTTCTTCGCTCACAGTGTCTAGAAGAAACAAGAGAAAGGATTCTGATAGGCAAATTTGATCGGTTGTACTAGTGCCTGAGGAAGATTCATCCTCAGGTGTTATTGTAACATCTAACACACAAATATTTCCAATAACTCAGACTGCCACAGTTAATTCAATGCAAACAACAGCAAACAGGCCATTAATTGAACCATATTATTTTAATAATTCATCGGCTATAGCTGATATTGTTTTATTAAAATGTTGATATGCTTGCTAGAGCTAATAGGTGGTCCGACGATGACAAAATACCGTTTTTTTTTCTCCTGCTACTTGAAAGATATATTTGCTTTAAGGCATCATACTTTTGAAGACATCCATGCCATAATTGGAATGTTTTAATTTATAAATTTCTTTCCCCTTCTCAAGTGGCCTGTCAAGATGACTGACTAGAAATTAAACTCAGGAAAAGAGTACAGTTATAGACGGAATCCATTTTAGGTATATATAAATATGATCTACTCTCCCTTACGATAATGTTTACTCAACAATGTCACAGGCAGAGCAAATAAAATATGTGCTAAAAGGTCTTAAAGCTGAATATGTACACGCTTTGCATCCCATGGAGCCGCAAAGCGTAGACGAGGTTTTGCAACTAATCACCCGAGCATAGACAGCATTCAGTATATGCTCAGTCTCAGAGCACAGTAAGCTCACAGCTTTCGACATGTTCTGCTCCTCCTGTGCCATTGCTGTTAGTTCTAATCCTCAAGTGACAGGCCCGGTATCTAATGCAAATATACCTACTAATAATTCAAATGATCCTATTTTAGCGCTAACTGAACAGATCCGACAGTTAAGTACCCAGGCAAGTCAAATATAGTCTAGACTCCCACTTTAAGCGCCATCAGCATTATTTCAACATAACCATCAGTGTCAGCCTCAACATCAACAGCAATACTACAATCAGCAACAGGTACATGGATAAGATTCATCCATTAGTGTGTAGCGGGAGATCCAGATTCGACTCCTATAGAAATAGTACTCCATAATTTAAAATATTAAGATGTAATCATTTATTAGCACGTGTCTTGAAATGCTGTATGTATATCCAGCATAAATTGTATTTTCGTTCGCAACTTTCTGGAGCCATCAGTAAGGATGTCTTTTGTATTCGCGCGAGACCCTTCTATTATGGCATTGTTAAAAAGTCCTTGAGGAAACAAAAGTAAGACAGAAAGCAGGAGCGTTTCCTTTTGTGCTGTGTCGTCCAAAAAAGGAGAGAAATCACTTTGAAATAAATGCCAACGAACGAAAGCGCACAGACAACGAAATCTGATAACCACACAGAGAAGAACAGGAATTTGAGTTTGATTTGTAGAATATTCCGAAGCGCGGGTTTATGCAACCAATAAGGAAACAACTTTAGGACGCTTCTGGAAAGTTCTAAAATTTGAATCTATGTAGCGTGATGTTAAGAAAACATATAATTAGCCAAATTTCTAAGGCATTAAAAAAAATTCACATTTTTCGGTAGGTCGAGGAGCCGAGTAGGCGAGTGATCTCAAGCATATCTAAGAACCAAAGTCTCATCTCATTCCCTGGCGTTGGTTCAGCCAGTCAGGAACTACAATCAAAGTGCTGAACAAATAACAAGTGCAGTGTATCCATGTGTTTAATACAACTCCCTACCAAAGTCCTTTTATCCCTTGATTGAATTCAAAAACAGCCCCGAAGCCAGCCTGAGATCATCACCACATCTGTAACAGGCCAGATATGATGAGTAAGACTTGGAGGTAGCTGTGGCATCTTGGAAGAATTAAGATTCCGTCTGCGGGAAATAAATCAAACCATTTCGTTAATTCACCACCTTTTCAATAATAACGAAAGGCTATAAAATCAACTAATCATTATCAAAAATAAATAAAAAAAAAAACACAAAATCCGCATATGTTACAATTGCAATCGAAGTACCATAACTTGGTCATGCCCGACAAAAAATACCCCGTCAAAAAAAAAACGGTCAGTGCCATGCACTGGGTCTCTTAGTAAATAAGGTTCTTTTAGAGATATAATAGATACAATTGTAATTATAATGGTAAACCCGAAAATGTCCTTGAATGTAAAATATGGGTGGAAGGGGACTTCCCCTTCTGCACTCCCCTTCTTTTTTGTTTATGGACGTGAACCTTCTTTACCAAACCAGGTTCAATTACAAGCTACTTCAAATGATATGGTTGTTAGGCCCACTTTTCAGGATGTTCTTAATCTGCAGCAAATTAAACAGAAAGGCCGGTGTGACGCGGGACATAGAGATGTAAAAATTTAAGCTTTCACGGCCGGCGTTAAGCCAATAAAATGAGATTTCCGGGCTTATTGGCCCTGGTCTTAAACATGTAAAATCACCTAGGTTTTTTTTAACATCTTTTAGGTGTTTTTACATCTTTTGGACCATGGCCAATATTTCCGGAAATCACATTTTATTGGATAGAGATGTAAAGTTTCGTAATGGTGAATGAGTTAGGAGTCTTTACACCAGGTCGTAAAAAACAAAAATGTACCAAACCCCTGCATAGATATTTTTATCCTTTCGAGATTGTTCGACAAATCTCTTCTGTTACTTATATTATTAGTCACCTTAATGCACCATGACTAAAAGAACAATCAGCAAATGTGTCACGTCTTTTTCCTGGCTATTATCCCGTGGGTGTGAATATTATTATTCTTTGATAATTACTTTGTATTAGTATATGCATTATGTATGAATGAATGAATGTGATTATTGTTTTATGTAGTGACCAGATAGATTTAGCGTGGACGGTTGGACTCGAACATTGTTGCTACAATGTACACGTCGATGCAGGTTTGAAGATATGGAGACACATGTTCGGCTTGGCGTTGTTGCTATTAAATGCATGTCAATGCAGGGATACAGGGGTGGAGTTTTTGCAAGGCGATGTTGCTACTAGATTATTCACTGTGCAACAGCTCCAAGTTAGTGAAGATATAGATATGTATGGTCTTTTAAATCTGTTTCTTACATGTTAATGAAGAGATTATTAGTTATGTTTGTTTCAGTATGGCTCAAAATAGTTGCTATTTTTTGGATTATGCCCAGCATAGTCACTAAAGTGTCCCTTTTAGGCTGATGTTGGAAACGGTTAAAGGTATGAATATATTATTTTAATGTTATTTCAATACACGACCAAGGATTTCTCGTGGTTATAACAATTTAATGGTTAGTTGCATCGTGATGTCGCAAGGTTGGGAACTACATTTGATTAGAATCAAAACAAGATTAAAATAAGAGAAAACGAAGAAAGAAAGACAATCATTATTAACTCAAATCCTTATTATTAACAAACACTGTTTATATTTATGCTCATATTGAAACATTTGCATGTGCAATTAGTTGTTACTCTTAAATTATAGTTATTTTCTACACACACAATTTGTATGTACTAATTGATGTAATATTAACTTTTATGTATTTTGTGTGATTTTAAATACATTTACTTTGTAATGAGTAAAACAAAGGATCACATTTTCCATTTTTTTTAATAAAGTGGATATTGGAAAAAATGTAGATTATTAAGCTTCTAGCAAATTTTTATGTCAGCCTCTTGTATTAATCATTTTGTCTAGTCATTTAAATAGCCTATATGTTTATTAGTTTTCACCATTTCTGTTGAATAAAGGTCTATTGCTTGATTTATAGTTTGCATTGAAGGGCCCTGAATTTAGCGTTTAATTTACTTTTATAAATTGTTGTAGTTCCCCATAGATTTATCAATTGCGCAGATAATTTAGGAGGCCGTTCTGTAACAGAAGAAGTTTCTTTCCAGTCGCCCTCTGCATCGCTACACTGCATTTATTGCCCAAAATTTGGTGGCAACATGTGTCAATATTCAAAGCTCACCTGGAGGCAATTTGCGGCCTTAAATCATGAGTACTGGTTTCTGTCGTCAACTTTAGGGTTTAGCCAGCCTATAGCACACAAATTCTCCAATGGCTGATGGAGTTCTCGCCTATGGTGATGCGATAAACAGCTTCCGCACTGCTTGTGCGTTTTAGTGCAGTGCTTCTCTACTGTGCAGTGGTTTGTATTTTTCTTAAAAGTGAAGGATACTACAAGAAAACCATACGCATATATTTAAGTGAGTAGGGTTTAATTCTCAATTCTCAAAACAATTTCAGTTCATTCAATTTCAAAGTTTCAATGCGGATCGTCCCCGATAATTTTGTGTAATATATATACTATTGTGCTTTCTTTTTTCAGATTTTAATTTTTGTAAAAACTAGAAACTCATTTGAAATCAAGTTTGGAAAGGTTACGTATATTTGAGGAAAATTAGAGTCTGCGCAACCGCGGCCAGGGAAAAGGTTGTGCCACCACCCATTCGGGGAATTCATTTTGGTTTACATCCAACATATATGTAAGTGGTAACTATTCATTATAAAGTCTACCATATTAATATTTAAATAATGTTTGTGTTTTCAGTGAATATCTAAACCTGTTATTTCCTCTCTATGATATAATATAACTCAGAACGAGTGGACTTCCACGAGTGGCCGAGGTCGTTAAGGCGCGGACTCATGAGCGGGAGGTCTGGGGTTCGAATCCCGCCAGGACCGTCCTCCCTGACTGAGGCTTTTTCCAGGTTTTCCTCAGTCCTCATAAATGGCAAATGTCGGGAAGGTACCCTAAACTTAGGCTTGGAACGTTTCCTTCTTTAAAAAGTCCTTTCCCAATTTATCATTTCATCTCATGTATAATCAGTGTCACCGCCTGTGGGGCCTCAGTTGTAAAAACGGCCGTTAAACACTGTTAAAAAAAGGACGGGATGTATTTATATTAATGTTGTGAGCTACGTCCCGGCCTAGTCCGTTAAATTACCTATAGTATGGAGTTTTAGATGGGAGAGAGCAAGGGGTCCGTGACAATATTGATGGCAAGGCTGAGATATAACAGAAAAAGTAACCGAGACCAGTGACCTTATGGTGTTAAAATAATTAAATATATTGAGAGTTAGTAGTATACATTAAAATAAGGGAAATATTACTAATAAATTGTGTACTAAATTTTATATCTTCATATAGATATGAGTTTATTTATCAATATCATTAAAAGTGATTAAGTGTTTCCCTTGTATTATGAGGAACTATTATGTGTTATGTCTTATAGAATTATGTACTCTTGAAACACTTCTAGTTTGTCTGGATAAAGCGACAGGCATTGCAGAGAGACGCTCCTTTAAATTATGTACAACAAGGGTGGAGATTGCATACACTACCTGCAGGTGTCCCCATAATCAAAAATCAAAGGGATTAGGGGTCAGAAGCCATAGTAACAACTTTCTGTACCTATCTAATGCTCTTTGAAAGTTTCCGTTAGCTGTCCTCGAATATGCCGCTGAAAACTGCCAGCGTTCCATTATGCATAAACGCATCTGTAGCCTTTGATGTTATAATATTTCCCCCGGCAATACATGCAATGAGTTGACTGTAAAAGTATGATATTTTATACAAGTTAATCTGTTTGACAGAATCTACGGTGCTATTAGTCTATCTTAATAATTCCTGTTCATTCGTGTTAGTTGAAAATTGGTACTGATGTTTTGCATCTTCAGCTGCATGAAAATTCTTATCAGCCCACATAAATATGTTTATTATCAATATTACGATTCCATCTCTAGTGAACCTCGGTTCATTTAGTCAGAAATTCTTCGATGTGTTAATTGTATTTTCAGCACATATTTACAAAATCCACCGATAGAGCTGTAATCGGGCTGGCTGATCTTGTAACCTAAGCACTTGAATTCGCTGAATACGACACGGACACAAGAAACTATTCATGAAAAAATTCCCAGAGTAGAGGAATCTAATATCTTCAACTGTTGCTAGTCTTCGCGTATTCATCCAGGTCGCATTCCATAGTAGGTGCCCGAATTGAGCAAGGGTTTCTACGATCTGCTTGCTGTTCGTGGTGTTGGGTATCCAGTTTCAACAAGACGCTGGAAAAGTTTGTTGAGTAAGTTATGGCACTGGAATACTACGGGCAAAATATTTTTCTGCACGGAAGTTGTTGGCTTGCAGGTGCAATATATGTAATAGATTGTAACAGAAAACTGTATGTGCCATTCCCCATGTGAAATAATTCCCTCCCTTTCATATACTTAAATTCAAAGGTTTAGTATATGAAAGCCAAAATAAAATATCAGCTTAAAATTACAACAGTGCTATTCGTCAGCAATTAGGAATATAAAAATCACTAAAGATATACAAACACAGAAAAAAAAATTGGACAAACAAACAGGATGGAAAGACGATACCCAAGACGATTTTTTTAAATAGTGTTTAACACCCGTATTATCTACTGATGATACATGAGATGAAATGATAAACTGGGAAAGGATATTTTTAAGGAAGGAAGCGTCCCAGGCTTAAGTTTAAGGTACCTCCCCAGTATTTGCATGAGGACTGAGGAAAACCTGGAAAAAACCTCAGTCACGGAGGAAGGTCCTGGTGGGATTCGAACCCCAGACCTCCCGCTCACGAGTCCGCGCCTTAACGACCTCGGCCACTCGGGGCGGTCCCTAAGACGATTATTCAATACAAACCAAGAGGATCCCTCAGTGGTACGACCTAGAAAGAGATGAACAGACGAATGATTCCAAAACGTTCCTTCGAATCGGAGAAACTAGTACCCAGACATTGTTAAGGAAGAGGAAGTAGAAGAACTAAAAGTAGCCATACTATCACCTAATTTAATAGGATATCAAAGTACATAAAATATTAACTTAGAACCAAGATTTCTGATTGGATATTTATTTACAGAATCTTCCCTCTGTCTGCCGAATCAGCTACATACTGTGCACAATAAAAAACAAAGAGATGTTATTGCAGAGACAAATGACAGCAAGCCTTATCACTCTACTTTTTCCTAGAACTGGAAAATCCAAAAAGAAAAAAGTAAGAAATTCAGATTAGAAGATATGCTGTTATTTGTTATAATACCAATTTAAAAATAAATTTTATACAAAATATAAATTTTGGGATGCATTAATATTACATATTTTGCTTTTATTTATTGCTACATTTATCCAGGAAAATGGCCTTACGAGCCTACAACTTGGAACATCCGGATTTAAGACAGACACGCTAACCTCAAGATCGGACCAGGGAGATCATCTCTTGGCTTGATATGTACCAACTCTCAAAATATTGATTTCTTTTCCTTAACGCCTTCTATTTGTAATCAGTTCGATCAGATACGCTATTTGTGATGATGATTTGAATAGAGTTGTAGCAGCTGTCATTGTACAACTGTAGAAAAATGCAATTTAATCAATTCTGGTAAATGTTTCCAACAAGTTTTTTATTCATACACTCCTCTATTATAATGGTTGCCTTCAGAGACAAAAAAAAAAAAATAGCATTCACCGATCTATTCCAAACTGAATAAAGATACTAAATTCAGATCTGCTGACTTAGAAATGAAGATTTTCAGGCAATCAATTAAAAAAATTTTAAGTATTTTAGAGGCCATTGACGCTGAATATATAAAAGTAAAAATAGTACAGCTGTACAATAAATTGTCTACTCACATATGGTGATCTAACACTTAAGAAGTTATGCCAACCTATGTTTCCTCATTATCACTTTCTGAACTTGTTTCACTGTTTCCATCAGTCAATGTCTTCACCTAAATGGATTACCAATTTGATGACACTTAGATTTAAGATACCTTCTTTTTCAAAATGTTGTTTTTCTGTCCTCTTCACTTTTCACAGCAGCGATTCCAATTTTCTTTCGTAATTCAAGCAATTTTTTCATCTAGTAATTCTATAATTCCATCCTTGCTGTGCACTGCATTAACTCTATGAGATTTAGCTTACATGGAAGATGTATGTTTGTATGATTTTTCTCTCCTGCATCAATTTTGTACGTGATGTCTTTGGATTTAACTGTTTCTATAATTTTATGGCCATGGTTTTATTAAACAATTTAAGTTGACAAATTCTTGAAGCTATTGTTCAGACATATGGCTAGTAAGTCCTGATATCATTTCAGGTTTATGGGTATTTGAAGAAGGATTAAGCATTCACTGTGGAAAGGTGCATTGTAGAATACAAGGACACTGTGCGGAGGAAGGTTGGAATAAGCCGTTCTCTTATCTACTTC
This sequence comes from Metallyticus violacea, assembly GCA_030762175.1. Taxonomy (NCBI): domain Eukaryota; kingdom Metazoa; phylum Arthropoda; class Insecta; order Mantodea; family Metallyticidae; genus Metallyticus; species Metallyticus violacea. Next base: position 80,686,167 of record CM060834.1, read on the forward strand.
TCATAATTTGCACAATTCATATCGTCATGATAATCGCCAGTTTTCTGATGAGCCCTGGAGCGTAGATATTTTCAACGAAACCATCTTCACTTACTATCGCCCGTTCCCTCTCGACACCAGAGCTAAGAGTCCCTCCATAGAATCATCACTTCAAGTGGATGGGGTTGCATGTGACTATGAACATAGGTTTCATCAATGAAGATGATGGGGCGACCTTTTTCTCTGTATTTTTTCATGGCTCTCAGGTAAACGATCCTTTTCTCTCCCGGATGTTCCCCTGCTTTACTTTTTGCAGAGGAAACCCAGGGCCAAAATTATTCTGCTCAGTGTGAAATACTGCCATCGAAAGCTGTGAATATTTTTAGCCTTATGTGGACTTTGTTTAGAGTTAATCTACATTTCCAACACGTAAAGATTATTTATTGTCATGCGAATCACAAATTCATTAAACTCATCCAATGTATTTGACATTCTGGGTCTTTCTTGTGCGGAGTAGAGAAAGCTTCAGACATTCCGGCTTCTATTTCCTTCAACTCTTTAACTATGCGGTTGACGCTTAGTGAGGAGACACCAGTTGCTTGTGCTATTTGGAACTGCTTTTATATGCATGAACTTTTCTAATTCGTCTTAATTTTTATGAGCCAGTAAAACTTGCTAATTGCTTCACGATTCTGCTAATGTAAACTTTTACCGTTCAGTTTACTCAACAGAAGAGGCAATGCGAAAATTATCCCAGCACTGTACTTAATGATGGACATTTTAAATCGCCCTTATGACCTGATCAGTACGGAAGTAAGAGAAATACTAACCAGAGTCCGCTATAAACATATAAATAGAAAATGAACTCCACCAGAAAAAACTACACAGTTTTTACTTATTCGCAGCCTAATATATATACCGAGTGTGCTAAAAAACATATACACACATTCACAGAAGATATCTATGTAATACATTTCAAAGTTCAACTGAAAAACAACGGTAATGTGTAGTATGATGTTCTGTAAACAGATGCGACTCACATACATTATGATAGCGTTGCTAGGTGACAGGTAAATCAACAATGAACAAATGAAGCCAACATTATCGTATGATATTCTGTACACAGATGTGACTCACATTACGTTATGCTAGAGTTGCTACAACAAAATGGAGCCAAGATTATCGTTTGAACAGCAGAAAACAATTTTGAAGTGGTATAGGAAAAGAGATTGCAGGCATTCGAGACAAATTTGAGATTCAGAGTACCGTATGCGATATTCACAAAGGCAGATCTGGGGGACCTCGCACAGCAACAAGCCCCGCGTCCTCGGCTATGGTTTTGAAACGGTTTGAACACTCACCGCAGAAATGTACAAAGCAATGTGCACGTGATATTGGGATTACCAGAACCGCATACGTGGTATCATTAAAACAGCAAAAAGTTGAAATTTTTCATCGCAAGACCATTGCATGCATTGAATGAAGATGACCGTGAAACGGCATGTGCTGCAATCGCTGGGGAAAATTTTTCAAACGTTGCTCAATCTGTGGCTCAACGTACTGAGAAGTGCATCGACGTCGATGGTGGGCATTTTGAGCAGCTGTTGTTGCTGTAAAAGTCTAAGATGATTAGTGCTCATCATTTTCAGCTTGTGTGAGTTATTTTGTTATGTTAACACAGTTTTTTCTTTACTTGAAGGGTGTATACATTTTTGCACGCCTGTAAATATTGTGCCTAAAATTCTCGGGGGTTATTACCCTTGATCGGCGAGAGCACTTGGTTTCTTTGTTCTGAGCTCGCGCAACAATTTACCAGGGGAATGAGGCTGTTTCTTTTAATTTTTAGAAATTATTGTAGAGCTTATTAACTACCATGGTAACCCAGATTTTTTTAAATATTTTATAATATTTTTAAATATTATATTGGCGTGTTTTTAAGATAAATTGTGTATAAAATTTAAGCCTAATTTATAATAAACATTATAACATGTCATTACAATATTTAATGGGTTAAATGTGACAAAGAACTGCTATTATGGCATTATTCAACTGTTTTAGGACATACGTGTTATTTACTTAATTGTAATACGAAATAATGCATGATAATATGCAGATGTAGAGTTCTCAAGCCAATGAGTAGCTTTCATCTCTCATGGTGCGGGAGGTGTAGTGGGGTAGTTTTTGTCGGCGTCTCCGATAACGGTGGTCCGGTTCTAGGGATGAGTTAACGTTCCATGGTAGTAGCAAATAACCTACGCTTTCACAGGTTATCTGCGTCCCAGGATATATTTCTGTTTCGTTGTATCTTCACACATGGAAAGTTCACTCACAACAAAAATACTAGAAGGTATGTTATCCGAACGGTGTGATTATTGACGTCTTTCTGCATTACAAAGTGACTTTTGTTCTGAGCGGAAAATGAATGTACCGTGACGTTAACCAGGAAGCTAATTGATTCTCCGCGCCTCTAAGTTTGTTATTTCTGGTGGCCGTGAACCTCCGAGTGTTGCAAAAAAATATCATTATCACCGTTTTGATACTTCCCAGCAATACTTCGCTATGCATTGCTTTTCTCATACGCATATTCTGGAGAATGCAGTATGTGATAACTTATGACGTTGTTGCACTCGAGTATTAGATTTTCGTATCATTCGACTATGCTCTTAGGTGATATAAAAGTTACAAGCTTATTTAACATAGTACACGGACTATTCACTGCACACGGTACTCTTGAATCTTGAATGTCTACATCTCGATCTTATCCCCGAATGGCGATGTCTCGGGTTGAGTGCTCCATTGAGAGATGCCCCACTGTCTGAACGAGAATGTGTCTAAGAGTGCCGACTGTCTGAATGTGATTACTCACATCATTCGCCAGGAATTCCAGTTGGTAGCAGCCCGGATACCGAGCGTTAGCAGAAATGAAGATGCATATATTAAATTGGATAATAATTGTAAATTAATAAAGTTTAAATGTAATCATTGCTACTGGGTACCAGTTGCATTGTAGATGTTATTATAAGTCATAGTAAATCACCGTAGTGCTGGATTCCAGTACCAGTTTTGTTTATTGAAGTTTTAATTTTGTTTAGTTTTAGTATTAGTAGTGTAGGTTTTAAAATCTGTAGAATTTAAATTGTAATTTAAATTGTATTGAAAGATATAAGAGGAATAAATAAATGAAATCTGGAGTATTATGTCCTGATGTAGAAACAAGATATCAGAATATAAATAAAAATAAAATACCCACATCATTGAGAATGCCCCCGAAATAGACGAATTGCCTCTTTTTATACAGAATATTGGCTTGGGGGTCCACGAGGCACTTCAAGCCTACGGAGTCCACAAAAATGCGCCCATGAACACTATGACGCTTCAATAGTTTAAAAAATCGACGATAGATTGGTCGGTTCCCTTGAAAGGTTCTAGAAAGGCTTAGGAAATATAGCGTAAAAATCAAGCTTACCCATGTAATGGAAAAATCATGAATGGCAGCTTCAGGTCCGGTTTTTCCCTTTCACTATTAATAACATGGAAATCCTTCCATTGCCCTATGCTTGCATTCATACCCCATTCAAATATGAAGAGCCTAATCTATTTACCCTTACTATTTATATACTTAAATACAATGTCATATGCTACTACAGAAAACAATGAAATATATTCATAAAACATGCATACATTCATATAAATGTAATATAATGCTTAAATACATAAACATTAAACGAGGGGTGATCAGAAACTAAGATTACAATGCCTTTTTCCCTGGAGTTTCGTCAGTTATAGAGAAATTAGTAGTGTGCGGTAATTTTAATTCATGCAGTTGGCAACTGTGCAGAGTTTCAGCCACCTGCCATCTACAGCGCTAGTTGAAGGTAAACACAAATAGTGACTCGTTTGGAAAATTTGTCTTAAGAAGAAATGCGTTCCGTTATTCGATTTCTGTGGGCGAAACATGTAACAGATGCTGAAATTCATCGGCAGGACTTTTCACCGTGTGCGTCATCTTCCTTCATCACCACGCTGTTGAAGTAGTTTCACTGGGACATCATCAACCACCCTCTCTAGAGCCCGGATCTCGCTCCAAGCTTCTTGCCATTGAAGAACTCGCAGTAGTTCGAAATATAGCAGTTTCAAGTGTGACTCTTTCTCTGTGTTTTATCTCTATCTACTTTTATTATTAGTGTTAATTTGTTACATTGTTAATAGTGTTTCTTTATTTTTATGTTTCATATATATATATAATACTGTCATTTTCGGTGCCTAGTAGATAGGATCGATGTAGGTTGAAGAATTGTTTTTTCAAAAATCACTTCATGGGTGCAACGGCAATAGTTTCATTCCTTCCGACTTTGCTAAAAGTCTCTCGCAGGGCTGATCAGGAAGGACCTATTTTACAGATTGTTGAAGAAGATCCAAATATTAGCACAAGACAATTGACTGTAACATTTGGTATTGGCACATCTCATAAGACCATGAACAGCTTTCTTGTCCCTAACATCTTTAACGTTTTTAGGATGTTTTACCTTCCACGTGACAGTATATTTAAAACCAATTGTTCCAATGCTAGAATCCGTTTTGGTAAAAGTTAATGTACACAATGTAGAATAGTTAGATGTTCGGATATATGTAATATATTGGCTTCCGGGTGTTGCCGCATCATGGTGGAAGTCGGTCCTGTTGGTGTAGTTGCTAACCATACTTGCCTACTAAACCCAAGGATCGATGGATTTTTTCGGGCGTAAAAATCCTAAGTATGGCTTCCTTCGGGAGGGAAGTAAAGCCGTGGGTCCCGTGTGGTACATTTACGGCACGATAAAAAACCTCAAGCCTGAAAGAAGAGGCCTCTGCGCAAAATTTACCTGCCGTTTCACACCCTAATTTGGACGGTACCTGAGGTGTTAAAGAGCGTCCGTAAATAAACCAAACAAAATGAAAAATCTTGGTAGAAAACGTTTCCTACAGGCAGAGCTATATCTACATTGTCGAAGCTTCGGTGAATGGATAAGGTCTATTTGCTGTACCAGACTCTTGTTATGGATTAACCGCTATTGCCCCTTTATATATGATGTTGAGTTGTGTGTTCGCTTCATTCCCCCCCCCCCTCCTGACTGGCTGCCTCTTGGCCAATGGCTCACTGTTGTAACTGTGACTTTCAGATATTGCTAAGGTTCTCGGTCTTTATTTATACAAATTTATATGGCATCCTGAGTGATTCAATGACATTAATATTCCACTTTTGCTAGCAGGAATGTGTTGTCAAAGTCAGTATAATGTCAAAGCTCACAGAGCGTGTGAATACTGAGTATCAAGCGTGTAGATTCTACCTGCAATATTTACCACTAGAGTGCTTCTCTGGATATTCCAGTTGGTATAGGCCTTCAAATTAATTATTTTGTCTCGTCGACTCGAACATGTAATTTGTCTTCTAGAACTGACGTTAGGTGATTAAAAATATTTCAGCCAGTCTATGATTTATCAGAAGTACGTTACAAATATGTTCCATACAGTGTTAATTCCAAAGAATGTATTTGAAGTTTTATATGATTGATTCTCAAGCATAGTAAAGTTGAAATTTTCTTAGGAGATTTTTAAAAATGTGTTATTATGCCCTTTTACCTGAAGTGTCCTAAAAATGTTAAATAACCTAAAAATATTGAATTCCTCTCCTTAACCTCATAAACCTTTGGGTAAATTTATAAATCTTCTCCCCGTAAGGTTCGCGGTTCGTGTCTATATTTTATATCTCGGTTTCCGGGTATTGCCTCGTCTTAATGGTAAAATTGATCATCTTACGCATTTAAAATCGAGAGCAAAAATTGGATATTACTCAAAGAGACAGACCAGCTCCTTTTGAAGTAAAAAAAAAAAAAAAAAATCCTCCACAGTCCAGGACACGAACCATAGGTTGAAGCAGTTTGGCCATGGGATGTTGTAGTTGTCTTTGTTATTGTTGTTGGATCCACTTGGTGAGCCAAACTGTGAAGCGGCTATATATGGCAGCCAAGTTGGGCGCCAAATTTTGAGACGGTTTGGTGTGGCTCCGGCTATGTGCCAAATGTTGGTCACCAATCTTGAAGTTCACGTTGAATGGCCTCACGTTATGATGCCAATTTTGAATTAGTTTCATAGATTGATTATTGGTAGCTTCAGTGTTATTGTCCACGCTTCGATGACAACAATATCTCAGGGTGATTCCGCTTTTTTGTTGATTGGGACTCAACAGAACCGTGAATGGGTTTCTGTAGTGTCAATAAGTGAGCGATGCGACATAATATGTAACAAAGACAAAATAAACAGAGACTTTGCATCTATCTTTGCAGCATATGGAAGCCGCAAACAATCAGGAAAAATAAAAGGGATGGACAGCTGACCATTATATAAAGAAGGCAACAGCGATAATCGATAGCAAAAGTCTGGCACAGCGAGTTGACCTCCGCCAGGCACCGAAGCTTCGACAAACTACACTCAGCCTGTGCGAAAAGTCAGAGGTGACTAATTTTAAACTAAGACGCGTCAGCACACAAAAGTCAACATTTGAGCTGTGAAGGTGTGCCATGGAAGCCTACGACTCTACATAATTATTTGCTTGCTTAGCTGAAATATCTCGTAGTGTTATTTCCAGAAACCTAACACTTTAAAAGTTTCAAATTGTACAAAAGAGATCATTTAACCGACGTTTGTATGTATCATTGGGGAATATACTGAATATATTTCTATATTTTTGGAACCAAAACCAATTCTACGCACTGTTAATTAAATAATGAACCTACAAATGTACAGAATCTATACTAGTATTTCCTTTTTTGAAGAATAATAATTGGTTGACGTATAAATTTTAATAACTTTGGACGGTGGAATATAAACCCTTTCAGTATTGTTTGTGTATATTTACTAAAGCTTTTCTTAATAAGATGTTTGTATCGGTATACAAACCGAAGTGCAAAATATTTCAATGTACTTTATGTAATTTCTCTAATCATATTTGCTTTAATAGTTCCTTTTTTTTAATTCCGCTGATTTTACCTTTTTTTGGGTGTTCAAAAACAAAATAAACGAAAGAGTTATCTACATTTTCATGTAAATACTTCATCTTTTTTTTTCTCCGTTAGTTTGCACTATAAATTCATTTATATATAAGATACATGTACAATACGTTTCTTAGGTTGAAACCGTGTGTTCCGGTATTTCAGAAATATTACACTGAGAAAAAGCATATTTAGCTGAAAGTTATCTGAGTTACTCTAAAGAATTTCAATATTTTAATATTCACAGGTATTTTTAATTAAAATGAATGACAATTTTAACTAATGCCTTTTTAAAATTATTATTAAGACCTAAAGCAAGTATTTTTTTTAAAAAGTTAAGAACATCTCTACCGGCAGCAATTTTCGTTTATTCTCAACGAAACTTCGCATTTTTCTTTAAAATAATTTGCTGAACGTAGTTTCCTAACATCAGGATAATTGAGTCATTTGGAATGAAGGTATACCTGAAAAATGAGTGGCGGTTAATGTGAAATTTAAAAATCGCTCTAGCGGCCACAATTTCAATTGTTTGTAAGAAACTCGGTGTATGCCATTGAAATGAATAAGAAAAGTAGTTCCTGAAAAATCAGTGAAATCGGGGGTGTATCTGAAAATCAAAATTCAAAAACCACTCTTGCAGCACCAACTTTAAATAAAATAAGCAAAACATTTTCTGAAAATCAGTGTAACCAGAATATTAGAAGGATTATTGCTCAAGCGGAACCAATATTTTTTTTTGCAAATAAACTTTATGAATACCATTGAAAAATATTTTCTAAAAATCAGGGAAACTAGGAGTGGGGGTTTACCTGACACCCAAAATTTAAAATCACTTTAGCGGCACTAATATTCGTTTCTTCACAACAAAATTCGGTATGTACATTTAAAGAAAATAAGAACAATAAAAATAACGCTCTTGCATTTAATTATCTCTATATTGTTTTAAAATAAAAAATAATAAGAATAATAATTCAGCATATAAACTGTATTTATAACGATACATATGCTTTATATTTAAAAAAAATCGTCGTGAAGATAGCAAATGTGAAATATTAATCTGACATGTGTTTGAGAATTATATTTGTATGTGAGAGCGTTCTGTAATGGCCTTCAGAAATCGTTTGCGTTACATGTTTTTCTGCAATAACTTCTTATGCAAATGATTGTCACTGTTCTATTTTCCATTCACTAATTTTACATTAATATTTAATTTATTCCTCAATAAAGCTATGCTCTCTTTCTCTGAGTGAACTTCCAAAATCCGTCTGCACTCGTGTGTATAATTCTTCCACCTCGTGCTATCCAATAGACTGTTTCCCGTTTTCCGCCCAGCGGGTGCTGTGGTCAATGTGTGGAACGGACAAGCAATGCGTTTTCAAGGCTTCTGAAGAACTTTCTAAACGAAATGGACGAAATAAAATCACTGTTTAATGACCCGAGAAATAACTAAGTCAGTCACTCTCCAAGAAATCTTCCGCGCGTGCGACAAGGCTGAAAATATACTGATTGAGGTTAAGGATGGCTGATTTAAGAGGATGAGGCCGCCATGGGGGCGATGCTATCGAATGGGGACAGGGAGATATAAGGAGTATATCTGAAATCGAATGGAGGGTGCGATAGATATATAGTGGTAGTGTGACTTATTAGGGATTACAAGTTCTATACCGCGATGAATTGACCTTTAACTGTTCTATTTTATTTCGAGTACTAAATTGCAAGGGAAATATAATATAAATAATAAATTTATATTTTTGTAGCCGGAAGTTTAAGCAGTTAGCAGAATGATAGAGCATTTTAGGTTTATCAAAATTTAACCACAACTTTTCTACGTGAATCTGAAAGGATGTTAAATCAGTTATTGTCTTAGATGTTGCATACTTTTTAATTACAGCGAAAATCAACAAGAGAGATGAAATATTCTAAACTTTTAACAAATTTCATTGCTAAGTTATATATCGAATTTAATTAATCATCTATTATAATATTACAATATGTTCTTATGTCTAAAATAGCTTGAAATTTATTATATACTCTATACATAATATTTTAGGATTTGATTTACTCTCTTCAGTTGTGAAAACTAATTTACCATATGATTTTATAATTTATCATGATATGAATTAAAACAATGTTGAATACATACATGTCTGTATCTGTTCTTCGTTGATTTAACTTTTCATTTTGTTTCTCCTTCAGGTCAAAAATATTTATACATTGGATTTGTAAAAAGTTGGTCACATTACAAATTTTCAAGAACATCTTTATTGGATTATTTAGGATCTGAAAACTGAGAAATATTCTATAGAATGCACAGTGACGCATTTATAGACAGAAAAACGTTCTTTCATATAAATGGATTGGATTGGTTGGCACAGGGATGAAATGTTTCCGTATTTAGCAATGTTCAAATCTAGGCATGTGCCCACGCCCCCAATGGGAGTACTTCAGGGAAGAGGGATGAATTAAGGGAAACGTGGGTCCATCGGCAGTCAGGTCAGGACGTAGATGGGGAGCCTAATATTGTTTCCAGGTAGAGCATCGCCCCACCCCCCTCTAAGGAATTCCAGCCCTTCAGAAGGCAGCTTTTACAGCGTTTCCAAGCGCAAGCAACAGAAAGATAGGCGGTCAACCGAAATTTGAACGCACGTATTAACCCAGATCCCCTGGCTACACAAGCCACGTTGAATCCGTAAATGTCACAAATCCTTTTCTTATTTGATTATAAGTCTACGTATTCTGCCATTATTTAAAACAGTGCGCATATCAGTTTTCTGATATAACTAACTTACTTATATTGATAGTCATATCGAAACAATATGTATTATGGACTTTTCAAATCTTATATGATAAATACTTAATATTAATATAATATTATTAAAGGAATTTTATCAAAATATGTTACATTATATTTCGTAGTACAAATTTATTGACTTTAAGAATTTAAACAGAGTTTTACTTTAAGACGGATTGTTGAAGATTTCTTGGACGTACAGTAAATTATATTCTGAAGTTGATATTGTCGACATTTGGAAAGTATGTGTTGTACATAGATGGCGGTGTGACAGATGTTGCATTCAGTGTGAGCTACTTTATTCAGTAGATGTGAGTGTGTTAGTTTAGTGTCTCTAATACGAATCTGAGCACTGATGAATTGTTCCTTAAGCTTCACTTTCTGTTGTGGATATGATGTTCTTGAACTCTGTTTTATTTCGTCTAGTTTGTTAGATCGTTGCTGTGTTCAAGTTATTTGCCAGCTGCTTCTGAATTCTTATTGTTTTTAGGTATCTTGGTGTAGTGTAAATATTTTTATGCGTGAGGGAAGTTTTGTAGCTTTCTTTACTGTTGCATCTGCATATTCGTTTCTGAAACGCCCTGATGTGAGGATATTCAAATTATAAATATTTTCCTCGCATGTTTCATCAGAATTGTACACTCTTTATTAATTTTCTTTATTAATTCGTGTATAGAGAACCGTAAGGGGGGGGGGGCGCGGTCTGACCGTTGCTCTACAGATGCTCCAGGTGCGGGCTCTGCGTACCCTGAGTGCCCGTGGTACCTCTGACGTACTAGAGGGAGCCGGGCCGGACTTGATTCGAGCCCCTCCCGGAAGGGAGTTGTCCGGATTGGGTTGGACTCGGCTTGGCAGTGGACCCGTCACTCACGGGGAATTGAGGACCTACGATGGCGGCGTGTCCCAGGGGAGTGCCGCAGGCGTGTACCCTGGGGGCCGGTGCGCCGGAATCGCCGTTGTTTGTAGGCAGGGTGGTGGCTATCTTAATGCTGGGGTGACTCACCTCTTAAATACGAGTAGGTCTAAGCTAGTGACCTATCCACCAGTGAGAATCTGGAAGCTAAGGGAACTTAGCGCGCCTGGCGACGCAATCGTCTGCATCCGAATGGCGGGTCGGTGTAGGAAACAAGGTACCGTCCTAATGCAAAAAACCACTGGGTAGCACAGACCTCTGTGTTGTACCCCTGGACCCAGGGCCTAGTAGTACCCGAATCAACCTTTTGCATCTGCATATTTGTTTCTGAAACGCCCTGATGTGAGGATATTCAAATTATAAATATTTTCCTCGCATGTTTCATCAGAATTGTAGACTGTTTATTAATTTCCTTTATTAATTCGTGTATAGAGAAGACGTCTTGAATTGCTGGATTTAGAATCAGTGTGAATTAGATAAGATTTATTTTTATCTGTTGTTGAAACATATTATAACAGCATATATCTCACATGTAAATACGGTGTATAGAAATAGTAAAGTGTACTGCTTCGTATGATCGAAGTAAACCATAGCACACACACAGGTGTTTTCAGTCTGTGATCTATTGGTGTATATGTGGAGATAATTTGCATACTGATGCCATTTTCCTTTATTAACTTTTATATATGAGATAATTTGCATGATTTTTAATCAAATATGACATTTTTATTAATTTCTGATACCATAATTCTCGAAAAAGGAATATTAATGTTTGATTACATCCAGAAATGTAGGTGAATGGTATGTGTGTAGAGGTCCTGTTTCAATCTTAGTGAAAAAGGCATTGAGTACTTCTTTATGCATTTTTGCGTAAAGTGTAGGTATGTTTTTTAAAGCTAGGAAAGACTACAATTTCAAAAGCAAACAAGATGCTTCATTTTTTGCATTTCAAGGGGAGGCTTGTTTGTTTCAGGTTATAAACTAGTGTCGGGCTGGTTAAAATGCTCCTAAATCGATTTGAAGTGCTGAAGTCTGGACTGTATTGAGCCTATTTAATTTAGATGGTTTCGCAGAGTTATGTATTATACTTCCCTAATACAGTTTAGGGCGTATATAAGTTTTCAGAAGGTCTTCTATGATAGCAGCTATTTGAAGGGACCATATTAGCTTCCTGTCAAATGGGAGCCCTCTACTTATCACTGGTGACATTTTGCCGTTTAAATAAATGACGGCTGCATAACGAAATTATTTTTCTTTGAAAATAATATACATTTACTTTTAGGACAGGAAAATTTAATCTGGTTTTCTTAGTTCAATTTTTTTAGTTATTATAAAGAACACTGGATGATAGTTTTGCGTTATTAACACATTTTTGCTTTTACCAAAATTATAAGATCTTCTGAAAGAAAAAAAAAAAAACTTTTAACTGGCGATCTTAAATATGAGGAAATTCTACTACTAGCTATCAAAAGATAGTAGCACTAAGAGCAGAATTTTGGGGAACTCCTATGTATTTTATTATTTACTAGTTGGTATAAAGTTGTACATAAATTTAATTGCGTTTTCTATAATATTACGTTCCAGTAAAAATTTAATGATACCCATTCTCCATACCATGCCACATCTTTCTGAATGTTTAAATTTATAGCAAGAGGATTTTCTTTGAATGCTTTATTTATGGACGCTCTTTAACAACTCAGGTCATCAGCGTCCCATTCAACTCAGGGCGTGAAACGGCCGACAAATTTTGCTCGGAGACCTCTCTTTCAGGCTTGAGGTTCTTTTTCGTGCCGTAAATGTAGGACACGAGACCCACGGCTTTACTTCCCTTCCGAAGGAAGCCATACTTAGGATTTTTACGCCCCGAAAAAATCCATCGGTCCTGGCCGGGTCGAACCTGAGATGTTAAAGAGCGTCCATAAATAAATCAATCAAACAAAATACTTAATCTCATTTATTCCGAAATTAATGCTTCGGTGCTAACGTATAGTCTACATGAAGCGTGTTCTGCTCCGCTTTGATCTAAGCGATAGTGCATTTTTTAAATAAAAATCTTTTGCGCAGCATGGAACTCTTCCCTTTCCCATTTTGATGGGAGATATGCTTTTTATTCGTTCAAATGAATCTCAAATGTCAATCGTTACCAATATAAATAATGCTAGGCAACAATTATACACTTTACCCTTTCTTGGGAGTTTAACTGTCATTTCTTGTTGCAATTAAGAAACTTGGATCCAAGCACTATTAATTACAGATTTCCCTCGACCAATATCAACAACAAATACTAGCTCGTAGGTTCATTATGTCAATAATGGAACGCTACGACATTTTAAAAATGAATATTTATTGAACTATTTCTGCAATCCCTGACATTTAATAAAGTTGGCCACAAACACACGATATTCAGATGGATGAAGAGAAATATAGCTGGAATATTATGATAAACTTAAAAAATTGTATATTGTAATATTTTAAAAATGATATTAAGAGAACATTGGCTGTAAGTGATAGGGTAAGAAAAATGCTAAATTGTGCTTTTATTTTCATTAAGCGTCTAAATATTTTATTAGTAACCAAAGAGTGATATTTACTTAATATATCCTAAACTTGTTATACTCTATATTGCTTTAACTTCATACAATGGTAACAATATCTATGTTTTCCAAGTGTTCAAAATTTTTCAAACCTGCACATTACTATATTTTATTCAAATTACTAATTGTCCTGTCATTTAACTTATTATACGCTTTATTTATTTGATTTATATGTCTCATTACACCTTATAACTCGCTTTTCTCGTAAAAATATAGACATATTGCTTTCGGAATATACAAAGATTAGGAATACGGTTCTTACTTTCCTCCTTGAGATAGTTCTTTTGCTTTTATTAGTAAAGTAATATACTTATTCTTGATGGCTTTTGGGACAGCACGTTTCAGAAAGATAAATGCTATAATGGTCCACGTTACGGAAGAGGTTTTGGCGGGAGTAAAAATATGGATAGCTTTTGACGGTACTTAACCTAAAATTAGTTAATTTAATTTTATTATATATAGTTTATAATTAATTATGTTAATCTGAATTTAAAAAAAAGGTTCTAATTTATAGTTCTAAATCCCTCTGTTCTGTATTTTCACGAATGTGTAAATGTGTTTAATTAATCAGTTTGCTATCACAGCTTGGGTTGGTGTGCTTGCATTTTACATGCTCACAGGGAATAAATCCACCCAGGAACTACTTGCTGAATTCCCCCGTCCAGTCTGTGTCGGAGATTGCTGGGGTATTCAAATATCTGTGTCTGCTGGCACTGCTGCAAGCATCTGTCATTGTGTCCGTTTCGATGGCAACCCGGAGGGCTACAGGCATGAAGGGGTTAGTAATGGTATGCCACCGATACGTCTTCCCTTCCATCACACTGCTTGATGACTAACCATTACGAGATGTTCGTTCTATGCGAGGAGTAGCTTAAATTGCGGGTCTAGGTCAAGGTCTTGTCTAAAATGTTCTGATAGGATTGACATTAAATAATAAAGTATACAGATTTGTTACACTAAATGCAGTTTTAGATGCTTATATGACAATTGCCGGCAGCATTCTACCAGAAAGGATCATAAATTTATTGCACAGACACCTTAATAATATGATTATTACATATATACCAGTTTCTATTATTAAATAATTTCCTTACGCAGAGAGTCCGACGATTTTTAGTGCTATATAATTATTTTGGTATGACTTTTCACAAAATGTAAGTTCGAAATGAAATCAATTCGGCAGAATTTGGCTTTACTACCAGGACTCAAACCCCAGTCTTCAGCTTATTGTTTTTTAACAATTGAGCAGCGTGTTCGGTTACAAATATGAATCTTTCTTGTCTGAAAATACTATGGAACGTATGTTCAGGGCATATCCGGATGAACCACCTAAAACTAACACCACATATATTTCTAAATCTAAATGCGCAATTGAATAGAAGCAGAGCAAGCTTACAAACTTAACCCATACACAGATTTCATCAATTATCATAAACTATCTATCAGAAACATGAAACAACGCTGATGACATAGAACACGAAAATTAATCATATAAGCTGCATAATGGCTTAATGAAATATATTCTTTGAATTTGAAACAAAGTGTTGGGTGCTGCATTTGACAGACCCTGCTGCAGATTAGTGGTTATGTGTTTCCATTACTTTCTAGTGGTGGGTCTTAGCATACTGATATGGTAATGAAATTGGTATTTACAAAATTAAAAAAAAAACAACATCGGTGTGTGGAGAAGAAGAAAACAGCTGCACTTGTATGTAATATTTATCCGGAACAAAATCGAGGAAAATCAGTAATTGCAATATCTTTATTAGCCTAAATATTTGTAAAAGTTTTGTAATTTCCATAAGAAAGAACTGTTGCAAATCTCATTTTGTAATTCGTAAATCTCTTCTAGCGTATATCTGCTGCTTCCATTTCCATGCAATTAGAAGATTTGGTGAAATTTGCTTCACATTTTCCTTCCTCGTTTTGTAATTTCAGCCATTGCGTTTGTTCATTACCTGCAATTTCCATTTTCTTGCTTGGTTGAGCACATATTTTACAACATTCACACAATATCTCACAATCTATCACTAGATCAGTCAAGTTTTAAAGAATAAATGTTCCAATTTATATGACTATACCAGTGCAGCATAGTGATGCGTGACCTCTCTTATGCCAAGTGCCATTATGTGATACTGCTATGTCCAAATGTTACCTTCCATTAAGCCATAGTTAGTCTCTAAATGTGCCTGACTAATAGCAGTAAACATCTCTTCTAAAACTTTCCCTTTTCTGCTACATATTGAAACGGAAAATATCCGAGTTAAGGCCCTAAACACTCATTGATAGCAGTTGTTTAACTGCGTTATTTTAATAAGATCATATTCACATGTTTATATGTTACATAAAGACTATCATGTTCAATATAAAGCCACAAACATTTAATAGTAATAGCTATTTAGTTATGTTAATTTAAGAATTTCATTTACGATTGTTATTACGTAAGATATAGGCCATAATATTTGATTTGAAACTCAAAAAATTCATTGATATGATTTTAATTATATTAATTAAATACCTTCATTTGCATATTTTTAAAGAATATAATGTTCAAAAGAAAGTCAGAAACATTAAATGGTGATAGTTATTTAGCTATGTTAAATTATGAAACTCATTTATGTATGTTATTATGTAAGATAAAGGCTATGATGTGTGCTTTGAAACTTATAACTTTAATTCATAATAATGTTTAAAATTTTAATGATATTAATTTAATAAGTTCACTTGCATATGCTTTATATTAGGTAAAGGATATAATGCTCAATAAAAAGCCACACACATGTAATGGTAATAAGCTATTTAGCTATATTAATTTAAGAAGTTCGTTGACATGTTATTGCATATGACAAAGGCCATAATATTTGTTTTGAATCTCAAAACATTCATAGATAATATGTTTTAATTATATACGTTTAATAAGTTCATATGCACATGTTTTAATGTTACATAATGACTTTAATTTCCAACTCAAATAACAAATATTCGTTGGTAACACGCTTTAAATCGTATAAATCTAATACCCTCATTTGTAATATTTCATGTATCAGATGGAGGCTATTACAATGTATATCTTAATGTTTGTTTGTTGGCCTTTGTGACAATATTTATAATATAAAAATGTAACGGTTCAAAGGA
Organism: Metallyticus violacea; assembly: GCA_030762175.1. Classification (NCBI taxonomy): domain Eukaryota; kingdom Metazoa; phylum Arthropoda; class Insecta; order Mantodea; family Metallyticidae; genus Metallyticus; species Metallyticus violacea. Next base: position 80,702,607 of record CM060834.1, read on the forward strand.
ACACACACACAGCCAAGAATATGAAAAGATTACAGATAAGGAAATTGTAATATTAAGTGAATCAGCCAATGGCAAGCGTAACAATATTAATAATGTGTACCAAGAATGGGACGGACAGCTTTATTGCGACTAAATAGAAATTAACACATTTCATTCGCTTAGTATGCGTATGTTGAAAATCTAATTCATTATAATGTATTATATTATTATAATCATATTGTAATAAGTGACGGTTTTTATCTCAAAATTTGTATGTTATGCGTTGGATTCCATAGAGAGAAGTTGTGTTTTAAATTCCATTAGCTGAAATCGTGATTTTTACTACGCTTAAGAAGTAGTACTTTAGCACTGGTGGCAGAAATTGTAAAATTATTATTTGTGGTGAATGATAGGAGCTACGAGTTTGAATTAATGTCCATAAAGGAAAATTGTATACGAGTTACAATAGGACAAAAAAAAAAAAAAAACACAGTTTTCGGGAGAGAAATATAAATTATAACACGTCTGTCTCATATTCCGTCTGCATATAATAATATTCTCAGAGCATATTGTAACCAGAAAAGTGTACTGTAGTGTGGTAATAACAAAACTTTAAAAAAATCGTAAATTTCTATCCATTGGAATTTTGTTATACTCAAAATCACACTCCTTTTGTCCCGGAAGTATCAATGTGAAAAATCCAGTTATAATATCAAACTGAACTAGCCGAGCATATCATAGTGGTGTTATTACCATTAGAAATTTCTGCATTTATTTCATAATTTTTTGCATTGTAAGCAGTCAAACTTATTTTAAGTATTCCAGTACCTAAACAAAAAATGTCAAGTCTTGCATATGCTTTACTAAATCTAAAAATACATTCGCCATCCTATTATTTATATCAAAAGGGGGAGAGGTGATATGATTGTGGAAAGTCTTGTCAAGGCCCGGTATACACTGCATTGCAAAAACAAAATTGCATCAGAGCACTGCACTCTATTTTGCCACAAAATCCCATTTGGTCACATGCCCCTGTTTTTATACTAGGTGTCCCACAATTGCTACAAAGTATGCCTTTGAACAGCCCAGACCACATAGTAGATGCAATAATGCATATCCTGGGGTAAATCATTATCTTTTAATGCACTAAATGCTTAAGTTTCTTCTCACTTGCACTGATCCAAGAGTTTATTTTCTTCTCTCTTGAGCTACAAAGCAGAGGCAATGCAATCCTCGTGTTGCACTTAACCGCCACGGGTGGCCGAGGTCATTAAGGCGCGGAATCGTGAGTGGGAGGTCTGCTGTTCGAATCCCACCAGGATCGTCCTTCGTGACTGAGGTTTTTTTCAGGTTTTCCTCAGTCCTCATTAATGGCAATTGCCGGGAAGGTACTCTAAACTTAGGCCTGGAACGTTTCCTTCCTTTAAAAAAAGCCTTTCCCTATATATCATTTCATCTCATGTCATCAGTGTCCACCTCCTGAGGTGCCTCAGTAGTAAAAACGGGCGTTAAACACTGCTAAAAAATCGTCTTGCACTTATTCCGTACATAATTCTAATTCTAATTCTAGATGTTTTATTTATTAGATCACCTTTCTGACTAAATTTGGTTGGTTTTTACCCTTGCAACTAGTTTATTTTAATCTGTTCATATTTTTAAACTAACCGAATAGTTAGCCGAAGTAAAAAGGGTTATAATCTAATTTATTGATTACACAAACCCTAATATTTATATACACTAATTATTAACGTATATATGAATTAATTAACTAGTAAAATTTCCTTCCATAACTATAAGATTTCACAAGAAAACTGAACACACCTCAGTGAATATCCAGCACATAGGCTTATGACATTGTTTTGTTTTGATTTGAAGCGTATAGAATGTTACATGTGTTTCAACAATGCCAACCCCCTAAATGAAAAATCTACCATGAAGTTTCACAACCTGTGAAATTCAGTTTGAATAGAAAATATGGAATAAAAATGAAATTGTACATATCACAACAGGCAATCATTTAAAAGGTCACTTGAGCAAGGACTTTTAAACAGACACGTTGAAACAGTATTTGTGAGCTTCCACCCCCATATTTAATTAGAGTAATTACAGCAAGTATTTTATGTAAATTTCTTACTATAGTAATGAGTGTAATGTCATTTTCCTGTACAAGTGTTGAACTATTGTTATGTAAAATGTTAATTTCTTGCAAGTGGGCAAAAACTTACCCCAGCTCATAAAAGCTGACCTGGGAATTTTTGTAGCAATATTTGTATAGAAGGCGCAAGGAAATGGCAAACCGATATTTTCTGCAGGAAATTCTTAAGCAGGGTCCGTGGAAAACATGTTAATTTGTATTCTGTTAGAGAAATGTAAAGCTGGGTAGGCACAATAAAAACATATGGCAACTTCATGAAGAAAAGACAGGCCGATAACCTCTTCAAGGGAAGAAGAGTCTCTTCAGTTGATATCTACATGTAAAAAGTCACGTAGGCCACATTTATTTAGTCAGTTTTGCAAGAGTATTCATCGGGGCAATATTAGTGGAAGTTCAGTTCAGTTCAATTAGTGGAAAGCTGTAATTAGATTTAGAAGAGCATTCAGTGGAAAATCTTTATTAGTTAAGTGCAATGTATTTGAACAATAAATTGTGTCATCTTTCATAACGAAAAAAATATTATTAATCTCCAAGACTCCTTCCCCCATGGTCACAGGACCACAAAAATATCCAGCAGCAGAGTCTGAACAACCGTGGCAAAATATAAGTCAGGGGACACATCATCGGAGAAGAAGAAATTATCCCTGAGATTACATAAAACAGTCAAATTAATTTCCTTTTTTCAATTCCTTGCCTTCAGTCTACATATTTTCATTAACCCCCATTGCTTTATAAAATACCGCTACAATGTGATCATCTTCAAATAGCCGCAGAAAAAAAAATGAAACTGCATTATGACAGATAAATGACCAAATATTCCAATGTTATAAAAACCAAACTTTTGATGTTCTCATTTTTTCATGAAATTTCAGTATAGGATTCCCTTAATCAATAATTTATTTGTTTTCTGAAACAAAAATGTGAGAAGAGAACGAAACGTTCTGGCTGCTATTGCTAAAAGCCCATACATTAACCAAGGAGGTGGTATGGAGTCGGGCAATTGTGCTATGGGACATACTATGCGTCTGCATCTTGTATCTCTCCATTAAGACTTACATGGAAAAAAAATATTCAGATAGTGTCCAATTTTGGGAAAAGGTATCAAAACATGTAAACACGATTTGTCTTTTACAATGTTTACCGAACTTTTTAAATGACTGCCTAGCCACTATTGTTCAGTGAAAATTGCCTTCTACAAGTGGAACAACAACATCAACGTCCATAGGATATAAATTGCTAAGCGTCGACACAGTTAAGTCAAAGACGCATGTTTCGACTCCCGGCCTTGATATTAAATTTTGTTAATATAATTCTTACTCCAAATGATATGTGTAAACAAAATAGCTAAATAAATCAAATGAACTGCAAAATAAAGCATTCTATGTTGTTACAAAACGAAACTATGGACCAAATAAACAATATACGCAGAAATGTTTAATGGCTTTAACAACTAAACAGATTACTATTCCATAAATATAGGCGCAGTATTTTGCAATGGAGATTAGAAAACAGACATGCGGAGTGAAACACATGTTCAATGCATGAAAATACTAATGTTTAAGAAAAACGAATTAAGAGTTAACCCAATGCCTGATCTCACTGCAAAATAACAATGTGTTCAAAATTAAGACATTTTATATAATTTCTTATTCGCTCCCAGTGCTACTAAACTATTATTAATATTTGCGGAATCACAATACTGCAGTGAGAGCAGTTTAAACTTCCGATCGGCAGTTCAGCAGGTCTGCAGTTAGATCTCGCAATACCGCCGGTATTTTCTTGTCATCTGCGGGGCTCAATTTAAAACTTAAGTACAAAATATTAAATAACTCAATCTCTTTACAGTAGATGCTACCAATGTGGTCCATTTTCCTGATTTAGAATCCTTATTCTTAGGAAATTATCACTTACACGCATAGTTTTTCCATTACTAAAGGGCCTAATACCATTTAAAATTTTTGTTTTAAATTTATCCATTGCTGGAGAATTGATCGAACAACTTACAATGTTTCCCGAAGATAAAAATCACAAACCTGACGATGTGGGGAACAGGGAATTCACGAACTAGGGTCAATAGTTCTGGAATCAGTTATTCGGTGCAATTATGTTATGGATTGATGAGTAGTTTTCGATTTCATTAAACTTCCGTATTTACGTTAATATTGAGCTTCGTGTCGAACCCCTTCTACCAAAAAATGAATGCCTAATTGTCTGTCTCATTCTGCCATACGATATTCCGTTCCTGATCTATGTATTTAATTAAATTTCACCTCGACTACAAAACACAACTGCCCCACTATTGAAATCCCGATCGCAACTGAGGAGAAAAGAGATTGGCGCCGAGCGTTCTCCGTGGGCAATATCAGCGAATTAAGGGGGGTATGTCCGCTGATCGGCCGCACTAAGTTGCAGGACTTTTAAGCTGCTCTCACTATATAATGCTCCATAATGACATCTTCACAAGTTTGTTAGCAGTTATCTAGAGTTGCAGGCAATGTATAACAAAAGATATACCGACCTTCTGTTATTACTTTAGGCAATCCCTGTCGCGACTTTTAGGAAATTATGACAATAGGTTCGCTTCGAAAGAGGGTACCCTTTTGTTAAAGCTAGAACTCTTTTTTCCCTTTTGTTAACCTTCCAGAAATGATTTTGCCCGACTTAAGACAGCAGTTATTTTACTGCACTTGAATAGGCTCAGCGAGAAAGACAGTACCAATAAGTAACGGGATTTGTCATATCCGAAAGACGCCGTATTTGAATATCAGGTGGGAACCTTAAATTTAGAAAGTAGCGTGGGTGAATTATTTCAACTAATCAACATCTCTCAAAATCTGACGAATAAAAAAGGACATGCAATATAAAAGGTATCCGTTGATAGCCAATAGGAAATCAAAGTTGAATCTAGTTCCAGAATCTTTGAGGAAATAAAATTTCGCGAAGGAGAGGTTAATCCAAACAATAAAAATTTTAACGAGGATAAAGAAGGATGTTTTAAAGCCTTCAGTACTCATTATTATTATTATTATTATTATTATTATTATTATTATCATCATCATCATCATCATGTTTATCGAGTTATTGCGGCCGATTCAATGGGAGACATCAAGTTAACAGATTAGTCGTCAAGTTATTGAGATCGATTCTGTGAGATACGCGACGTTATTAAGTCATTATAATCATTGACAGAAATACGTCGTCATTAAGATCGCAAAGTACAAGTCATGTTAAGTCATTGTAAAGGTTAGGTCAAACTATTATTATTATTATTATTATTATTATAATAATAAAGATATTAGAACAAAGTTACAGAGAACAGTCAGATTTTCGAAAGCAGGAAGTTAGATAAATCACGAAACACGCCAAATATGTAAGGCTAGTTATGATTGGCCAAGATATTTTTAAAAAGTATGTTATGTATCAAAATGTTTATTCTGTTCTTATTGTGATTATTTCAGAAGTGTGGAATTATTAAATTCCCCCCAAAATAAAATATTATAGTAAATCAGCATGAAATTAAATTGTATATTTTCAATATAATAATTTAATGCTAATGTGCTATAGCGTTTCTATAAACGGAAAGCAACATTTTAAGCATAAAATGGAAAGCTACTCGCGTGAGCTATTCACAACATCACTGACACATTTAATAACTCAATAATCGGGCGAATATTTCCTTATTGGTGAAAGCTGGAACTGTAAGGTTAAAAGAAAACAACTAACTACTGTAGTTTCAGTATATGCTGTTAGAACGGTTTCCTAACGTATACTTAAATGCCAGTCTTTTGTTTTATTATATATATTCGTGTATGTATATGCGCTTTTATCCACAAAAAGGAATATGAAAGTAGTTTATGTGAAGATATTATAGAGTTATGTTTTTCTCTCGCTAGTCACTATTCATCTTCTTCCCTACTGATCTTGCCCACTTCATTCTTCAGAATTAAAGGCCTCCCACATGTTTTTGGCCATTACATCTATGATGCTTTTCCGGAATTTACTTAATAAGTCAACTCTCCCTTCATACCGCTCACTCTTTCCATCATTATTTTAGCCTCTCCATGTATTTTTTTTTCTTAATTTACCAAGTTGAATTCAGTAAGCACGGCTTTAGAGCATTATGCATGCAGTATCTGCTAATGAGAAATTTTCCTTTCAACTTGGAAGGTTCCCGAGTGCATTAAACAGCTAAATAAATAATCATTCCCTTCTCTTGTAGTGAAATAAAGTTCGCCTTTTTACTACAGCCAAGCACGTAAAACGAAAAGTTCATATATTCTAAATGATGAAATTTCATTACTTCCATTCAAGCAGGCTACCTACTTTTCTTCTTACCCCCCCCCCTCTCTCTCTCCCCTCGCTTCTTCTCTTCAAATATTGCAGCCGGCGCAAAATAAAATGTAAGCTAATTTTTACCTAGCTGGTGGAAAATCTGGAATAATCTCGTAAATTAAAAGAACGAATTCGATATAAATCAGTTTACCTACAGTTACGGGCTGCCATAGTATTCCATGAAATTAAGAAATACCGTATCAGGCTTTCGTGTATGATACACCCGGTGTATTCCTTTCACAATTATTTTGATGTGTAATACCCGAGAGATGTTATGTGAATTATAATTTTAGAATTTCTTAAGTTCAGGCTACTATAATGAAAAGAGATTTTTTTTCTCTTCAGCATGATTTTTCAAAACAAAAAATATTACTTTTATGACACCTAAAATTGACCAAATAATTTGAACACAGAATAAGTTTCATCGAAATATAACCTAGATATGTACTCCATGATGATTAGGTAAAGAATGTGTCTGGATGTCTGGGAGAAAGCCCTAGGGCGTGTGTTTTAATTGTAGCATTTTTAGTAAAATGTAGCTATTAAAAAATCCAAACCACCTAAAGAGATTGATTCCAATATGCCACCTGATAATTGTAGGGTTCTGCAAAACAAATTCAACTCTACGCTTTCCCATCTTAAGCATTAATTGAATAGAATATTACAACACTTTTTAAAAAGTAAACGACAATAATTAATTTATTTACTGTTAGCATAAAAAATCGCACGAATATATTTCAATATTTTATTTAACAGTCACATCATTTTAATGCTACCAATCAGTTTTTATTGAATAAAGTTCATGATAATTGCCTTAGTAAAGCTGTTTCAAATATCCTATTTTATAATTAATGCTAATTTCCTACTCCGTCGAACATTATTGATTTATTCATACGTAATATAATGGGCAGAAATTTCCTTAAAATAAATTGTTTTTATCAGCACAACATAAAATAGAAGGGTATATAAGTTTATGGTAAATCCTGGAAGGTATCACATACTTACTATGCCCTACCCGAAAGCCAAATAGGACCGATGGATTTTTTCGGGCGTAAAAATCCTAAGTATGGCTTCCTTCGGAAGGGAAGTAAAGCCGTGGGTCCCATGTCGTACATTTACGGCACGAAAAAGAATCTCAAGCCTGAAAGAAGAGGCCTCTGAGCAAAATTTGTCGGCCGTTTCACGCCCTGAGTTGAATGGGACGCTGATGTTGAAGAGCGTCCATAAATAAATCAATCAAAAAAAAAAAAAGCCTAATGTAGGTTTTTTTAATTTTCTTGTGTTTATCAAAATGTATCAAGCAATTTAAATATGGTTAAAATCTCAGTTAAAAGCAATTACGTAATGTCATTAAACAACTTTTGATAAGCGCTTGAAAATTTGATAGTAAAAATATCTCCCAAAAATTATTTTGCTTAGTGAAGTCCTTAATGTAGCGAATTACAACTCTGCTAACCATACAAAATATTTTAATTAAATTTTACATCTGAATGTAATATATGGAATGTAACAATAAAATAATTTTATCTAATTTATGCAATTAGTCAATCGAGTTGCTTGAAATTATCCAAGAAGTAATGGAGTGTAACGAAAAAATTATAAGAATAACAAATAGTAATATTCCTGAATATTGCAGGCTTTTGCTTAACATATTAATAAATTCGTAATTCATTCTTTTTATATCTTTAGTGTTTTACACATGACAACAAAGAGAGTATTAATTTCTTCTATTCGTTCATTAATACAATATTACGGCACTTAGGCCAGTGTTCATAGTCATATTAAGTAAAACTTGTATCCACATTATCACTGTAGAATTCAAATGGAGCAGAATGGTGAAAATTACTGAATATTAGAAATTCCTTTATTTTGGATGTCACACCCTTTTTTTTTTTTAAAAAAAGAGGCTAAAATGTGATCTATATTTGTTACCACATATTTTTGAGAAAACATATTTTTAATCTTTTAGCTTATAAAATAAAAACTAGAAGTATATCTACGGATTCTCCAAATTCGCTTTATTCTTCATTATTGCTACGTTAGAAATGAAAGCATGCCTAAAATCACAACAAAATGTTCGAAAAGTTATTTTTTTCAGAATAAAATTATGTTTAAGGCATTTAAATAAATAACAACCAAATATATAAATATGTAAGTTTTTAATCTTAACAGAAAAAACACCTTTTATTTTGTACTTAGCCTCATAACAAAATGTTTAAAGTTTAAGAAAATTATCAGCGTGGTCGCCTGGTGCTACCCTTTCTAATGACCTCACTCTATGCTGTAGTACAGTTGTCCATCTTTAAAGCTGAGGTCGTATTTAGGATGTGTGGTTGGATGGATAGGAGTGGGGAATTATGTAATTAATTTGTTGGACGCCCCTTGTTTTGGAAATATTGAATCTCAGGGAAAATATGGAATTTTGTGACTTGTTTGAGTCAGCGGGAAGGACAAGATATCTAGCAGACTACACAGAAACTCGAAAATTCTCATTGGACATTGTTTATTCATTGATTAACTGTCTTTATATATATAAAGACAGTTATATGGGCAATATATATATATATATATATATATATATATATATATATATATATTAGATTGTCCATAGTGGCTTGAGGATAGATCTAAGATTTCTGACAATTGGTAAATAATTCTTGTTAATTTATGGTAGACGACCACTTCAACTGACTATTGACTATTAGCTTATTATAACAGTTGGAACATTACGACCTCCTATTCTGCCGATTATTGATATCTCCTGGTAACTGTTTTTACTGACGATGCTGACTATTCACTCGCTCTAATTATCTAGTCCACACTCTGTGTCTATTTCACATACTGTTTGTCTATCCACACACTGATTCTGAATACAACTGACTGTCTATTGATTCGACTGACAATTGACTATTCGTGTCTCTTACTGTTTACCTTATACTTGATACAAAGCTCATTGTATTATTAAGCTCCTCCCTCCCGAAATATAAATCCTCAAATATTATAGAACTCGATTCGACTTAAGCTTTCGTATTGGCCATTACATGATATCTATTATAATACAGGCTTGTTCTTATTCTTTCAGTTTTGGAAGATGATTATTGTTTGAGCTCGTTATCGCATTTACCAGAACGGACATATCGGCCATAAATAGGCAGAATCTTTTATGATCTGACAGGTCCCTTCACCTCTCTAACTTTTCAATACTTAGATAAACGTACTATAAATTTACCATAGATCACGTCCCCGCAATATATAAGCAGCATCTATCTGTTTCGGTATTAAGTCGGATGGCTGTTAATGTATCTCGATGTTCCTGTTTAAAAGTCAAAAAATATTTGCTGTCTGCTAAAGATAAAATGTGTTCACTTCTTAAGACGTCTGTGTTTACAAAAATGGAATTTCCTCTTATTGTCATAAGCACCGTTACCTATAGGAATAACATTTCTAGCTGTGTCAGTTAAAAGGGCACATTCTGTGTCCCAGGTCGGCAAAGTGCTTTCCGAAATGTTTACAAAAGTAAAGGTGTATGACCACTACAAGGGATGTCTTCTTCCCAGGCGACTTTCTATGTCTTTCATTACAGCCTGCTTTTCTATGCGGTCATTTCCTAAAGTCTAGCGGACAGCCCTAGTTACACCTTAATATATATCCTAATAAAATGTGCAATGACCTGGTGTTTCCTGTCAACATCATGATAATAAAATATGGGAATGAATACAGTACTCTTAATAAAAGTCATATACATACATACATCAGATCATAATAAAATATCAACATCAGTTATAATCTCATTAATTTAATTAAATATAGCTTTGATTTTCTGGTCCAAAGCATTATGAAAATCAGTGCATCTTTGATGTACGTTGAATGATTAAGCTACAATTATTGCTAACATTTCTGTAAATTCAGAAAATAAGTAACGGGAAAATTGCAATTTAAAAGTATAATTAATAGCAAATGAAAGGAATAATTTTGTGAATATTTAGTTTTATAAATGGAATGATACTTTCATTGTTATTTTTTTGAAATATTGTAACCATTCCTATTGCAAAACTTGTGCAAACATTAAATTGTGTTTCATCTCCTATAACGAGAAATATTATCAATCTCCATATACCCCTCCTATGGTCACAGACCATAAAAGTATCCAGCAATAGAGTCTCAAAGTCATAAGTCAGCGGAAAACTATCATCGAAGAGGAAGAAATAACATTATCCCTGAGAATCCAAAACAATCAAATTCAAAATCCTTTCCATAATTTTCTCTCTATTCTTGTACATATTTAATTACAAAAAATAATCCTTCGTTAAAACCGCCGCAATTGACTGCGCAGAAGTTAAATTGTAAGTTGCACAGTGGATTTGGGTTCGTATTGATCACCAGGAAATACTTGCCATATAGGTATTAAATGGCACTCTCTGAGAAGACTGATTATATCCAGCAGGATTCAAAATTGCCTGCTGCAACTTCTTGGAGGATATATTGAGAAAACTTAGCTGTGGCCAAAAGAGGAGCTATACAGATCTCATTATTTCTCTGTATTGCATCGAGGTACATTACTAGCAGTCAGAATTAGGCTAATGGAACTATGTAGGTAACATTTTACCTTTAGAACTCGTCTATCAAAAATAAAAATGCTATAGACATGTTCTGAGTAAGATAGCTAGAAATGTCTTAAGAGCTCATTAATCTCACACTTCTGGGAGTAGTCTTTACTGATCCACTTTAAGTCAACGTGGGGAGTGCGACGCAAATGTCATTCTGTGCTATTCAGATGTGCCACAAAATGGCTCTAGACCAAGACAAGACCATCTCAGATATCTTATGGCGTTCAGACGATTTTCTGGTAAATGAGGGTTGCCAAGCATTGTCTATTCCAACAAAGTAAACACATTCTCGACTGCTAATGTGGAGCTAGCAGCCCTTACACACATTTTCACCGTCGCACATACGAGTCAACATTTTTCTTACAATGATATAACTTGGAAGTTCACAGCATCATGGAAACGAATGCTAGGCACAGCTAAAAGATACCTGATTAACCTATTAGGCATAATTAATTGACCAGGAGACTCTGAAAACTGTATTTTTAGATATGGAAGTATACATATCTATAGCATTGAGAGTATTAGAATAGGTGCTATTTTTTATTTAGTTTATTTACGAACGCTCTTTAACATCTCAGGTCATCAGCGACCCATTTAAATTAGGGCGTGAAACGGCCAACAAATTTTGCTCAGAGGTCTCTTTTTTCAGGCTTGAGGTTCATTATCGTGCCGTAAATATACGACACGGGACCCCAAGCCTTTACTTCACTTCCGAAGGAAGCCATACTTAGGATTTTTATTTCCGAAAAAAATCCATCGATCCTGGCTGGGATCAAACCCGCGATCTTGGATTTAGGAGGCAAATATGGTTACCACTATACCCCCAGGACCAAGAGAATAGATACTGAAATGCAATATTAAATTATTATGACGTTGCAAATATAATTTTCCAAGCAGAAATATTATTAGCGAAGCTGTGATTCTTCCTGCTTATGCAACCACATATAAAATACTTTCAGAACTAACCATTTACAAAAATTATCAAAAAGTATCTCTCAAACAACAGAGTCAAAAATATTTTTATATTAAGAGCACATTAGAAAATAAATTTCAAGAATACAAACGTGTCTTATGTCAACACAAAATTGATGAAACTATTTACAATATTAAACAAGTTGTCATGCCAGACTTTATACGCTATGTAAGGAAAGATAATGCAGTAGAGGATTTTATATTTTTAGGAGAAATGTTGCACGCTACAACTGAGAGTTTTTTTTTAATAAGTAGAAGGTTAGCGGAGAAATTTAATCCATGATAGAACTGCGTGAGTCTGAAACAGCTGCTACCCATGCTGGTGTGACAGGCATAAAAAGTGTATCCGTTTTTTGAATGGATAATGTGACAACTGATATAAAACGACACTTTCATTTTATGCACTGCGATATTCTGGCTACAAAGAAGAAGCGTTAAGAAATGTATTTGTTGGGCTTTTTATATTGTTTGTAAAATGCCCATCCATGAATTCCAGAATATTCTCAGAATACACAAAAATGTAGCTATTCAACACAAGCAGCTATCTTGGGACACATCATTAAATTGTCTGTCCAGGCAAATGAGCAACTAAATTTTTTGCTCTTATTATAAAGGATATTTCAGAAGTCAATCGCACGAATAACAGTAGTGACAGGGTGAATGGAGGTAAATATTTGGAGATTTTCTTCAGTGCCAAATTTCGAAACTATGAGGAAATTATAATAGTAGACACTTGCAGTAATAAGTTGATATTAAAGTTATTTATATCTGCGATTTGTGATCTAAAAGTTTAACTTCTGTTAGTAAGGATTGCTTGTTGCTGGTAGTTATAAGGAACTATTGTCAATGGTATACGCATATACTTGTATAATAATTTGCTTCCAACAAGGGTAGACATGCCGCTGATATGTAATATTGTGCCGTAATGGGAGTATTGTGCCGTAATGGGAGTATTATTGTTAGCATTAACAAGTGGATATGTGTACCATACGATACAGTCAGTCGTTGGCGTCATACGAAGAGTGTGGTGATAGGAATAGTCTGCACATGCGCAAGAAAGCATCAGTTTTAACGTGGCTGCATTTAGAAGAGTCGAGGGAGTAACTTCGAGGCAGAAGGACCTGTAGCGGCGGCAACAGGTAATGTGGAAGCAACCTAAATATAATGTAATACATCTGATGTTCTTGATTCATATTTGAATAATAGTAAACTTATACCTTAGCTCCGTTATTTTCCAGGCATTTTCTGATTTTGAGTATAGATGTTTAATATGAACATATGCTTTTAATGGTAAAAGTTCGCCTTCATGTGTAGCCTGATGTACTAGTAAATGTTCTAATGTTATAAAGCGCGCGCTCTAATGTTCAGCTATAACAATATAATCAGAAGATGGTCACATTTTGTACATTTAGCATAGCCTATATGGGGTAGTATTTATCAAACAAAACACAGTCGGTTCTAAATTCATTACATTTTCTTTTCTTTTTTTTTTATCCTATACAAGTAAGCAGTTTATGTAATTTCAGTTATGCATTTTTGGCCATTTGATAGAACTTTTTTAACTGTTCCATCACATTTTTTTTTGAGTAGTGTTTAACGCCCGTTTTTACTACGGAGGCACCACAGACGGTGGACACTGATGATACATGACATGAAATGATAAATTAGGAAAGGATTTTTTTTAAGGAAGGAAGCGTTCCAGGCCTAAGTTTAGGTACCTCCTCGGCATTTGCCAGTTATGAAGACTGAGGAAAACCTGGAAAAAAACCCAGTCAGGGAGGACGGTCCTGGCGGGATTCGAACCGCAGATCTCCCGCTCACGAATCCGTGCCTTAACGACCTCGGCCACCCGTGGCGGTTCCATCACATTTCGCGCACGAAAATGTTCTGCTAATGAAATTTCTACACTGGTAGCATGTGGCGGCTTTTAAGGGATAAACTGTTTTCTCGGTTTAATCTTATGAAGATACAGTCCTGGAGATCAATAATCTTCGGTCTTCGATTAAAATTTGCAGCTGGATCTGGACGTCATAGTGAACATCCTGATGAATTCTCTTCTGTCCTCTTCACCGACGAAAATTCTTTGAAAAGATTAGATTATTGTAAACTATAGTAATAGCCCACGTGAGACCGTGGAAATCTGCATACTATTGTGGAAACAATTCATCAGCATTGACCTGGCGTGAATATACGATCCGACATAGTGATCATTTGATTGATCCGTATGGGTGATTAACAAGAAGAAGTTGCTCCTCAGCCGTGGTGGTGAACGATTGTACTTGGTCAGCACTATTTCAGAGGTTTGTAAAGCTGGTGTTTATGAAAGAAGTAAAGAAATTTATGAGAATATTAGCTGAGGGGAGGAAGAATTTACGAAGTGGAAAGCAAAGTATGAAATACAGCTGTCGTAAGTGAAAAATGGACAGCCTTTGAAGGCTGGAGGAAAAAATGAATATTTTGAAAACCAGAGTAGCAAAAAATTAAATCGCTATTTATGGTGTACAGAGGAAGAACACCGAAATGATGATGCATTGAGTGGTAGCCGAAAATGAAATAAAGTTTGCAAATGAACATCAATAGGGTGCAGAGAGTGGGGACGTTAGGAATACGGCAACCTTTCCATCGTATGTAAATTGTCGCATATTCAAATGTGGCATTATGCGGGGCAGTAAATATTTGTGAGGGACTGAAGGCAGTATTTGAGGATTTCAGCGTCAGAGTGAGACAATATATTTAATGCTTTTTGCATTAAATATATTGTACATGGCAGAAACGGTACATGGCAGAAACCAGGAGGCAACACTGTCGTGATGTTCTGCAATTTGATAAACTTATTATTAATAGACGATTGTGGACTAGGCATGAATTGGAGGAACCTGTATGTAATTAGGACTACAGGAGAGCCGAGATAATCCGCTGAACACAGCCTGCAGCGGTCTACAGACAGCAGTATAGGGGAGCTGATACTGCATCTGAGAAGGTGCAAAGAAGGATGGCACTGCGGCTTGCAGTAGCAGCAACAGCTGTGCAAAGGAGTGGTAAAAGGAAGTAACAGAAGAAAATCAGTCTCATAATTACTTGTTGGAGGGTGAAGTGTTTGGGGAGAAAACTTAGTATTGCAGACTTGTGAACCTTTGTCATTACATATTATGTCTGCCAGAGTCTTTGTTTGTTCCTAATGACAAGTTAGATCTGAAGAACTTTCACTATTTTAATAATTGCAGGAAGCTTAGGGAAATGCGGGAAAGATGTCCAGGGGGTTATCAATATTAATTATAAAAGAAGTGTCAAGGAAGTGATGTACATAAGGGAAGAACTATCTGAGGCATTTAGTTATAGAGGGGTTAGAGCTTTTAACTATAGGTAGTTATAATGCGATTTTAAATATTGTAAGGGATCGTATAGAGTAACACATATTTCCTAAGATCTAAATTTATATAAACTTTAGAAAGTTTTCTCAAAGTAATGTTAATCAAGTTTTATTTTTGTTCATGGGAATAAGATCTAATAAAAGAATGACAACAAGCAAAGTCTTAAGAAATGAGTATCTGGTTCAGTAAAAGTGCGATTTAGAAATTCCCCCTCACTCTCTCTCGTTATGTTTTATATAACCCAAATATTTCATTATTTTAATATTAATATGTTTTATAAAATATACATATTTATTTTATCTTATGTCAGCATCTGAAAATTAGAGAAAAATGTTTTGTTTCTGCATACACGTACTTCCCTATTTCGATTTTATATACCCTTGAATAAATAAATGTAATAGTATTGTTTAATACAATACAATGCGGGCGGTATTACTAATATCAATGTTTTGGATATATATTGTCACATACACCGTTGAGGAGCATCATAAATTACTAAATTAATATACTTTTGGGACGTTTCTTATTTCATAAGGATTGATATTCTTTAACTTAAGTTAACATTGCTGATTCAGAGAGTACAAAGATGTTGCAAGAATCAATTGGTTAACCACTTCCTATGACACTCCCTAAGGGACTTTACCATGACATCAGCACCATGCAGAGTTATGCTGCACCCGGAGCCTGTCATGCGTCATTAGGAAGTATTCAGAACATCTTGCATTGGTTGATACATTTTAAATCTAGGGCGTTGGTACACCATGATTGGTAACGCCGACTTGACAATGTAGAGACCCCCCTAGGCAAGCATATTTTATATAAGGAGCTGCAGAGTTCACGGACGGCGCTCTTAGACTAATCGCAACGTCCTTGCCCGCTGGGCCCTGCCGTAGTTGCCCGCTTCTGCGAGCTGCTGACGGCGACGTGATTCTACTCTTCCTCCTACAACGGCCAACACATTCCCTAAGGTGAGAACTCCGTCATGTAGGGACCTGTATTAATATTACATAACCTGTAGTACTCCAACTCAACACCCACAGGTGTAGCATGTAATCATATATTCATATAATTAATAAATGGATCTGCCAAACAAGTAAAGCATTTTCCATTATACCTCTCACCACTGCCCACCCCCACGTCACGAAATTGGTCGTGACAATATAAATATATATCTGTGTGCATATAATTGTAAAAGTTAACTTCTGTTACATAATATCTCAAAATAAATTTTCGATAGTATACCTGTGCAAATTGTGTAGTATACGAGTATAGTAGCTAATTATTAGGTCTTTTTCTGGACATAAAAGAACAAATAAACTATTGAATGGAGTGAGATCCGGGTAATATGTGGGCAATTACTTCAATTCGTCATTTATGAGCTGTGGTTTACTTTACTTTGCCTAATTTGAGATTATATTGGGATGGTCATTTGCCAGGTTTCTTTAGATATGGTCTGTATTGCCGATCCATTTTTAGAGAAATGGCATAACTAATTTATGATTTTCAAGCGGCTTGCTATTGTTTTTAATATCAGACTATTGATACCCTCAAGAACCATATTTTTATCATTGGAAAGTTAACAATTATTTAGAAATTTACTTTCAAATTTATGCATATCGGTGCTTCGAAACCTTATAAAAAGTGCATAATTGATCTTACCGAAAGCTGGAAGGTAGAACTTAAAGCGATGGGCTGACCGCTTATCCTTCTGACGTATGTAGGTGCTAAGCATAACTAAATTCAAAGCTCTGAGTTCGAAACAGGCGTTGGATCTGAATCTTATAAGTTTATGCTGATGAAAAAATATAAAACTGATTTGTATTCTAAAGAATGTTCGTTGTGTTTTCCCTCACGTACGCTGGGGTCGTAAGCCGGAAGCGTACAGCCCTGCTGCACACATCCAATCAGCTGCGTGATCAGCAAAGAATTTGAAACTGAAATTTGTCGCTCCGGAGTCGATGTGCTGTAAAACATGAACTTCAATAACTATGTATGGATGAAATGTTATTTACTTTATGGCAGAATATACTGATGTACGTCTATTCCTTGCAGCGGTATTAAGCAAGCTTTTTTTTTTAATTGATTTATTTATGGACGTTCTTTAACATCTGAGGTCATCAGCGTCCCATTCAACTCAGGGCGTGAAACGGCCGACAAATTTTGCTCAGAGGCCTCTTCTTTCAGGCGTGAGGTTCTTTATCGTGCCGTAAATGTACGACAGGGACCCACGGCTTACTTCCCTTCCGAAGGAAGCCATACTTAAGATTTTTACGCCCGAAAAAAATCCATCGATCCATCCGCAGCTCTATTTCACACGCTTTGCTAAAGGCATACTTTTGCGAATGAAATTTGCTTCACCTGAGGCGAAGCGAGATGAACTAAGAACAATGTGCACATGATAACAGCTAACGTTTTTGGTAAGCCTTGTCTTCCTAATTATTAATAACATGATAACTCTCTCTTGTTGATTGTAGTGTTTTATATGTTGATCTTTTAGTTTATAATTATGTAATGTATTTTACGTGTCTCATTAAATGTCACTTTCTTACTAAATGCGGTTCTAAGCTAAATTATTTCTCATCCTTGGTAAAAGTTAATAATCAGTTCATTATTTATTGGATTTGGCAGAGTGCTGATAAAATAGCCTGCACTTTGATCTTCTCTGGATTATGGATGTTGGAGATAGAATACTTGTGGCATAATTGGTGTGAGCGCCGGATGGGGACATATTGCGGAGAGGCGACATTACTGGTGACGTCGCCGGTGCCTGCATACTTCTGTTTGGTACGGATGCAGTTTCACCCCTATGCTCTCGGCTATTCCATTTCGTTTCTCCATTTAAAGTGGCATTTTGGTAAAGGCGCTAGCCTGTGACAATATATTCAATTTAAGAACGTTCGAAATATTTTTCATGAATAAGAATTGTGGAATGTAATAGAATAGAGCGTAAAATCTACCTTTGAATTACGAGTTATGCTTATATCTTTAATATCACTTTCGCAAACGTTACTCAATCAGTAGTTCAACGTACTCAGAAGTGTATCGACCCGAAGGTGGGCATTTTGTTGTAATTGTAAAAGTCTAAGATGATTAGTGCTCATCATTTTGTTATGTTAACACAGTTTTTTCTTTGCTTGAAGTGTGCACACATATTTTTGGTACCCTCTGTAATTAATGACCCCAAACTTGCAGGCCTGTGTTATGTACTCTTTAGCTATGAATGGTCGAAATTAAATGTCTTCGACTGTGATCTGAGGTAAGTGTGTTGGCGCACGTTGACTCTAAACATTGGCCTGTTAGGTGTACTTTTTGTTTGTTTGTATCACGATAAATTTGTTTAGCCGAATATAGTGACTCAGCCGGTATCTTTGGGATTTGCATTCGGCAGTTTCCGGTTTCAAATTTCTTGAGGCCGATCATTATGATCTTTTTTTTTCCCCACGTGACTTATTCTGGTCTAGTTTCATCTTATTCATAAATTTCATATTTGAAAGTTTTAGAGCGAGGTAAACTGATGCGGCGTGAGTGTGGCTTGCACTTTGTAAGGGTTTCTGGTTTAAATCTGGTAGGGAAGCTCGAACTATTTGAAAGAGGAGGAAATACTCCGTCGGCATTGGGGAGTTCTATCTGGTAACAGTGTTAGGACCTGACCATCCCGTTGATCTGGCTACTCGATGATTTCAACCCTTTCTTCCGAAGGTATTTCGGCTGGGAGGTAGCAGCAGTTGATCAGGTCTGAAGCACTGAAGCATTCTGCTACATTCCCATTAACCCAATCCAATGGAAATTATTTATGGCCTAATAAAATATTGTTAAGTTTTCATAACCGTGGCTATTATGCTTTGTGATATAAAATGTTTTAATATTATAAATGTGTTTCCAAATTCTTATTTTATAATATATAAATATTTCGAAAAGTATCGTTTATATGCACATATATTTATAATATTAATTTATTATTTTGAATTTGGTAAATTCACTTCCTCTAACTCAGTGAAAGTTCCCTGGATAGCTATTATTCTGTATTCTCAGAGTGAGAGCTTTTCTCCATTTAGAAACTTTTTGAATAATCAGTGACAGAGGGCATAGTGATCAGATGCTACACACACACTCACAAATATTAATAATTTTCACAAAATTGTTCTTCAACTACTATGCTTTCATTTCATTAAGCAAGTCGTAACAAACAGCATTGGAAATAAAACAGAAGAATATTTCGGTTTCTTTAGGTTATTATGTATAATCCAAACTTTATAGATATATGAGCTAATAAAATAAATAATAAAAATATGTGAAAATACAAAATTAAGAATTAGTATTATAAGTTCATATATAATTAATAATTATATATGAGATAAAGCAAAATTGAATAATATGAAAAAACTAAGAAGTAGTAATAATGAAGTTATGGGGCACGTCGTTCTTATTGGGCAATACAAAACGTACTGGTGCTAGAGGTATGAAATTAAGATACTGAGTTTGCTTTATGTACTAGTATATAATATGTCCTCTCTTTTGGGTAAATTAAACAGTAAACAGGGCATATGAATAGCATCGTTTAAGTTGATGACTGATGCCTATTCCAGTATGTACCTTATGTGCTAATACGAAATTTGATCGTTCAAGTGAAACTACCCAATTTTCTAAATTTATAATATAAATTTTGAATTTATGTTGGTAGTGCTGTTCGTGTATATCATGTTCCAACGCTGCAGTTAATTCATCTAAATTCATAATATTAAAATTACCTCATTTTTCTAGAAGAGCATCGAAAGTGTCAATAGGTGCATTAGGTCTGTTTGCTGCCTCGGGTGTTCTTTGTAAAATTTATTCCATTGCTCTTGTATTTGAGTCTCCGTCCCGTTGTTTGAAAAGGTAAACGAATAGGAAGGAAAAATCATCTAATGGAATTTAAAAAAGGATACTGTAATTTAAGGTTAGTGCATGGAAATCTAAAGAAGAAGAAGGAGAAGAAGGACAACATATCATGCACTTGCAGGAAAGTCACATTTGGAAAAAGAATAATTCTTGTGTCATTCCTTCAGTCATATTAATTTTCCCAAAGCAAATATTTTAAAACAACAGTCATTGGAAAATGACCGCTTGTATCTAACGAATTAAAATCGGAATTTAGTACGGAAATGGAATAGCCCCTGTCATAGCGAAATTAAATGAGGATTGTTGGTTAGAAAAAAGCAATTACATAATATCGAACCAGCAGTTGATATGTTGAACCGAAATATCAAATCAATAATAGGAAATGCCGTTTAAAGTTTACTGTTAAATAGCGCTTATCATTCATCGACAAAGAAAGCGCCGCGATGCTACGAAAGACGTGAGAAAAGTAAGTAAAATCCATCACCCTACCCAAAAAGAAATTAAGACAAAAGCTTTGTGTATGCCAATCGTCATGAAGTGTAAATCCGATGAAGAAAGTGCATAAATAAAGTAGCCAGCATGAAGTTCCAATTATGACACAGCAAGTAGTCTCTGAGACAAACAATTTTAGTAGAGTGCAAACGAAAACGAAGGAAGAAGAAAAGTGGTCAGGGGTAAACGAGTCTAGAAGGGAGTAAACTGGAAAGTACTGTTTAATAAGACGATATACATGTTAAAGGAACAAAAGAGGGTTTACGGTAAAGTGGAAAGAAAAACCGGAGTCCATAATCTGCAAAAAGCATAAAAAAAAAAAAATAGATATACAGTTATGGAGAACTACTAACGTTAAAGTGAGAATACCAATAACATGTGCTATCGGTATCGTGAAAGCCAAAAGGTAAGGTATTTAATCGTTCATCAGCATAAAACCATCATAGCGGGGTAGGGGGATTCGTGAATAATTAAAACAACATTCCAGGATGAGTAAAACTATTTTTGTAATCACCGAATATGAACAAATGTGACTGCAGTTATGGAACGTGAGTTCACTGATAAATCAGACTTCCATGTAATGACAGGTAATGATAAAATAAGGTAAGCACCCATCAGCAACAAAGTTCGTCAAGGCGATCTGAGTAAAGAATAAATAAAAGCATACGTGGCACAATGTAATAAACGATAAATAACTTTAAATTAAAATAATTGTTAACACCAAAAACAAACTACAGAAAGATTTCCGATAAATGAAAACAAAAGAAGTTCAAATAAATAAAATGTTGCAAAGCAAAATATAATTTAAGTTAAAACTGAGTTTGATGATAATTAAAATGGATAAATATTAATTACACTTACACTTTTGAAACGGAGAGTTTAAAAACGAGTAGTAAGGAACAGCAGCAATGTCAGCATCAGCAAGTGTCTGAAAACATAAAGATTTAAAGATAATTAATATATGTAAAACGAACTTTTAAACGAAATCACTACAAAACGCCAGTTTGTAAAAACGATTGTAGAAAATATTTATAATGAATAGTAAGTGAACAACTACTTGAATTTTCAAACAAAAATATTACTGGTTGTAACAGCGGTGAAAGTACTGGCACTTTGGTTATAAGTGAAACAGGGATAGCATTACAACACGGCAATGAAGAATTGTTACTGGTCAGAAAAAGCAAAGAAATCTAGACACATGTAAATATCTTTTGGGAAAGTATATTATGAGAGTTAAGTGATTCAAAACTTTAATACAGCATTGGCAAAAGTGTGAACAATAGCAGGCAGTTACAGAAAACTCGATGCTTAACAGTCTGGTTTTTAATATTTATGTTAGCAACAAAATAAAATTGAGGAAGAATTAAACAAATTGTTTAAGAGAATCAATAGTGTAACCATTAACGGAAATAACTGCAAAAAGCTGGCAGAAATTTCTTAACTAAGTGCATTTGAGTACTGTATATATTTGAAAGTGATAGTTTTCTACGACTAAAGATATGAAAATGAATCTTGTATCGATATTAATGGCCTTGTTTTGCAAACAATACGTGTTCTTTGTTTTCAGAGTAAAAATATCCGGGAAATGTTATCTAAAGCAGATAATGTGCGTATATTTTTCAACACCAAATTATCAACATCATCTCTAAATTGCTAAAGCGATATTTCCATTGCCACAATTATATTTGATAATGACAATATCCAAGTTTGAAAAATATCCCATAATTAAATACTCACTTCAGAGGTTAACAAAGTGCAAAACAAAATGTGCATGACTGAATTTCATTAGCATAAATCCTGCAGATTATCTCATTTTTCAAAATTAAGTTAACCATAAAAAATTAATTCTTTGTAATTTTTTTTTTTTGTTTAGTGAAAAGTAACTATATCAAAGATGAAACAGGGATTTCCCCTAACCCCTAAGATAAAGTAATCAGAAGTGATAACATATAAATTCATACAGGCATAAAATATTATTCTAACAAGAGCGTAGCATTCACAGTTTCCTGAATATTACAGAGAAAGTTGTGTTGCACGAAATGTGTTATGGAGGAGTGATGGTTTATGGCTGGCTCTCTGACCCAAGATCATAAAACCCAAAGGGAGAAAAACAGAATTCTTTTCACAACCTTCCTCCTCAAGGACATTGTAACAGCCCCTATGGCATCCGTTGCGTAGTTAGGGCAGGGAACCGACGCAACAAGTGACAAAGGCATATTAGACGCGAAATTTAAAGCACCAATGAGAAGGAAAGAATAATAATCAAAATGTTTGAATCTCAGCGACCTTTAAATAATAATGGCGTCCGAAGACCGGCTGACTAAACCAGAGTAAAATCATCTGAACGCCGCGAGTTGGAGATCAGTGGACGAGTTATTGGACAGTGAGTGGGGAGCTAGTGGTCAGTCAGATCAGTCAGATAGTGTAGTCAGTCAGTGTATCCAGTCAGCAGTCAGTCAGTGGGGTCATATTCATCAGAGTGTTCAGAGTTCAGCGTGGTTACAGCACAGACTTAAGCAATATTCAATTCAGTAACATCGCAGTCATTCATTGCTCAATTTCTTGTGCTACTTTGAGCAAACGTATTCTCGTAGAATGAGATTAAGATTTAAATCCACCAAGGTAGTAGTGGTTTTCCAATCATAAAACGTGGTTCAATAAAGGAACATATACCTATTAGTAATTGAAACTGATCCCTCATTTGGACTCATCCTTACAATTCTTCTTCCCGTGGAGCGCTGAGGCGGCTCCCAAAAAGCACTGGCTTTTATAATTTAGGCCGAGGCAGCGGAGATTCTCCACCCTC
The DNA here is from genome assembly GCA_030762175.1 of Metallyticus violacea. Taxonomy (NCBI): domain Eukaryota; kingdom Metazoa; phylum Arthropoda; class Insecta; order Mantodea; family Metallyticidae; genus Metallyticus; species Metallyticus violacea. Next base: position 80,726,199 of record CM060834.1, read on the forward strand.
GTAACTAATTGGAGCAGGGAACGAAGCGTGAAGACGAGGAACGAGAAGGACGACGGGATCTGCAGAGGAGATTACGAGGTTGTTCAATCCCCTAGTCTAGAATCCAGGTGTCTGCGTCCCCTATACCACCCTGAGATTAACCTTTTATTTGAATCTTCGTCCTCTCCTCTAATAATAAAATTCCTTACCGTATTGACAAACCATCATTAATAACCTTATCAAACCATCTTCACCTTACCTCCTAAACCCAAGATCGCGGGTTCGAACCCGGCCAGGACCGATGGATTTTTTTCGGGTGTAAAATCCTAAGTATGGCTTCCTTCGGAAGGGAAGTAAAGCCGTGGGTCCCGTGTCGTAAATTTACGGCAGGAAAAAGAACCTCAAGCCTGAAAGAGAGGCCTCTGAGCAAAATTTGTCGGCTGTTTCACGCCCTGAGTTGAATGGGATGCTGATGACCTGAGCTGTTAAAGAGCGTCCATAAATAAATCATTCAAAAAAAATCTTCACCTTAAATCCGTGTTTACACTCAAAAATCCTGTTTCAAAGAGTTATGGCCTTAATTAGCTACCACCTTATTTGCACTTAATATAAAATAACTAATTCGATATAGTAAATACGATTTATTAACGTATCGTTTCTTCACTAAATAACAACTCTTCATGCTAATGTTAAGCCCTTTCTAAATATGTGAAGAATGTTATTTAATTGCTAGAAAATATTAAACTATATTAATATTAACTTCGACTATCCACGTCAAATATTCTGCAATATCAGCGCATTGGAATACATTCATTTATCTTGGTCGTGTGAGAAAGACAGGGCTTGAATGAGCGAAAAAAGTGCGTATTTCGTCATCTTTTGGCATGAGAAATCTAACTTCGAGAAACAAAAGTATCTGTTTTCCTCCCAAACAAGATGCTAAATACATACCTTTCTAAAAACGCTAAATGTCCGCTGTTTTGTTCCTTTTCTTACACAGATCTGCTTTCGCCGATCGAAGTAAATATTTTTATAATAAAATTTGCCATAAAAAGGGAACAGTCTAAACAAAAATTACAATTTGTTTCATACATACATATAAATTCATTTTTATTTCATCCGACGAGTTAATGAAGCTTACAAAAAACAATTTATATTTACTATCACGGAGAAACTACCTTGCATTCAGTTTTGTTTCCCCCCGGAATGTTTTGCCTATTGGCCAGCGCTCCGCTAGTTAACCAGTTAGCTAATCTCCGTAATTATCAGGAGAGGGTCTAACAATAAAACAAACCAAACATACAACAATACACAAATCAATTTAAGAGGCTCGCTGCTTACGAAATGTTGAAACGGCCGCCTTCATTCTCGACCAGGGTTGGTGGATTTTTTAGGAGTAGAAATCCTAATTATGAATTCCTTCCGAAGAGAAATAAAGCCGTGTAATAGAACCTCAAGCCTGAAAGAAGAGGTCTCTAAGCAAAATTTATCGACCGTTTCACGCCCTGAGTTGAATGGGAATCGGTTGACCTAAGAGGTTAAAGAATATTCATAAACAAACCAAATCAATGCATTAATGTTTTCCCTCTGCAAGTTTGGTCACCCACACCTAGCCATAGTTATCATAGCCAGTCGCAATTAATAATTTGATAAAAGTTGAAATCCTCTGTTTTATTCTTCACATCCCGATACTTTAAAAAGTGTTACTGTAATTAATTACTTCCAAAATCGTACTTAATATAAAAATTAACGGCGCACAAGAGTTTTCTCACCCCAAAATAGCGGGCACATGAGGATAAAAAGTTTTGCTCAGTTTTTTTAAGACATATACGATCTTGAATTCATATTTCTATATTCCTCTGTCGTAAAAAAAATCTAATAATCAGGACAACGTTTTACATGCTTTATTAAAAAAATAACATTAATTAGAGAATATTTTATATTATACAATGTCTGTGTTTTACGATTGAATTCAATATCGTACGTTTAATGTACGAACGAGAAATATGCCCCAAACAAATACCAATTTATGATTTCAAAAGCATGGATCTTATTCAGGGAACTTGATACCGCAGCACTTGTGACCGTAAATGGATTTCCGGAATTCAATCTGGCATCAATAAAGAAACGCGAACATTCAGACCGAACATTTGATAGTCGTGATAATAGGATGGTGCATGTTGTGCGCCTATCACACAGAGCGCAGACATGTTCTTTTAGAAAATTGCACCGAGTGTACTATACACGTCCAACGTAATGCAGAAATCAAAGCCTTCCAGTCAAGTTTTGCAAGAAGACAGGCTTAAAGCTGTTTATTTAACTTTATGTGGTCTAAATCTGGAAAACAATGACAACTTATGAGCAAACCAGAGATATATAATCAAGACATTCTTCGCACTTCCATTTCTCGCATAGAGATTGATTAACTAGATCGAAACATTATAAACATTGTATTAGGAAGGCAAACTGGTATATTAGAACTTACTATAAAAAACCAGCAATCGTGATCAATTCTATTTACTAAAATATAGCTGGAGCAAAAAGAATATTACAGAGTATTTAAATTCTTCAACATTTTACACTCATTATACTCTCTCTCTCTAGAAACTGTCTTAATATTCCTATATGTTCTCTTAATGATTAAATAATTTTAAAATAATAATAACTGAATTTCATTTCAATTCGATTATACGGAAAGACGATATGAAGAGAATAGACTACTTAAGGTTACATTTCAATACAAACCAACAGGAACCAGATTAATATGACTCCCAAGGAAGAGGTTGATAGACAAGTATTTCTAAAAATCGTTACTTAAGAAATGCGAAAGTACTACCCATATAAAATGGGAAGATGAAGAATGAGGTGACACATAAGATTCCGCACTCTCTCGTACTGATTGTTAGCTATGGAAAGCGCACATAAGCAACATCGTGTCAGCAGTTCACACTAACAAGAATTGCATTAGAAAATAAAGACTGTCACTAACGCTTTTTCAACATCTTATAACTGGACCATTTGTGTGTATGTTATGCATTATTTAGGATATTTCAATAGACCTTTCTTTTTTAATTGTTCGCAATAAACATTGATTGGTGTTCCTTGACAATTACAATGAGACAATGAATGAGTATCGAAGTTGTAATATTAAAATTAAGTTGTCAATAATGTATAATGTACACTCCCGATCTGACCTGTTCAATATAGGCCAATGTAGCTCTAATTAAATACTGCACCACGACCATACCTGTAGCATAATCTTTAACTGGGCAATTATGAATGCACATGCTTAACTTACTCATATCTTGAATGAGGAAACACTGGTTTCTATACATTGTTCTAAATAATTGCATTGTTTTGTCGTAGAGAAGCAATAAATATTTCTATTTCTCTTATGTCCTTTATAATTAATTAGATTAGATTATAAGCTGTAAAGACGAACATAATATAAACATAATAAACGCAAGCCTATATGCTAAGAAAATGTAACATAAAATATTTTTCATTCCACATGTTTAGTTCGGATTTTAAAAATAAAACCGCATGCTTTAAAATGAATAGTAGTTCCTTCTAGGTAGCAGAAGAGCCTTCTCTCTTAACATTCAATGTACTGAAGATAAAAGAAGACTACAAATTAAATATAATGTAAAAGCAAACAGAAGCACTAAATGGTACAATTATAGTCACTTGAACGTTGGCCAATCTAAATAAGATCACTAATTAGAATGTTGCTCAAGGAAGAAAATAAAATAAGGGAAGTTTTAAAGCAAGGGTTACAGGAACCTCCCTTGAGGCAAGCTTGTAAAAAATTGCTTTCTCATCCCCCGAAATGTTGTGATGCCGAGGTACGTAATGAGCTGTTATATTTAGAGCAGCCAGGCACAGTCTGATAGCTCCTTAACTTTTTACTCGATTATCTTCTTTTTCTTCTTCTCCCCCTTTCAAGGATTAGGTGACTTCACCTGTTCCGGTCTCTATCGTACAGCCATATCGATTATCTCTCAGGGCAAATATACTTGAGAGCTTGATTGACCCATACCACTAAATTTCTTAGCAGCTACAATACCACGCAAGCATAAGGTAAAATGATCCTTATGCACCCCAATAGACTAATATAGTAGTAGAAGTAATGAATGTTTTATTGTACTTTTATAATACATTCAAATAAAAACAACACTGTCGCATGAATCTTACAGCTGTACATGCTAATGTCGTCCTTATAACAATCAAAAATGTCATACACATAGATACAAATACTTCGATATATTTACGTTTTCTATTAATAATGTATATACAAATAAATAAACATGAATGGAACTCTTACTCTTGAGCCCCCTTACATTTGCTCACACCGTCTCTCCAACTCCCCTCTCTTCATTATGGCCATTAAACTCCTTTGTCGGGTCTTCTCTGGAAATATTCTCAAATTGTGTGAGTATCTCGCATGCACCAACATTTCCCTACCAATGTTTAAACTTCTGTTGATATTGCGGTGATAAATGCTGGCTTCTTAAAATCTGAGTTTCCCTGCATTCAACCAAAAGAGGTCTGCAGGTATCGCTTTCGCTCCGCAAACTCTTTCCCCGAGAGCCATTAAATGTTTTGTTTCCTTCCCAAACCCCTATGAACCATGCGAAACCACTTCTTTCTTCTCACAGATATCTAAATAATGTCCCCTTCCCCACACCAGATGTATTTGAGCCTGCAGGTTAAGCATACTTTTTCTGCGTATTGAGACTCAATATTTCGCCTATCTCGAGAACGTCTGTTAACTATTTTCCAACTATTTGGTGTAATGTCCTCTCCCCGTAACCAAATGTACCCCAATCCAATTTTGTCTAAGCCTTTCCTTATTTTTGATGCCCATCCCGTATCCCACCCTTCCCTTAGACAGACTGCTCGAAGAAGAGCTTCATTCCCCCGTATTATCCTTAACCAGTATTTAATTGTTCTCATTTTTATATTCACACTTTCGTTAGAAATACCAAACACTTTAAGAATTCACTTTTTAATCATTCGTTTTAACAATTTACTACTCGGCATAGTGGCTATAACTATGAAATCTATATCCTAATATCTATACAATTTCTTCTGGACCATTATTGCAGGCGGTCCTGGTGGTGTGGTGGTTACCATACCTTGCCTCCTAAACCCAAGATTGCGGATTCGAACCCGGCCGGGACCGATGGATTTTTTCGGGCGTAAAAATCCTAACGGAAGGGAAGTAAAGCCGTGGGTCCCGTGTCGTACATTTACGGCACGATAAAGAACCTCAAGCCTGAAAAAAGAGGCCTCTGAGCAAAATTTGACGCCCGTTTCACGCTCTGATTTGAATGGGACGCTGATGACCTGAGATGTTAAAGAGCGTCCGTAAATAAATCTAATAAAAAAAAAACATTATTGCATAATGTACGTCAAACCAACACACTCTGCCTTTTTAAATGTGTTTTTATGATTTACTTTAACGGATTTCAATTTTCGATCCCTTAAATAAATTATGAAAATTGATAATATGGCGGGGTTACAATTCAGGTAATTAACTTACAAGTGATGATGGTGACAGGAATAGAGACAAAGATAGGGCGCGGTCAATCAACCACACTCGAACTGCGTTGTCTTATTGCGAAACATTGAAAGAGAGCAAAAAATATGGTGATCCTGGTCCGAAATTAAGACCATATTTTTGAGATTTGAACTGAAAAACCGGCGCCTCAACCATATATCGCACCCTGCTGAGAAAATAAGCGGAACATAACTCAAAGTAGCTAGATTTAACAAATATTTATTGCTTGATTCTAAAATGACAGTATACAATTTTGATGCTGCATTTAACAATAGTAAGTAATTTGGCAGACGCAACTTGGTACCCGATGTTCCTGGCGCCTCTACAACCGCAACCCTGCAGCTCATCCCCGTCATCAAAGAGTCGTAGGGACAGAAGCAGCGAAGACGGGAAAGAAGAATAAAGGGGAAAGCCTACCTGTCTAGTATTTTTATAAAAACCTTAAATTCTTAGAGAGGTCCACGAATTGTAATATCACCCCTAGCTACCGAACGTTTTATTCCTACTTGGAAACATGATTTCGTGTCCAGATTGTGGTAATCTACTTCTCTTTTGCTGATCCTATCCATACCTGTGTCTCAAAGACATGACAATTAACTGTTCCCACTAACAACAGCTTATTAAATATTCGTAACTATTCTCACACCAAGCTCCTCATGTAGCGTATACCGGATGTGACATAAGATACGGTCAAACTTTCGGTACACATTACACGTAAAAGAAGGAAATAAATTATATGGACATGGGTCTGGAAACGCTTTGTTCCCATGTTAGAACTCATTTCCTACAACTCTTTATAGTAATCAGGGAGAACGTACCACATGAAGCTCTTTCTTGCACGAAATGTTCTAAATGCTCCAAATGAGAGATTCCATGAAAGACGGGAAGGTAGAGGGGAAGGCAATTCTCTGCCCTCCAGGCTGTACAAACCTAAACACAGGGGTCATTGGCTCTTGTGTATCAAACTCCGGTACAAGATGCAGAATCTTTGTACCCGTAATGTGGAAGCCTGAGAAACAACACGCAAGTCTATTTCATAATAATATTTAAAAATTCTTGACAGTGTAAATGACATCATATTAGTTATGTCATAATTACTTGTGTACGTCGTTTATTAAATCAATAGGAATATCTGCATATTACTTGTATTTCTCAAGATAACAGCGGTGCAGCTATGAACTACAAATTATATTATTAATATACAAACAGTGATTAACATCGTGTAAATATATGAAAAGTTGATATTTTATGACAGTACCTACTAATAACGCACATAGCATATGTCTAGTCTCACCCAGAACAAGTCTACAATGTAATTGACTCACATTGATGTTTAGCTTCACTGGTTTTGTAAACAAAATAAACAACTCCTTGTCTTTTCTCTAAAGTTTTACTATGCTCTTTTAGTCATTTTTCATTAGTGCGTTGCGAGATTCCGGAGCATTTGTTTCTCTGATTACCATCCCCCCTAAAGTTTCTTTCTGTCCAGTTCCTTGCAAAAATTTATGAGACATAGCCTGTTCAGTTAACGTTAAAATATTGTGGTTTCTACGTTCTTTTGTCTTTTTTATCTCTCTTTCCTTCTCTTTTTGCATTTGTTTTCTTGTTTTTGGTAACTATTCACAAACTGAAAAAAAAACTCTGGAAAAAAAAGGAAAAAAATATTGAACCTGAGTTCTGGTAAGTAAAGTGAACAGAGAACACAAGGACCAGGCAGAAACCTAAAACAACAAAATAATCCGATATTAGTTTTCTATGATACTTCCTAAAGCAGCTTATAACATCATTGTGGTTCGTTAAACGCTAGATTTTAATTTTTACAGCATCACATTTTGTTTAGCAAATATTTAAAGTGAATTAAGCTTTTATTTCTTTATAAACGCTGTCTATTGTTAAAATAAATGAGAAAGTAGTAGTTGTATCTATATTATTATAAAATTCTAAATACATATTACAAGTACATTATGCATGGATCGTAGACCGTACATATTAAATATGATACACAATTAGAAAGAAAAACAAATAATAGCAACATAAATAAAATATTAATAATAGAAATAAGTAAACATTTAAAATGAGAAGAATGATATTTACAGATATATGAATGGACACATATTACACCTTATATATTATTACTGTTCTAGCTTCGCGCACTTTGGCACGGAAAATGCACAGGAAGCAGCGTTTTTCTCAGATGTTGTGGCCATAATCTCTCGAAATAATCAATAGCCATGACAGTAATACAAAAGAGTCACTAACGGTTCCTTTGGATTAAAAGATCAGGCAATGTATTTAGATAGCACGTTATCTTTATATAAGTATGTATAAAAGTATTTAAATCTCACCCATCAGTTTGTGTTATGGGAATTTACGGTAGAAAGACAGTTTGTGTGCTTGTGGGAGGGAACTATAAAAACACTGTTATCTCTGATTTACTTAATGAGTAGGGAGGAGTGCAACAAATTGTGGGGTTCTTAAACAGTTTGGTATTTCTAACGAAAACAAAAACAAATAAGTACTGGTTAAGGATAATACGGGGGAATCAAGCTCTTCTTCGAGCAGTTTGTCTGAGGGAACAAATGGGAGGGTTAGATACGGGATGGACTTCAAAAATATGGAAACGCTTAGATAAGATTGGATTGGGGTATATTTGGTTAAGGGGAAAGGACATTACCTGAAATAGTTGGAAAATAGTTAACAGACGTTTGCGAGATGTAGATAGACAAAATACTGAGTCTCAATGTGCAGAAAAAGTATCGCTTAACCTGCAGGCTCAAATACATCCGCTGTGGGGAGGGGGGATTATCTAGATATCTGTGGTAGGGAAGAAAGGAGTGGTCTGGCATGTTCAGATTAGGGGATTGGAAAGGAAACAAAACAGTTAAAGCTCTTGGGGAAAGAATTTGCCCACTGTGCAGAGAAAGTGATACCAAGAGGCATATTTTGGCAGAGTGCAGGGAAACGGAGATTTTAAGAAATAGCATTTATCACCGTAATTTCTGAATTCCAATAGAAATTCGAACATTTGCCGGGAAGTGTTGGTGCATTTGAGATACACAATTTGGAAATATTTCTAGAGAAGACCCGACAAAGAAGATTAATGGTCATAATGAAGAGGGGGGACCTGGAGAGGCGGTATGAGTAAATGGAAGGGGGGGGCTCAAGAGTAAGTTTATGTATTTATATATAAATTATTAATAAAATCGTAAATATATTTAAGTATTTTATTTTTATACGTATGCATGTAGATTTGTATGTATGTAGGTATGTGTGTATGTATAATGTATGGATATATATGTATATGAGCCTTTTGATTGTTATAAGGACCATATTAGCTGTACGGCCGTAATATATTTTAAAACTGATACAATAAAACGACCATTTATTTATTTGATTTGATAATTTCGTCTACTGCTCAGCTGTCTCGATCTCACTGACCTGCAAAACTACTCATATGTTAACCAGAAAAACTTCCTTTTGCTCTGTTTGACGCATGTACCTGTGTATGACCTTCCTCTCCCCCATTCCCTTATATTCGTGTTTAAAATATTCCATACTTGCATCTCCCATTATGTTGCCTTTCTCTTTGCGACCTCGGACCATAATTTGAGCTTTATTACCCCATCCCTCGTGTTTATTTGCAGAATCTGGAACTTAGGTCGTTCTGAAGTCAAAGGTAGTTGTAAAATAATGTAATTTAAGAATAGGTAATATGTCATCTTTTTAATTATAGGAGTCTCAATAGTTAAGTTTCTCTACCTTCTTTTTCTTTTTTCTTCTTCTAATGCACTCAATAATAACTTTTAAATCTTGTTCTTTTAATTCTGCTGGAGTTATACCCTTGCACAGTGTCCTTAGCAGGGTAAATAAATAAACTGATAAATACGCACAACTTAAAGAAGTGTTAGGAAATACAATTAGTAATACATGTCTTAATATTGATGCAGTTGAGAGTACGTATGTGTTTTCAATCTCACAGGTTGCTATTGTGGCGGCCCTAAGGGATGAGAGTGAGGAACATAACCCAAACTGTAGAGCTAAATTTAACAAGCTATTTATTCTGTAATTGGCATACTATCGTTTGTGAAAGCTAACGGGGGAAATTAACGTAATACAACATTCTCTTAGCTTTGGGTTCTCCAGGCGCAGCTTGGTGACTGAGGTGCTTCTGGGGACCTATCCTTAAAATATGTTCTAACTTCAATGTTGCTCCTGCACGCGCAACACCCCTAGCGTCTATCCCTTACTAGCTAGTCACCAACGAGTTGCAGAGAGAGAGAGAGAGTTCACCGACAGGATATGTTTTGGTTCTTAAATAAGCCATACAATTCTCAGAGAGATCTCAGGATACAATGCCATCTTTATCATATATGGTGAGTTACACCCTGACTTTAACTTGCAGTAGCCAATGACGGTAAAGGACAGGGGTATGAGCTCATAGTAAAGTTTCCAGGACGTGGTACACCACTCCTCTAAATGCTGCAATGCTAAATTTGCAATGTCAAAGTTTTAAAGAAACAGTCTATTATGTTCCCAATAAAGAAACCTAATTAATGAACACTGCCAATTATTTACACACCAAGCTAAAATACTAACCCCATCAGAATCTTTCAAAACACTTATGTGGGGCCTTCAAGGATGTACTGTACAATTATCAGTTTACTGTTTTGAAGTCCAAATCTTAAGAGGATCTTTCATAATGAGGGGCTTAGAGTCAGACAACGTTAACTCTGAAAAAAGAGTTTTTCGTTTAAAGGCGTTTATTATCTCAAGCACGGGTACTTTCACCCCTTAAATGGTTATTCTGATATTCCCAGTAGTTTAAAGGAATTTGGAGACAAATTTTGGTTTTATTTTGTTCTATGTACCACTCTATGGAATTATAATTATAATTATAATGTTAATTTTTGTATTCATGTAAAAGCACGTCTCTTAATATATTATGAACATTTTAACAAATAGTTCCTTTTCAATTAATTTGTTCCCGAATATGAAATCGTTATTTTATCTACTTTTCGTGAGAAATATAATCTTTAAATAATCGAAAGAGATTTCTATTAATCTTATATTTCACACAAAAGCAATGGAAAAAGAAGTTCTGGTAGACAGATCAGAGGAGTATATGAAAACGGCTTAATCTCATTAGAGATGTCCTATTCTGAGCCTTACCTTCTTTCTATCAACTATCTAAAATGAAGTAGACTAGGCAGTGTATGTTTGTAGATGGCTGGAAATTGAGAAGTAGCAGTAGGAGCAGAAGTTGAGAAGAATAGAATGATTGCTAATTTGACAACCAATCAGGCGAAATATGTATGTGTTTCATTCTTAGTTCTCGCTTACTCCTAGGAATTTCGTTATGTGATTACAAGGAATGCATCTCATCTGTATCTAAATAAGGCAAGTAGAGGAAGCAGAGGGCTGTAGGCGTGAAATAAGGAATGAGTTTCAACATATATTGAGACTATTTCCCCGGGCAGCACTTGTTCGCCTGTGTTTATTCAGGGTGATGAAGGAGTATGAAAATGAGAAATGTGCAAATTAAATTTAATTACATGTAGTACGTAGGCGCCTGTATGTACATTTATATGTATCTCAAGTGTAACTATTCTGAGGGAGCCCATTGCAACGAATGAATAGTGTTTAACTCCCGTTTTTGCTACAGAGGCACCACAGGAGCTGGACACTGATGACACATGAGATGAAATGATATATTGGGAAAGGATTTTTATGGAAGGAATCGTTTCAGGTCTAAGTTTAGGGTACCTGCCCGGCATTTGCCATTTATGAGGACTGAGGGAAACCTAGAAAAAACTCAATCACGAAGGACGGTCCTGGCGGTATTCGAACCCAGACCTCCCGCTCACGAGTCCGAGACTTAACGACCTCGGCCACCCGTGGCGGTAAGAGCCCATTGCATTATAATAATACTATAACATAGAATTTGATCCTTTTTAAGTTATAATGTCAACATCTGCGGAAAAATAAGGATGTTCGAGTGAACTAGTTAAACAAAGATAAATTCCCAAAATATGAACATATTATTTAATAAATTATATTATGTATATATAGTTTATATATAATGTAAATTATTTTACATATTAATAATTTTTACATATTTAAAATATATCAGTGGTATATGTTATTACTTTTCCAGAAATCAATACAAAAGGGCGTGCTTATTTAATATTGTCTACAGCTGGAAATGATTTTAAAGGAGAGATGGTTGTACTTTTTATTTTACTTATACTGCTTGCTCATTAATATTTTAAATATTTTTATATATTACTAACGAATAGCGTAATCTTAAAATGCGCATACTTAAATTATAATGCAAAATAAATAAGCATTCTAAATTTCAATCTAAATGGAAAATGTGTATTTTATTGGGTAAAGTATGTATTAAAATTAAAAAGATAATTAGGAAGAAAAGGCCATTATAGTTCCATTGTCTCCTCTCGAACCACATCACCACTACCTACATTACCACTACCACTACCACTCTGCTATCAATATGATATTTATGAACCGGATGTTGATATTATAATTGATAGCGTATGTATGTAGACACGTGTATTTTTGTTTAATAAGCAATATTCAGACAAAGGTTATATTTCTGAGCATCTGCCAAAAAAGCAAACTGTATAACAATGGGACAGGCTGGACTTTTGTCGGTACAGTTAGGAAGAGAACAATGGCCTCGCCTCGAAGGAAGGTAGCATTTTGTGTTATGGCTAAACCCACTTCTTCCTTCAAATCCTCCCAGACAGTCCGGCCGACGAGACGAAATTTAATTCACTTTAAACTGAGCATAGCAAGAAACACGAGTTCAATCGGTAACAGTACTTGTCGTCAAAAGAAACACCACATGCAGAAACACGTGTCATACAAGAAACCAAGTTTTAGCTATTTCCGACAGTTTCAAAAGGATGCCTCAGATATACGACCGAAGCGTGGCATATCGTACATTTTTAGTGTAAAAATCTAGAATATAAATAGTGAAAACGAAAATGGATTCAGTCCTAACCACAAACACGTCGCATTTATGGCAGATGTCTATTCTCGGGGTAAGCCCGAGGGAAAATTGATTTTTGGAAAATAAGTGAGGAGGTTTAACCAATGAACAAAATCCTAACGAGTAAAAACGAGCATATAATAAACAATATCTAGTGTGATCCAATAAGATTCTAGAAGGAACCAAGTTGAATAATATTTAAAGAGAATAAATTTTCGCGAGAGGCGGGGCGAATCAACATAATGGATTTAATATCAAATATAAAAGTAAGTTAGTCAGGAACAGAGAGGAATCAGTCAGTTAAGTCAGTCACAGAAGTCAGAAGTGTAAGAGTAACCAGAGAGATGGTAGTATGATATGTAAGAGTAACACCGAGTTATCGCTAAGGTTATAGCCGTCCATTCATTATTGCCATAAGAGTCTTAACGCTAAAGTGATTAGGGTTCTTTTAAAGTGTTAACGCGAAATTATACGCGACTGTCGGATTTCAAAACTGTGTTAAAGTGAGTGAATCCACGAGTGAATGCAGTGAATTATAACACGAGGGTAAGTTATACAGTACAGATAGAACCAGAGTTATAACCACACGACAGACGCACAGCATGTTCCAAAACCCTCAGTTGTCAAATAAATCAAAAGTCCAAATTGAGTCGAATTTATATTATTACATTGAAGAATTCCCTTCCTTCCCTAATGAAATTACGTCATTAACAACAGTCCATATTCCCCTGAGAGTGCTATCCTCTGCATTGGAACCAGAGAAATAAGAAACATCGAACCATAGACTTCAAGAGCCTAGGCAAGACAAGAAGAACATCTAATCATCTGATTACATATATAAAATTATTCTCCGTCTATATTAACCCCCCCACCATAGTAAGAGTTCCAAATTATAGCAAATATTTTAAAATCTGAATGAAACCTTATTTTACTTAAAATATCATGAACTCCGATCCATGTCATTTGTAAGTTTATGATTGTTATGATCTAAAATTGTTATAAATGATCATAAATAATGTATAATAATATAATATAAACTTCAAAATATATGTTAAAGTATCTTTAAAATAGCTTACAACAAAATTTAAAAATGTATTCTCTAGTAATTTATTGCGGTTAAATATGTGACAAAAGATCTCTATAATTTCTCTGCATGCCACTTTTTTCCACATTTTATATCTGCTGCTGAACACGGTCTTTTGGACCACGAGTTTTGCTTATTACTTGATTTATATTTTGTTTCACTGCACATCAACGTTTCCCAGTCGCATTACAGAATTTATTTACCAGATTTAATTATTTTATATTTATTCACTTTAGAGTTTCCAAGTAAATATTATGGAACTGGAATAAAGCAATACACAGTACGCTCTCATTTCAGTAAAAGGAAGCAATTTCTTATGAGCTCTAATCATGTAGCTTTACTTCATTTGCATTAAAAGGGTCAATATAACTTCTCACTCTTAATATATACGAGAGTTGGAACTTAAATAGTGGCAACACTGCTGTGGAGACGCTATGTAACGGAATCTAATATTGTCGCTGATAGCACACGTTATTTACATATTTATCCTTTCTCAGAGCAAATGGACTCTCCTTTCCTACATCACCTGCGTGCGCACCATCGAGAGAAACACAGTCACTTGTAAGCTATCGGTCTAACGTACTGTTGTCACTATGTTTTCGAAACAGGAACAACAGAGTTGGATCAAGATTGAATGTGCCAGAGGTCGTACAGCACGACAGTGTCATAAAGGTCTTCAAGAGGCTTGCGGGGAATCTGCATTTCCTTAAAGAACAGTGCCACGTTGGTTAAAAGCCTTCAAAGATGGTCGGCAAACTGTGGCAGACATTCATCAGGCAGGTCGTCCTACGAGCGTCAGTGAAGAAGAAGTGCATGCTCTTGCCGCGTTACTGGACAGTGATCGACGCCAGACGATTCGTGAGCTCGCCCAAGAAACCGGATTAGCGCACACGACTGTGCTTCACATCCTGAAGGAACGCCTGGGCATGCGAAAAATTGCATCACGATGGGTTCCGCATGATTTGACGGAAATGGAGAAATGGTTGCGTTACGACGCTGCTAAGACGCACTTGGAGCGCTATGAGCGCGAAGGAGAGACTTTCTTAGGCCGTATCATAACCCTGGATGAGACATGGGCCCAATCGTATGAGCCAAAACCGAAACGCAATCGTCGAAAGTTCGTCAGAGCCCCAATACGGTGATTCTCGTGTACGAGTGTGATGGTGTTATCCTAACGCATTACATTCCTCCACGGCAGACCGTCAATGCTGAGTATTACCGTTCGTTTTTGGAGCACCACCTGCGACCAGCTTTGAGAAAGAAGCGGCAACACTTTTTGCAGAATCCACCCATAATTTTGCACGACAATGCTCGGACGCATACAGCGCAAGCTGTGGCTGATTTGTTCGGTCGATGGGGCTGGGAAGTACAGAACCATCCACCATACTCCCCGGACTTAAGTCCTTGTGACTTTTATTTGATTCCGAAGATGAAGGAACCACTTCGTGGCATTCGCTTCAGAAGTTTCCAGAGATTCGACAGGCAGTAGACCGCTCCATCTGCACCATCAAGAGAACAGGCTCTACTAAAGGTATACTTGACTTCCACATCGCTGGCAACGGGTTATACACAACGCTGGTGAAGGACAGTAAAGGTTTCTAACATGTAACTCTTTTGTATCGTTGTAAATATATAGTTGCTACTATTTAAGTTCCAACCCTCGTATAAAGGAGAATGTCTCAATCTAATTTTCCTATCTATGTTAAGGCTAAGAGGAAATGGCAAAGAACATGAGAATAAAAACAAGCACAAACTTACATTGTGTCCCAACAAGACGGTTACTTTAGGAATATATTCTTCACATTTTCAAAAGATGGTACTCCACGGGGACTGCCTCTATATTTTCTCGGACAGGCGTATGCACCAACTCTGGGCAGAGTATGTGTAGGAAGTTGTAACAATCCCCCAGTAACTTCCAACATCAAACATCGTCATGAAGTCAATTTCACTAATTCAAAAGAAAATTCATCTAAAACCTTGTAGATGTTCTTTTCAAGTCACTGATAATTTAAAAGGAAAGTTTTCGCAGCGATTTCTACCTTACTTATGCCACCAATACAGTAACTACATGCATTCTAGTGAATTATTTATTCGAACAAAGACCACCAGAGATTTTGTGCTGAAATTTTGTCCTTACTTCTTTATTTGCATTCTTACAACAATGTGTAATACAGTTTTTTTTCTTAATGACACTATTAGGCGAAACTTATTTGTGTACTTTTCTACAAACACTTGCAACATTCAATTACTGAAATTACTTTATGAGATATCGATACAGATGGCTTCACAGAGATTATAAAATGTGGTTAATTTTTTAATGAAATAATCATAGCCATTTTGTTTTCATTCTATAGACGTTGGACCCCTATGGTTTTGCAGTCACAGAATGCATTACAGTAAATATTTCCTATCAGCATTCATGTTTACTTCCCACTAATCCTGAATGTGTTTCCAAACACAATAAAAAAACACAGTCTTTTAATTTTTATGAGCACATTCTTCACGTTATGCATCTTTAAGGATATCTGAGAACACAAGCCTCATATGCCGAAATTAATTTGGGATATCATTGAAAGGCGATCAATTTAGCTGCATATAAAATAACTAAAGAAGAAATTAATAATACAAAACTCATAAATATAATAGATATTCAATCCAATAATAGAGTTATCACAACTCTTAAAGAATTGATCTATTAACTAATTATCATAATTAACAAAAAAGAAAAGTTATATTTATTTTCTAGCAACATTCATGTTTGCACGCCTAGTCTTCGTTTTACCAATACGATTTTCGCATGAGCTGTAAGGCCTAGGTGAATAGATGTTTGGCAATTAAACGTTCTTAAGACTTTAATACTGATAATCCCAAAGGTATCGATTCTAGGAGCAACATTTGGAGAAGTTTGAGCAACATTTGGAGAAGTTTGGCAAAAGAAAGAATTTCTTTGAAGTCATTTAAAACAGATTTGATTCTATGTCAGACCTACGTTCTGATATAAAGCACTATTCATACGAGTATCTATTCAACGAAACTATAATAAAATACTGTTGTATTGTTTAGTCAATCACGTTAGTTCTCTGTTTTGACTCCCGCAAATCAAATGTTATTTTTACTATAGATGTAAAATAATAGGATGATTAATAACAGTTCTGGTGAGACCAAAAGCTTATTCTGCAGTAATGCAATGCTAAAAAACGACACTCTCCAGAAGCGATATTCAGTTGAAATCATTAAAAAAAAAGGAAATAAAAAAGAGAAATTAAAAAAACCCGACTAAATTGCAAAAAAATAATTGCCAGTTTTGAGCTAGTTGCACACAACTAAACATAAAACGTGTCATTAATTTTTAAAATACCTCAAAAATTGCCCTTGTAATAAAATGTTCATTACTGGAAAAAGGGAAAATATGCTGTAAACTGTAAAACACTTGCTAGATCATTCAATTTTTCATTAATCAAGTTTATATATCAAGTGTGCCACAAAATGTTTATACATTTTGACAGTACATATCTATTTAATATATTTCAAATTTGAACCGTAAAACAACAGTAATGTGTAGTATGATGCTCTGTGAACATATGTAACTCACATATATTATGATAGCATTGCTACGTAACAGGTATACAACAATGAACAAATGAAGCCAAGATTATCAACTGGCCCAGTTTACCTGAACAGGATACACACATCCTTCTTACCTGCCATTCATACACTCTATGGAAATGAGGAACTTTACTTCCAACAGGATGGTGCACCATCACATTACTATCGATATGTATGTGCGTACTTGATGACATTCTTCCAAGGCACTGGTTAGGACGATTGAATTTCCACCGCGTTCTCCGGATATAGCTCCGTTGGACTTCTACCTATGGGGAACTCTAAATTATGTTGTATACCGTAGAAAACCAGTTACATTAGCAACACTTCGAGAAGAAATTGAAACGGCATGTGCTGCAATCGCTGAGGAAACGTTCGCAAACGTTGCTCAATCAGTAGTTCAACGTACTCAGAAGTGTATCGACGCCGACGGTGAGCATTTTGAGCAACTGTTGTAACTGTAAAAGTCTAAGATGATTACTGTTCATCATTTTATGTTTGTGTGAATTCAGTTTTGTTATGTTAACACAGTTTTTTCTTTGCCTAAAGTGTGTATACATTTTTGGCACTCTCTGTATATGTGTTGTTCCGTTTGGATGTATCAATAAGAAATACTCACCATCGTTGTTATGATACGGAGTATCTTCACGTTTATGCTACAGCAATGGTGCCAAGAAAGTGTGCGGTCGTGTCCATGTGCGTCAATATTTAATGTGAGGATAAGTCTGGCGAAGCGTATGCAGCCGAGAAGCATACACGCTATGGGAAGCATATTTAGACACCAGAAAAAAGTTCATTGCCTGCTGTGATCATCAAAACAAAAACTTGTTAAACGTTTAAAAGCCGGCTCGAGGCTAAATGCCTACAGGGAAATTGGAAGCGTAAACATTGACCGTTCTGCTAAACCTAGATAAAAGAGTTTTTACACTACTATGTGTAAAAGTATAGTAATGCATTATTGTTTAAACTTCAAAGTATTACTTATTTCTGGATATCTCTGAACGAAAACAAGTAAATGTAAAAAGATTGTGTTTTTTCAATAATAAAATACATGAAAAACAAGCCCAAGTCACAACAGTATCAATTAAGTTATAGATCTAAATAGAGACCAAAATATATCGCTATGGATATTACGGTAACCAAATTATAAAGTTTTGCGCACAGGTTATTGCGGATATTAAAGAAATTTCACCCCAGCTATTGTTCTAAAAATATTTTGATTGGTGCCTTTTACTGATTGCCCCTCCGTTCCCTTGTACACCCTCTTTATCATGTACACGATTTTCTTCAAGAAACTTGATAATAGTCCTAGAGAATTTTCAGAGATAGTGGACCTTCCAATAATACGTTGGCACACATGTGCTACGAGATATGAATATAATTGGAAGTTAGAGAGTGCTGCAATCACAGGCTACTATTGTTAGTAGCGTAGGGCTGCTTAGTGAATAAATTACATATCCGCTTGCTAATTCATTTAATTTCTGACATGCGTGATTCGATTTCGGAATAGGTGAGTTTGTGTCAGTCGTCCAAAATACTTCCGCAGAATTCAGATGAACAAACGTCGAGTAATACAGATGTAACTAGTTTCTGGTAAAATTTGTAGAAACCCCCATTTATAAGTCAGAGTGTATAAGAGTTTTCGGCACTTTGCTGTATCTATATTATTATGTCCGTCGTTATGAAATTCATGCATTCGTAACATTTTCATCATTTCAGGGATTATTTACATATTAATTAAATTAATTGCTGAAAGGAAGGGTAAATTGCTCTCCCCCCCCCAAATTGCTCAGAGGCCTCTTCTTTCATGCATCGATCCTGGCCGGGATCGAACCCGCGATCTTGGGTTTAGGAGGCAAGTATGGTACTATACTACCAAGACCGACAAAACAGGCTTTCAAAATATAATCATCCATTTAGCATGATCATCAACATCTTACAAAGATTCGGCCTAAGGACTATTCCGGTACTATATGAGTAGTTCACATATAGAAGCACTCGAAGTTTCCATTCCCATAAGCTCCTGTTTAAAATATTTCGTATATTGCCCTTTACCCTTCAGTATATTGCCTCACACTTTGTATACCTGTTCCTCCTTGCAGCGATATGCGTCTTTACAGTCTCTCCTTCGTCACCGAACACATTTCTACTCAACTCCATTCAGTGTGTCACTTCCTAATAACTGCAACTCCTTGCAGCGGTTTTAAAATATATGCAGGCGTTGATGATTAATTGAATTGCGTAATAGATAGAGGGAAGAATTTGGAAAAAATAAAAAGAATTCGAATTTTTAGGTTTTTGGGTGTATAATCTCAGGGGTAAATAATATTTTCTTCCTCTCCGACGATGGTTACCGCTGTCTTACAGTTATGCCCCGGCTGTTGAGACTCTGATGCTGGATACTTTTATGGCACTGTGACATAGGGGAAGGAGTATATGCAGATTAATAATATTTTTTTTTGGTTATGGAAGATGGAATACAATTTATTGTTCTTGAACCATTGTACATAAACTATTTCACTTAACTATTGACGAATGTCCACTTAATTGTTGCGAAACTAACAATCGATTTCCACTAATTTATCGGAACCGAGGAAGTCCGTCCACTGACCTTGCCTCGCTGAATACTCTTGCCGCGGGCCACAAAATTGCAAGACTAAGTAAAATATGGTCAGCGTGACTTTTCCAGGATGGCTTCTTCCCTTTCTTTTCATCTCTATAATCACCAAATATTTTTATGGTATCTACCCCGCTTAAGAAAGGTTCTAACAAAATATCCGTTAACATCTGGCTCCAGGATTCTTTACAAATATTACTACAAAAGGGCTACGGAAATTTCCAGGTTAGGTTTTATGACTATGGTAGCTTTCTGCGCCTTGGCAAGAAAATAACCTTTTAAACATAGTATTCAACACTTGTACAGAAAATGATATTACACATGGCTATAATGAAGTTACATAAAATTATTGGTTACAACCAATCTAATTAAATGCTGGGGTGGCAGCTCATAAATACAGCGTCATCCTTCCCTCTAAAGTCAGAGACTGTAGAACAATAATAAAAATAAAGCGAAAATTATGTCAATGTATCACAATAGCTCTTCCTCTTTTCCATCTTCTGCTTCCTTCCCTTTCTCTTATGAAATATTATTGACTAATAAGAGAATTGCAACACATTTTGTGTTGTATGTCAATTTTTGTTATGAACGTATAATATTACAATACAGCATATATTTTAACTTGTATTTGTTATCTCTGTGTTTTGTTTACTTCTTTTGTTCAATGTCAATCCACTGTTATTTTGAACCTGTGGGCAAACCTCCCTTACAATATTGTAACGAGCTTCTAAGACCGAGACGCCCATAGGACGTGGAGATGAAGGTAATGTGGTTGAAGTGCACCACAGGAGATATGGGTTAATGGAATGAAAGTAATTAATGGGACCTAATTTTTATTTTATATTCATTTTTTATTAAAAGTTATTCAACCAAGGAATTCGCTTAGTTTTCCTCCCTCTTACGTGAAAGCATACGATAAATAAAATATATACAAACTATGAAATATGATAGGAGAGCATAAAATACCACCGAGCTTAATTAATGCAATTTATCCCTGTACTAACGAACAGAAATTAAAATTAGAATTCAAAACGAAAATAAATCTATTTTGAGTTCAAAGGTAAATATAATATTACGACAAGGTTGTAGGTTCTCTCCTCTATTAATTAATATTTGTATAAATACTTTTTGGAACAGTGAAAATGAATGCAGTTTAAAAGTATATACCTAGGAAGAAATAAGAGTATTAAAACAATATTATTTGCGGATGATCATGTCCTAATGTATAGTATAGAAGACAACATACAATGTAATAAACTAAATAATTAATAATTAATTCTGTCAGTCTCCTATGACCTCCCGCTTTGCCCAAACAAAAGGTTTCAAACATTGACATATCAAGGACAACGCAGAAGACTAGATAATTGCAAGAGGCCTAAAGAGAGTAAGTTTAAAAATAAATGAAGAATTAATGCCGCACCATTGGCTAATTTAGCTGCATTTTGCTTATTTGATTGCTGGAAGTCTATTGGGCAGAAGCTTTAGCAATTTCAAAATTATTTTTAAAGTTTTACTTTTGTGGAAAAGAATGCTAAGCATGGATTTATAATTGCTAATTCTATTGTCAGTTAAGCAGAACGGCATAAATGAATTTAGCACACGTGGTAGTAGTATATTCCAATGTAACAAATAGAAATAACATTTTTCATGCGCTATAAACGGGAAGTATTTTTTTAATGGTGTTTAACGCCCGTTTTTGCTACAGAGGCACCACAAGCGGTGTACCTTGATGATACATGAAATGAAATGATATATTAGGAAACGATTCTTTTTAAGGAAGAAAACGTTCCAGGCCTAAATTTAGTGTACCTCCCCAGCATTTGTCATTTAGGAGGACTGAGGAAAACCTGGAAAAAACCTCAGTCAGGGAGGACGGTCCTAGTGGGATTACAACCCCAGACCTACCGCTCCTTAACGACCTCGGCCACCTTTGGAGAAGGTTTTATAGTTAATGGTTAATTACCAGGGTATAACCTCTAAATAAGCACTGCAGAAGCACATTTCCCTCAAGAAGCAAGTGCAAAATGATACACAAGTTTTCTGTGCCATTAAGATGCACATTCCACGAGCAGAGTTCCATGTCGTAGCATTGCTTGTGTAATTTAACGCCGCAGAGGCAAATATGCTTGTAAATCTCTAGGTAGCAAATGATGGGAAACAATAGACTGTCGGTCTTTTTCATTTTATAATAAACGTAAAGTTTTATCTTTCAAATCGCAATATATCACATTATTAATTTTTCCGTTTATAAAGTTACAAAATATATATGCTAGATTTTGAGACAAACTTGCATCACGAGCATTAGTGAATTACAATATACTCAATAATTAGAACATGTCCTATATCAGTCATTTTTCTCGCTGTATACTTATTGCATAATAAATGGGATAAGGTAGTCAGTTAAACCATTTAATTACTTAAATAGAAATCGAACCCTTAGTGTACTAATATGAACTAAATAATAATAGTCCCTGTTTTTCAGATAATGAATTAATTTGGCACTACATTGATCACAGACGCAACTAAAAATAATTTACGTCAAACTACAGCTCGTTAAAGTACAAATGTTTAGTAAAAGAAGAAATCTAGGCAAATGACTAATAAAGTGATTAGTAAATGAAGCAATTCACTAAAATTTGCATTTACTACTACGTTTTTACTACTGAAGCACCACAAGCGGTGAACACTGGTGACACATGAAATGATATATTGGGAAATTATTTTTTTCAAGGAAGAAAACGTTCCAGGACTAAGTTTAGAGTATCTCCCCGGCATTTGCCAGTTATGAGCACTAAGGAAAACCTGTAAAAAACCTCAGTCAGGGAGGACGGTCCTCCCCAGACCTCACACTCACGAATTCGCGCCTTAACGACCTCGGCCACACCTATCTTGCAGGGTAGGAAAATAAAACAGGAAAACGTAGAAAGAGAAGGAAATGAAGAAAACGTTAATGCAGGAGAGGAATTTTGAAGTACGACAAATTGGAACGATGGAGAAAATATAAGTAGAAATGGGTTATGAACCAAGGAAAATAAAAAAGAACAGGAGGCTCAAGAGAAGTAGAACAAATAAGGTTAGTGATGTTACGAGAGAGTAGAGAGATAAACAGAAAGTTAGTAGAAGGGATCACATGATGACAGTAATGATAGTACAGTGATGTTGAAGCTGACGGCGAAGATATGTTGGCATTTTTGTAAAGAAGAATAAAATTGAAAGGTAGAGACACCGCGTTCATAACGATTATAATTTATTACAAAATAAATAAATGAATGGAGATGAACTTGCTTGTTGTATGATTACGTTGGGAGCATAACTACACGTGAGCTTAACCGTTGCATAGAATGGCATTTATATAAAATGATGTAGTCACAATGGAGGAAGAAACGCGGAGGATAAACAAACTTATGGACTTACTTAGAACTTGTTCTATGATACACTTTAAATAAACTTTCCTTGATTTTGCGTTTCATGAATTGACATGTTTTTGTTTTTTTGTGAACAAAAAGCGGAGTGATTTAAAGTCAAGACGCGACATTTCGAAGGTACATAACAGCATCACTTGAGTACTTTGGTCTTCCTGTTTATTTATATCATGAGAGACGTTCCGAAAATGCGTAAAAAGATCACGGTTGAAAATTTGCATTCCATAAACGACGTTTGCTTGCAACCCAAGGCCGAGGAGGGGATGTATTCAAAGCAAGAATATAGAGTGCTTTACAGTTTAGTCTCTCTTGGAAAGCGGAGCACGTTGAAGAGCAGACCGCGACGTTTGAACCTCTACGGGTCTGCGAGGGGAAAATTGAGAACCTCCGGATGACGTGACAGTGTTGACAAACGGACAGTTTCTCTTCCGTACATTTACATTCCCCACAAGGACACTTCACAAGGAAATCCTTCTGTACTCTGTGATCCTACAAGGGCTTTAGTGGTTGATGTCACTTTCTATATCAAATGCCAGGATTTAAAATATAGTACACATCAAATCCTTAACGTTATCGTTATTTCTTAGCTGTTTATTTATTTCTTACAGCGCTCTATCTAATTTATGATGCCAATGTTCTTTCTGCACGCTTTGTCTGAATTTCAACTGTCATAAAATTGAATGTGGAAAAGCGAATGAATAGTAAATATTGAGTTTTACAGAGAGATTTACGTTTGAAACAATTAAAACATGCATTTTGATAGTTAAACATTTGTTTAATGTAATAATAACAACGCATTTCACTTCAAATCACACAAAAATACTAAACAATTAATATTTGCCATTCTAAAGTAAGAGTTCATCTACACAACGGGAGAATATCGCTCTCAGATTTTCGAGTCATGATAGAAATTGTAGCAATAAACAAGTTAATGTCGCCTTGTAGCTATTCGGGAATAAATTTTTTGATTAGGATGTGGAATTTCATTAAAAAGTACTGTCGGTCCTGGTGGTGTACTTGCTTTCTAAACGCAAGATCGCAGGTTCAAACCCGGCCAGGATCGATGGATTTTTTTCGGGCGTAAAAATTCTAAGTATGGCTTCCTTCGGAAGGGAAGCAAAGCCGTGGGTCCCGTGTCGTACATTTATCGCACGAAAAAGAACCTCAAGCCTGAAAGAAGAGGTCCCTGAGCAAAATTTGTCGTCCGCTTCACGCCCTGAATTGAATGGGACGCTGATGACCTTAGATGTTAAAGAGTGTCCGTAAATAAACTAAAAAAATAATAAATAAAAAGTGAAGATATTTCGCTTTTCAGATGTGTATTTACATATAGAAGGATAGAATAGTACCCTATTATGTCTGTGCTTCATAGCCGAGTTGTTTTACTTCTAAGCGTATCTTCATCTCAATAGATATGTTAAACGTGACCTACTGATTTACAACTCCGAGGTTGTATATAGCTTTCTAATTTATACTACAGTATTATAACGCATTGTGCTTTAAACGTAACATTTCACATAAAGGGAAAATCCATATTTTATGGTGTATCTTCTAAATAATCACAAGCTCTTTAGAAGTTACATTTTTCCATTCGTTGTTTACGCATTACTTAAATTTAACTCTCTGAACTCAATTCAACAGAAAAAACAAAGGGTGTCAGAAAAATGCATAAACATTTTCACAGCAGATATCTATTTAATATATTTCAAATTTGGACCGAAAAACAACTGTAATGTGTAGTATGATGTTCTGTAAACAGATGTGACTCACATACATTATGATAGCGTTACTATGTGACAGGTAAATCAACAATGAACAAAGATTATCGTATGACGTTCTGTATTCAGATGTTTTTGAATGGTGTTTAACGCCCGTTTTTACTACTGAGGCACCACAGGCGGTTGGCACTGGTGATACATGAAATGAAATGATATATTGGGAAAGGTTTTTTTTTTTAAGGAAGCAAGTGTTCCAGGCCTAAGTTTAGGGTACCTCCCTAGCATTTGCCAGTTATGAGGACTGAGGAAAACCTGGAAAAAAAAAAATACAGTCAGAGAGGACGGCACCGCTCACGAGTCCGCGCCTTAACGACCTCGGCCACCCGTGACGGTGTAATGTAGTAATGTAAAACGTAAAGGAATAATTAATGCAGGAAAAGGCACATGCTTTTATGAGTACAAATCGTCCATTTTTTTAACTTTAGCTAACCTAACTCAAAATTTGCAATATATGAGCTAACAGTATACTTTTGCAATTTTTTTTAACTTAAGATTAGCTAAAGCTACTCTAACCAAACGAGACCAAAATTTGTAACCTATGCGTTAACAGTATAACTTTTGCGCTTTTATTAAACCAAAGTAATAATTTTTTTTAATGATGCTAACCTAACGTATGAAGCAGGCTTTTGAGTGTGATGGACAGATGGAATGTGAAGATGACTTGATAAGGTGATTAATGACTGTTCGTCAATATGGTAAGGAATTCAAGTATTAAAGGAGAGGACGAAGATTCAAATAAAAGGTTAATCTCAGGGGTTGTACAGGGGTGCAGTTGCAGGATTTTAGGTTACGGGTCATTGACGGCCTCGTAATATCCTCTGCAGATCCCGTTGTCCTCCCTTCGTTTCTTGTCTTCACGGTTATTTCCCTGCTCCAATTAGACACGTGGAGAAGAATCTCCTCGCTGCCTCGGCTTAAATTATGAAAGCTACGACGACCTTTTGGGAGACGCCTTGGGCGCTCCACGGGAAGAAGAAGAAGAATTGTAAGGGTGAGTCCAAATGATAACTGTGGGTCGGTTACGCTTCCGAATATATTTATATGTTCCTTTATTGAAGTACGTTTTCTGCCTGGGAAACCACTACTACCTTGGAGGATTCGAATCTTAATCTCAATCTTGGAAATGAATTTTTCTCACAGTGACACCAGGGATTGAATGGTGAATAAATATAATGTCCTGAACTGAAATGTTACATCGGTCCGTGCTGTAACCACGCTTCTTAGAACTCTGAACAGTATAACAAATCTGACGAATATGACTCCACGGAATGACTGCTGACTAGATATACTGACTGATTGCACTATCTGGTTGACCTGACTGACTACTAGCTGCCTCACTCACTAACCAATAACCAATAACTCTTAATATCCACTGATCAACTCTTACTACCGAATGCCCAACTCTTCTTATCGACTGCCCACGAACTACTATCGAATGCCCGGAACTCGCGGCGTTCGGATGATTTTATTCACATTCAATCGGTCGGTCTTCCGACGCCGTGATTATTTAAAGTTCGCTGAAATTCAAACGTTTTGATCGCTGCTCTTTTCCTCTCATTGGTGCTTTAAATTTCGCGTCCAAATAGGCCTTTGTTACTTGTAGCGTGGGTTCTCTGCCCTAACTACGCAACGAATGCCATAGAGGCTGCTGCAATGTCCTTGAAGAAGCCCTAACGGTTGTGAAAAGAATTCTGTTTTTCTCCCCTTGGTCTTTATGGTCTTGGGTCAGAGCAAGCCATAAACTGACATATTTCTTACCCTCCTTTAAAATTTTCTTGCAACGCAACTTTCTCTGTAATATTCAAGAAGCTGTGAATGCTACGCTCTTGTGAGAATAATATTTGATTCATATGTTATCACTTCTGATTATTTTATCTTAGAGGGTAGGGGAAATTTCTGTTTTACGTAAAATTGCAACGTGCATGAAATAAAAGTGAAATTGCAACCTATGCGTTTCCCCGTAAAAAGATAATCTTTATTGTAGTAAAAAGGTGTGGGCAAATTATGACGATTATAAAAATGGCCTTGGGGAAGCGAACCCACAATCTCATCTTTGCTGTCAGTACGCGTTCTGACCAGCTAAACCACTAGACCATCATGAAGAATACAATTATGAGCCTACAATAGTAAGCGGGAGTTGGGCTCGGTGTTCTCCGCTGTCATTCATAAAAGGAAGTGTGGACTGGTCCAAGGAGCCTTGCTGAATGTAAGGGAAACCAACGTTCTCAGTTCGCATTTTACCAGTTGGATCGCCAGTACCTGGAAGCGTGTTTTACTTCACATTTTGCGGGAGATTTCCGGGTTTACATCCTTTAGGGCCGCCATCCTGACTTTGAGTTTTTCGTGATTTCTCTTATAGTTAGTATAGTGTACCCTATAGGTACTGCAGCTAAACTCTATTTTATTATCTGGTTCTCCATAAGCTGGAACTTGAGAACTCTATTCTTTTAGAAGAACTTTGTTCTGTCATAATTATTATCAAGTTTATTTCTTATTATTTACATTTAGAATCTTTAACATTTCAAGATCTCCGTTTACATAAAGGTAAGCAACGTCCGATTTAATTGTCTTCATTTATTGCTCAGTAAGTCAAGGTAAGCCTGCAGGTAGTTAGGACAGCCAAGGGAAAACCCTGTTAAGAGTAAATTTCTGTTAGTGATGTCCTATTGAGGAGGTGTTGGAAAAGACGAATATTCGGCATCCGCAGGCTTGGAAGGGTTTCAACTTAATTGTTTCAGTGTTATTTAGACTCTTATAGAAATTACAAAATAAATGTAACAGAATGACGCAAGCATACACAGCTTTTCATGAGTATAAGTAGAGTGCATTCCTTCAATGATAATTCGTCTGTGACACAGATATGTCGGATCATAATGTCCATCTAGCTCTGTACGACAATTTTTAAAAGTTAATTTACTCTTCCAGGTTGAGCAACGTTCATAGAGGTTATCTCTAGAACCACGTAAAACTTACCTCCAATTCTCTGTTGTTACCCTTTCCTCTTTCTCCTTCTCCCTACACCCACTCTCCTTCTAGCAAATGAAAAATGCAAGGCAATTTGTCTGCAGAGTCTTGTCCTAGATCCGTCCTTAAAATGTGGCACTGAAAATCCCATGCATATCTCAGGGAGAAAGAGCAGATGAAGAGAGGAAAGGAGGAAGGAAGAAAGAAAATTGGGAATAAAGGATCTGGGGAGGGACTTCTTGTCACCAAGTTTTTTTTTTTAAGGTTTGTAGCCAAGATTATTTTCTCATTAATGACCCACATTGTGCCCATGCTTGCAGATGGGCTTTTACTTACTTCTTCACCGCACGTAGCTTTTTCTTTTATCACCTTTTTTATTTTGCTATTTCCGTTGTTGTTTTTACCTATTTACTTCTTCCCCTCTCCGGAGGGGCAAGCCATTTATTACAACTGAAAAGGCACTTTATCTTTGAAAGTAACTTCTCTTTGTTTGTGATGTCTGAAATGAAAACACTTAGGTGTTTTAATTCGTGTAGCTTTTAAGAACGGACAGTGAATAGGCTGTTTTTTTTTAATGTTAAAGGAAAGTCAGGATTTATGGATATTGTTGAGTGTTAAGAGTAAAAAGATAAACAAAACGAAACTATACAACTATATAACATCCAATTGCAATTAGATATAATATAAAAATAATTTACTGTTATTATACAGTTATAAATATTCATTTTTATAGCTATCTAAATTTATTAAATCTGAAGATAATGTACAAAACCATAACATTGTGTCAATCTAACACAGGTAGTTACAAAAATATTTCTAACCTTTTCCTGAGGCATTTTAATTTTCATTAATATGTATTTTATCGATATTTAAATTTATATACCATGGATATACCATAACACTAAATTTAAGTAAATGCAAAAGTATTTTTTTTCAAAAGATTTAACTTTGTTAATTCTTGAAAGGCGCTTTTTACACGGTAAGTTAAGCCAAATACAAACAAAATTATGTAACCTATTTTAAAATACATATTAATACTTTAAAATAAACCGGTATATAATGGTTTATTCTAGTTTTCCAACAGTAAAGAATAGAAATTCTTTTAAGCCAAATTAAAAAGTATCTTCCTAGTACATTAAAGGTATTTTTATTTTTACCTATTCTTCTATAATACTGAAATTATGGAAGAAATATACATTGAAAATACGTTTACATATTCCACGTATTCCAATCACGTGTTCAAAATCTCTTTTTATGTGGTACTTGAATTCCTAAAAATAAAATTTTCTTCTTCTTTATTTGAAGCATTTAAAGTAGGAAAGTTGATAATAATACCTTAATGAGTTGAAACTCCTTAAATATTATTCACATCTGTAAACTTTTACCTTACACTTAGAATACAGTTATTTTCCATAAAGTTGAATCTTTCGTATTTTTATATTAACATCTTGATCTCCTTCATACGTGTCATCACCTAACATTACATTTAAATGCAGTTGAGTAGTAAGGTTTATTATTATTAATATTTCTATACACTTTTCATTTTCTTTTCATTTAACTGTGTGCCACCTTGGTCCTCTTATTTGTGTTTAAGGTATATATTACATTTAATTAATGTAATTATCTTTTGTTTTTTAATTTATAATAGCGTTAATGCACTTTTATGACCAAATTGCTATATAATTTTGGAAGTTCATTACACTCATTGGCAATATATATATCACGGTATTTTAGTTCTCCTTAAATCATAATTTTTCTGGTTTTTCATATTTATATAAACTTAATGAATGACAACACCGACCTTATTTGTCATTCATTCATATATTTGCTGTATAACATGTATATCAAATCATACAACCTTATTTTGTAACTTATTCCATAATTTCTTCTACTATCTTTTCTTCATCTTTCTAATCTTCTTCCTCATCATTAAAATTGGCGTAATTTGTAAATTTTGGTCATACTACACAACATTTACCAACACTTTCAATTACCATCTTAAAACCCTGAAATTCCACATAAACCATCTCTAGGTTAAGTTATATTTTATCCACAATTTCATGTTGTCTACACACACTTTATTTCTTTTCATCCATTTCCCGTTTTCGTCCCTTTCCATCATACCTACAATTCCTTCATTATCCTTTCATACCTTCCTTATCCTTTGTTACCATCTTTAACTCTCTACTAAAATTTCTCACCTTCCCCTTTCACTTCTTTCACATCTTCCTCATTTTCGAATTCATACCCTTCTCACATCTCTCCATTTCATCGTTTCATATGCTATCTACGGAAATCCTTTTGGATTACCTGTTCGATCCTCCGC
Organism: Metallyticus violacea; assembly: GCA_030762175.1. NCBI lineage: Eukaryota > Metazoa > Arthropoda > Insecta > Mantodea > Metallyticidae > Metallyticus > Metallyticus violacea. The sequence goes on from CM060834.1 coordinate 80,756,547, forward strand.
CGTTGCATCCAAAATTACCCATAAATGACCCTCCTTGCTACATCGTGTTCCGCAATTCACCCTTACTGTCACATTTTTACTCCCAACTTCTAAATTTCATTTCCCGTTTCCATATTTTGCAAATATTTACACTAAATTGTCTGAAAAGTTAATTTCATTTTGTTTAATACGATGTACGCAACAAACGAAAATAGGAATGTCTTTCTACAGAAAATCACTTATTGGATTTATGTACCTATATCATTTTTATAACATTTTAAGAAAAAAATGTTTATAAAAGTGCGAAAAAATATACAAGAAGCATATTTATGCTTTGTAACTATGAATTCTAAGAAGTTGCTGCTATTAAATGTTTTCCGCATCTAAAATGTGATAATTTTCTCCAAGTATGTTGTCCACCTTCAAGAAGAATATTCAGAAATAAATGAGAAGAATAGTACAAATATTCCATTTAAAAATATGTTTGCAAATTATTTCAGCTGGAATTAAATCTTCAAACATCGATGCTGAAGATTGGGTGAGCTATTTTGTTTGGAGTCTACGCACTAAAATACCGCTCGCAATCGTGGAGTAGCTCATCTATGTGTCGGGATATTTAAACTGCTCGAACTGTAAAATTGGTAACAGTTATGAACTACATTATATAAAATTAAAATATTTTAAGTACATTTATACACATTAAATTGAAATTTACAAGCATTATCAAGAAATTTTGCGTACAAGTACCTGTGCGAGGTCACATTTGATGTCTTTTCAGCTTTTAAAATACATGAATCAACTTCTTTTAGATGAATAAAACATAAAAGGGCAGGAAAAGGGCTAATCACGGTGTTATACTTTTCTAATTCACACTATTCTGGCTCATATTACAAATAAAAATCAGAATTAGTATTTATGTAAATGGTTATTATTCTGTACTCTTTTTAGCCATGGACTATTTTATGTAATCATGAATGGGTGGGTGGCCGGAAAGGGAGGAGGGTTATTTGGACACCTAAGCCCTGCTCAAGAATGATCCTTTACACCTACACTCCCAATGGGGTCACTTCCGGGAGGAAGGTGAGATGAAGAAGATACCTAGCGACCTGAATCTACGGGGGGAGGGGGGGGTGAGCGATGCAGATGATATCCCTGACACATTACCCCAATCAGATGAATCCCCCCCCCCGAGTCATCTGAGTCCTGAGTCCCTCAGAATTACCGTTTTCATACAAATGCCGGGTCAGAAACCATTTCAAGCGCACGCCGCCATACGCTACACTGTGCTAGTCCAGCTTGCATTGTCTCTTTTGACCCTGTAACAAAACCAACGGAATGAAATGGTAGAGCGGTATATTCGTGGAATGTAAATAGTCATATCATAATTATCGTAAGTGTCCAGGGGAAGCACGAAAAACCACAAGTCCGGACCAACAGGAATTGAACCCAGGGACTTACAGATGGAGTCACAAGCCTTGTCGGCTAAGTCACCCCATTTGATTTTGGTAATTACCTATGATATTGGCCGAGTATTTGAGGACAATATAGCGATAGTGAGGAATAAAAACCTTTTTACGATTCCGTTATTTCAGTCCGAATCGAGGTATGTAAAACGGAAATTAAAAACCTCAAGAAGTACGCAGAAATAAAACTGTAATTTGTGTACATTTGCGGACAATTTCAAAGGCTTACTGTAGTCTAAACTACTAACACAATGAAAAACGACGGTAGGTGCATAAGCTTACGGCAAAACCGTATTCTAGATACGATAAAGACAAAAACTATATTTCACGTTTGAATATAGTTATCCTTTAATGCAATAAACTTCTCACATCTTTGAATTAACATTTCAATCCCTTCCCCCAAATAGTCAGAAGACCTGCCTGCAAAATAGGCATAAACAGCATACACCACTTCTTCGTCAAACTTATTTTTCCTTCCTGGAAGGTTCTTCTTCAGTTTTGAGAAGAGGAAATAGTCACTGGGAGCTAGAGTTGGGCTGCAGGGTGGATGGTCGATCTCCTTAAAGCCTCATATCTTCACAGCTTCCTTTGCAACAAGAGCTGTGTGTAAAGGCGAGTTGTGCTGAAGAAGGCGCACACCACCACTCAGCATTCTTCGTCTTTTCTCTTTGATAGAAGCACGTAACCCGTGTAAAAGACCAGCATAGTACTCCCCATTTACTGTGGCGTTTCTCTCTTTGAAGTCAATGAAGAGTACTCCTTCACAACCCCAAAATATTGTGGCCATGATCTTCTCGGTTGACTGAGTGACCTTGGCCTTTAGAGGCGGTTTTTCGACCGGTTTACGCTAAACCATTGATTCTCTTTTGGACAAGAGATCATAGCATACCATAGTTTCATCTCCTGTAACAATGGTTTGCATAATTTCTTTCTCGTTTCCACGGCATAACTTCAAAAAGCATGACAACAGATGACTCGTTGCTGCTTTAGGACTGAGGAAAGAAGTCTAGACACCCATCTTGCACTAACCTTATTCGTGTTTAAATGTTCATGAATAATTCGAAGGAATGTTGTTTTAGAAATGCCCAACCTTGTGCTATTTCTGTTACTTTGAACCGCCGGTCTTTCATAATTGCTCCTTCCATAAGAGCGTTTTCATGAGTGAGCACCTCCAAGGACCGACCTGCAGGCTGTACATCTTCAATGCTTTTTCGACCCATTCGAAAAATTTTGACTCATTCTTTTACGGTAGAATATGAGGGGGATGCTTCCCCATATACACCGACCAATCGCGTGTTTAATTTCCTTTATGGTAAGTCCTTTAGTGAAGAACTTAATAACAGCTCGAAACTCCATCTTCTACACATAGCCTTGTTTATGCAACTATGTGTGAACAACTGAACAGCAGAGCGAAAGTAACAGTTACAATTATTTACTTAACAGATAAAGCCAGTAAGGCTTTTGTGAAGGCGATACTCCTTATCAGCGAGGACGGAAACTTTTGGACCTACCCTCGTAGTATCTTGGATTAATTTAACAGGAAATAGAGAGGGGGAGACTCAGGATGTAGTTCTTGCGACTCGCATTTTGCAAAACTGGGTTCAATTTTCTTGGGGTTTACTACCCTTATCTTGCTTTTTATAATATATTCCTCTGGGTGCTTAGACGAATTCTAGGATGAATCTTCGTCTTCCTCAAATTTTCCGCTCTGCCGTTTTCTTATAATTTCAGTATTATTCTGTTACAGGTTCAAAAGTATCAGGCCAGATTGGCTGGTGCATGTGATGGGGGCTTGCGCTTTGGAATGGCTTGTGCCCTAGCGTCCGGTATAGAAGCGTACCTTTTAAGGGGCTCGAAATCCTTGGAGGCAGGGCTCCACTACCGTTGGGTGTCTTTCTGGAAGCAAGCGGCTAGCCTTTTAGAAAAGCCGAAGTACCGAAAATGGGATACATGTACAGAAGTTGAAACTTTGAAATGCTTATCTGCATTAATTAGCGGGTAAAATGTGTCTATCCCAATACGTTAGTATCTTTTTCAGTGGCAGCTTTAATGTAGAGCTTTATTTAAAGCTTCATATACAAAAACATAAAGGACTTTGTTGGAAATATTATTAGTGTTTAACGCCCGTTTTTACTACTGAGGCACCACATACGGTGAACACTGATGAACATGAGATAAAATGACATATTGTAAAGGGTTTTTTTAAGGATGGAAACGTTCCAGGTCTAAGTTTAGGGCACTTCCCCGGCATTTTCCATTTATGAGGACTGAGGAAAACCTGGAAAAAAAAAGTCAGGAAACAGTTCGGCGGAATTGGAACCCCAGATCTCCCACTCACCAGTCCGAGCCTTAAGGACCTCGGCCACCCGTGGCGGTCTACAACTATTCGAAATACATTTAATTTATACTTAGAAGATCATTTACGTTCGAACTGTTCTAATAGTTGATTTAGATTGCAATATAACTATAATACATAATTACGTATTTTATTCTACTGTTTTTGCACTTTATTCTCTTTATTAGTTATATCACTTAAGTTAAGCTCTATAATATCCTACTGCTATTTCTCTTTATTGAACTCAAGTAATACTTCAGAAATAATGTACGCTTTGGTGTCATTCATTTCTTGTTCTGTTAACGCATAGTCACTCTTACACTACGATTCCTTTCTCTCTGTCATTTACAATATTAAACCTGACTTTTAGTATTTTCAGACCCAAATCCTATGCGTACACAGTTAAAAGTGAAGAAAGGGTGGACTGTGCACACTGTTTACGTCATAAATATTGAAATATTTAAATCCGACCAAAATGCAAATTAATCGTGGAGCCGAGCTATGGCTGTTGAGCCTGTGATTATAACTCGTGCTTTGACTTAAAATGTTGAAACTATAGCAAGTACGGTCCCGGCTTTTGGCACTTCATATATCATAACATACGGTTTTAATGTATTTGTGTTCCTAAAGGTCAAGCATAACTGATACGATAATGTGTTGCTTTATACTAAAGGAAGGAATAAATCAATTTGATGAGAACTTCTATACAAAACTATAAATATCAAGCATTAGACACAGCTGAGACATAATTGAATGTATTGGTATAATTTAAAACTAAGATATATAATAGTTTCTTAAATAGCTTATTTCTAACATAACACAACACGTGTTTCGCACTATCGAATTGTACAAATTGAAAGCGCTATCTTGATTTTACCCCCATTCGGATAAAAATTATCAGTTTGCACGTTCTACTATTAGCGCGAACAAAGTATATACCTTTTTTTTCAATTTTGAAAGGTTGGCTGTTCTGATTGAAAGAAAATATGGGATCTGGACAGGTTGCTACTACTAAAAAATTAAGCAATAATACTCGCACTTAGAATTAAGACGTGTATCTCAAAAGTTACACCGTTCTTATATGGAAAAATCTTACTGATCAAAATCTCATTTGAAAAAAGTAGTCAGATGTCTTGGATAAAATATGACAAAACCTTTGAATTGTAATTAATAATTTTGACCATTAGCGTGAAATAAGGAAGCATGGATTCAAATTCCGAAATAATTAACGTATTGCTAGCGTCCGCTTAGGTTTCTGCAATATAGTATGCGGATGATGTTTAAATTGCCTTATCAAAGCTTTAATGTTTTCTGAAACATAATATTGCACTAAGAGTATTCATTATATGTTCCAGTTGCAAAATGTTTTATCTAATGCCGCATATGCTCCATTTCATTTATTTAAAAATCATTTAAATACATAAGTTAATGGTTACGATGCTCTTCAAAACTAAAATGCAGTTCTTTAATAAGGAAAAAAATATTGCATAAATTCTGTAACTTCTTGACAAAACTACAGTGACTTTCAAATGGGATGATACATGACCTCAACCAATACAGCGTGTTTTCCAATCGAAGTCTTGAAATGTTGCCATATTTTGTTCCCACTGAGATCCCACGTTGTCCCATGAAGTTAATCTCTCTCTTGCAAATATTATTTAAGCCCTTTTACAGTTGTATAAGTGTGTTTTAATATTTAAAAATGCATATAAATCAACCAATATAATTTATTTCTTTAAATATTGCATGCACGATACTGGAAGCGTTGACTCGCCAATTTGGATGGCCTAATATGATTGTTGGGTGTACTAAATCTCAAAATAGTTCTCCAAATGAAGGACGACATAGCATTTTTTTGCACTGCTAACCACTTTTGCTTCTTTTCCCCCTGCTGTAGCACATACACATCATTTTGTCACTGTTTTGTCATTTTTCTTTATTGTCTGTGGGTGGAATGTGTTTGGAAAGTGGGCCCTTATTTTAGCTTGCAGTTCCAAAGGGATATTCGAAGTTCGACCTCTAATATTGTACTCTGGTGGTGTTACACTTTGAAGCAGCTGATGGGCGATGTTCGTTTCCATGTAGTTTCTTGACTCAAGAAACACATGGGAACTGGTGAACACCCACATGTCTAGTAGGTTTCCTGTAACCTTCAGCTGTGTGTCACATCATGGGAAACAAAGCTGCCACCTGATCTTGCAAATCCACACTTCCCATTCCCTGCTGGTATTCAAGGTCTTTGCCCTTTCCTTCTTTTCTCCTTGCCTGTTGCTGTAATGTCAGAAGCTTTGTGTTTCGTCGAAGAAAAATAAACAACTTTGTTAACCTTCCAGCTTACACAGCACGTTTTTGGAGACCATGATTCATAATCGTCACGTTTCAGTTTAATAAGAGCGATGTCATGCGACATATCCTTCCTATTTGTTCTCACGGTACCAACCGCATTAGTTTTTCTGTCCCTTAACAGGTGTGGTACACTGTCTAACAATAATGTTCCAGATATGTTTGGTACAACATTTGTACTTGCTGGAAGACTAGGATCTGTTACATTTTCACCTACATAAATTTTGAAGTACAAGCGATATCCAGAATTAGATTCCCAAATGTTGTAAAATTTTATGTTAAATCTTCTACTATGACTCTATTGCATGTCGGTCCTGGTGGTGTAGTGGTTACTTGCCTCCTAAACCCAAGATCGCGGGTTCGAACCCGGCCAGGACCGATGGATTTTTTCGGGGCGTAAAAATCCTAAGTATGGCTTCCTTCGGAAGGGAAGTAAAGCCGTGGGTCCCGTGTCGTACATTTACGGCATGAAAAAAGAACCTAAAGTCTGAAAGAGAGGCCTCTGAGCAAAATTTGTCGGCCGTTTCACGCCCTGAGTTGCATGGGACGCTGATGACCTGAGGTGTTAAAGAGCGTCCATAAATAAATCAATCAAAAAAAAACTCTATTGCATTACACCTGTGAAAGGCGACCTCTGAATTTCATTAAGCTTTCATCCAAAGCTATGACTTTTGTAGGAAGATATAATGCTGAAAATGTTGAAGAAAAATGCTGAATGAATGATAGACCAAATCTTTTAGCTTATCATCTTTATCTTCATTTCTATCGTCTGTGAAATACACAAAACTTGAAATAAGTTTGAACCTCTGTCTGCTAATTGCATTTCCAAATAACAGAATGTGTGCTCTAATCTCAACTGGTATATTATGAAACCATTTATCATCATATTTCTTCATTTTCCATTTGTTTCGTAGCATAAGCGTTTGTTTGTTTCAAGCAGTAGTTCCATAAAAAGTGACTTTATACATAAATATAGTAATTTTTTACAGACTTCAAGTAATCACTGTGATGTCACACAACGATATTACTATCGCTTTTTATGAAGTCCTATAACTTATTTGTTCGTCACAACGCGAGGGTATTTTGAAGGACCTGGGGCGGAATTATCATCATCAATTTCTGAACTACATTCAGAGATAGATTCATTGACAGCAGCGCTAATTATATCTTCATTTTATGTTTCAAAATCAGAAAATTCGCTAAGTTTACTGTCGCTATTTATAACACATTCAATAAGCTTTCTCAAATCCTCTTCGTCATCACATTTCGCTGCCATGTTGGTTACTGAGGTTAACTGTGCTTTGTACTGAAAGAAGTAACTTTATCGAGCATACAACAGCCGACAAGGCAAACCATTCAGACGTCGAAAAATGTGTGTATTTAGTTCCCTTCTCGTTTCTTTTGAATGCCACTTGTGACTTAGAAATGTAAATACGTGCAGTTTTATTGGCTAGGGCACACTTGTAAGCTGTGCTCGTCTAGCAATTTATATGTCATTACTACCTTATGCAAGTACAGCTCATCATGGGATTCGAATGTGTGGAACATAAAAATTGTTAAGCCCGATATGAGTGGTCTGTTCACGTCAGTTGTTGACTTCGTTAGCGACAATAGAAGGTAAAATAGAAAAATGGTAGATGTCAATTTTTAATGGGGAGGAATGGCATTTTTGCATCAAGGATAATAATCGTATGCAAAATGCATAAAATTTTAATTTATAGTGATGCAAAACCTAAATTCACTTAAACAAGACTTCACAAAATTCAATCTGGCAAGACTCTTCCCTTTCAGAGAGCCAGCCGGTTCATTATTTATCGAACCACACCTGTGAACAAGATATGAACTTTAATAAATTGTGTAAAATTCACGAATCGTGTTAACCTTCTGCTAACTCCCGACTCTCCTTTTCCCTCTGATTGAAAGATCACAAAATTTCACCTTTCTCCAGAGCTAGACCGAGATACACAGCGATACTTCGAGGATCATCAATGGGGGAAGAAAAGATCGACTTCATCACAACTACTCCAGATATAAAATTACGATAATCATCAATCAGTCATAACCAATGTACATCAAGCAATCAAAACCTTCCTCCACATATCACTATTAATTCCCCATAACATAATTCCCTCCAACTCCTTATAAAACTGCCATAACTTATTCTCATCATTTGATGTAAATCTTCGTCTACCCAACCATTTATCCATATTTTAAAATATATGGCGGATGTGGAAGCATTTGGAAGCGAAGGTCATGCAGATAGCAGCAAAAATCCTAGCCGTGTGTGAAGGCGCATTATCCAGATGAAAGAGAATTTTCTGTTTTCAAGGTCTTTAGAATCAAAAGCATTCTTCATTGGTGCAGTAGTGAAACGTACATAACACTCCCCAGTGATAGTTATGCCCTTCTGGAAGTAGTCTGAGAACACCATGTAATGATAATCCGAGTCAAGAAGCAAATTGATCAGTTTTTGTTTTCTTTTTTTACATGTTGCCACCACTGTTTGGCCAACTCCTTAGTCTCTGGCATGTAGTGATGAGTCCACGTTTCATCCACTGTTATGAAACTTCGGAGAAACTCACTGGAATTGCGTTCAAACTAGCCTAAACACTATTGTGAGAATGAGTTTTTGGTTCACTGTTAGCAAACACAGCGCCCATCGAGCGGAGAGCTTTCTCATACTTTGTGTAAAATGTAGTGACCACTATCGAAGTCTTTGCGATTTCAGCCAACTCGCGCACCTTCAATTGGCAATCGCTTATTACGGCATGTTAAATTTTTGTCACAAACTCGTCGATTGCAGCAGTTTTTGGACGCCCTGAGCGCTCATCATGTTGAATGGATGTACGTCCATGCTTACCACTTTTTAACCATCGAAAACGAAGGGGAAGAAAACTTTAATGCGCAACCGTAACTTATTTTGTATTTCTGTTGGGGTTAAACTCTTCTAAAAGGAGAATATTATCATAGTTTGTCTTTAAGTTTTATCCATTTTGCAGATAATGTTAGAACTAATTTGTTCATAAGATCTTCACAAGTGACTACACTTACGCGTTTGAAATGTTTCAGCGCGCCATCTAAAGGATGATGCTTAAACAACTATCCTAGATCTTCACATCTCTGAGTCAGGCTGGGAGTTGTTAGAAAATCCATTTTAGCTCCCTCTGTATTTGTGCTGGTAGGTTTTATCCTTAGCTTTAACCTGCAAGTATTTACACCATGAAATGTCACACAATCCATGTCATTTGACACTAATGGACCACTACCCACATAGCAATTTTAATTTATTGTAAATTTACATTTTTGGCCCTATCAGGGAACCGAGCTAGGGCCATAACAAGGGCATGCCTTCTTTTCTCTGCCTATACTCAAACGTAACAGATAAGTCATTTTCAAGGTAGCTTCATTTGTCTTGTCCTTTACTATTACATTTTCAAAATACAGTACAAATTGCACACAAATCTACTTCTTTAACAGTCTTCAAACAGTTTTAGAGTATTGGCACCACAATAAATTAGTGACATTATTTTATTGGCAAAAATCACTAAATCTAACAAACTATAAACACTACAGTATTCATTGTATATACATATCAGTAAATGTATCACTACCCTGAGGCAGTTGTGTTTCCAAATGAACTAATTTGCTGTCTGTTACATTTTCGTCGCACCTTATTGACAAGCCTTATACTTTATATGTCGTAAAATACGGATTTTCGAAGTATTTCTAGACATGCCATCACTAAACCGACCCGTGCAATCAACAAATTAAAAACAAGTTCAGAAAAATGTTCGCTAAAGTGTTTACTCGCAAACCGTGTATATTTGCATTTGAAATAAATGAAACCGGAAATAGCGCAGTCTGCTCTTCTGCATATCATTTTACGAGTACATGTTCCGGGTGCTGTGAATGAAAATATTCTTTAAAAAGGATATTATTGTGGCACATGTTCTTTAAAAAGGGGGCGTGGCTCGTGCAGGCTTCGGTAAAATATGTTTTTGACACTTTTAGACCTAGAAAACTTAAACCTAATCTTGGGAATATATTTCTAAGCGTTAAATTAGTTAACAAACGAATGCGTTTCTTTTAATCATTTGGCCTAATCCTCCATTGGAGATTTTTGATTTTTTTAATAGTGTTTAACGTCCCATTTAACTACTGAGGCACCACAGGCGATGAACACTACTGATACATGAGATGAAATGATATATTGGGAAAAGATTTTTTTAAGAAAGGAAACGTTCCAGGCCTAAGTTTAGGGTACCTCACCGGCATTTGCCATTTATGAGGACTGAGGAAAACCTGGAAAAAACTCAGTCAGGAAGGACGGTCCTGGTGGTATTCGAACCCCAGACCTCCCGCTCACGATTCCGCGCCTTAACGACCTCGGCCACCCTTGGCGGTCCTATTGGAGATGTCTCGTTCAATGTCCGTAATGGATGGTTCGAGGTAGGAAGGAAAAACACGAAAAAAGTTAGTTGACAGTAACGTTTGAAAATTTGTCAATTGACCATTCAGCGGAAGAAGATAACATTTGAGCATTTAGCGGCTTGTTCGCACAAAGAAACTGATATTGTGGCCGATTTCGCTAAGGTATGGACTAGTGAGCGGAAGGTCTGTGGTTCGATTCCCGCCAGAACTGTCCTCCTTGACTAGGGCTTTTTTCCAGGTATTTCCTCGTGCCTCATAAATGGCAAATTCCAGAGAGGTACCTTAAACTTAGATTTGGAACCCTTACTTCCTTATAAAAATAATTTCCCAATTTATCGATTCATCTAATATATGGTGGTTTCTCAGTAGTAAAACGTTAAGCACTATTAAAATGATTTAAGACTTTTCTCCACTAGTACTATAGAATCCGATGAAACCGGTTTGAATTTCAAGACACTTCCCATTAAAAGCATTGCCTCTAAGGAGGAATCTCATATACAATTAATTTAAAATACCTTTTACGGTAATAGCTTGTATACTAATGCTGCAGGAATGAAAAAATTGCCATAAAAGTTATCGCCGATCTGCAAAATATAGGGCGTTGAAATGCAATAACTTGAGATCGCTCCCAGTTCTATAGTAATCAAACAGGTATGGATGGACATAAAACTTTTCCAGAAATTATTTTTAAAACAGTTTGTTCTCTTAGAACAAATTCATAATGAAAAAGGGGATTCCAATATGATAGAAAGTGCTATTGGTTGACGGATGTTCCATCGTATGTAGCACAGAGTATTTTTTAATAGTGTTTAACACCCTTGTTACTACTGAGACACTACAGAGGGAAATTGATGATACATGAGATGAAATGATATATTGGGAAAGGATATTTTTATTTTAGGAATGAAACGTTCCAGACCTAAGTTTAAGGTACCTTCCCGGGATTTTATGGGGACTGAGAAAAACCTGGAAAAGAACCTCAGTCAGGGAGGACGGTCCTGGCGGGATTCGAACACCAGACCTCCCGCTCACGAGTCCGCGCCTTAACGACCTCGGCCACCCTGACTGTTTAGCTGTGAGTAAATTAACATACGGTGAAATAAGAGCGCTCTTCCTACCCCTTAGTGTTACGTTAAATTATTCATAGACTAGGGTATCTTGGAAAATATAAAACTGGCATATTTGAAATTACTCTTAGGTCCTTTAGTGAAAAGAATAACAGTTCACTTTCTCTGCCCGAAGAATGTGGTATACTTCTGACATGGTATAATGCAACTCTTGAGGTAATCAAGGAAGAAAATACGGCCGACTCTCACTTTTATAGAAAGTCCCGACAGAGTAGATAGACGAATAACAACAATCTTCTTCGGTTCGTTCAAAGAATTTCTGATTGTAATAACAATGACATAGCGTGAGTTTATTGTACAGATGGCAGAAACAGTCAGGTGCAAAAGACTGATTATGGTGCTGCAAACCTGGGGATGATTATGACGAGACAGATGTCCACACTAAAGGAACTTGTGTCACACCCAGACTACACGACCGCCTTTGAAGTGGAATTATGCTACGTCAAGCAGTATAGGCCACTGCTACACGGATTAATGTGGTGTTCGTGAGATCCTGGAATAATACGTAGGTAGGTGATTCAAGTCATTGCAGCAAAAGGAAATACTAATGTTAGTTAATGAAAACAATGTATGATATTTATTACTTGTGGTAATCATTTTATTTATAAAATGCAGGATTAATATTAATACTTTTCATTCTGAAATGTTTCTTGCATTCCATTATTTTTCAGAAGTTTTTTATATATAAGTTCAGATTAACCAAATTTTGGATTTTGGATTACGAGGTTTCAAGCGTATTGAAGTATATAATACGCAGAGATGAAACAAATCACAGTGTTATTAATTTGAAAAGAAAGTAAGTATTAAAAAAAAAGCTATGTTAATATAACAAAACTGAATTCATACAAACAGAAAAAATGACCTCTAATCATCTTAGACTTTTACAGTTACAACAGTGGCTCAAAATGTCCACTATCGGCGCCGATACACTTCTGAGTATGCTGAACTACTGATTGAGCAACATTTGCGAAAGTGTCCTCAGGGATTGCAGCACATGCCGTTTCCATTTCTTCCCAGTGCTGCCCGTGTAGCTGGTTTTCTACGGTAAACAACATCCTTAAGAGTTCCCCATAGGTAGAAGTCCAACGGAGTTAGATCCAGAGAACGCGATACACATGTCTCCATAGCCTTTGAACTCCAACAACATTCTCGGTTTTTGAACACCACTTCAAAATTGCTTGCCGCTGTTCAAACGATAATCTTGTCTTCATTTTGTTGTAGCAATTAATGTGAATCACATCTGTTTACAGAACATCATACGACAATCTTGGCTGCATTTGTTCATTGTTGATTTGCCTGTCACGTAGCAACGCTATCATAATGCGAGTCACATTTGTTTACAGAACATCATACTATACATTACTGTTGTTTGAAATATATTAAACAGATATCTACTGTGAAAGTGTGTATACATTTTTTGCACCCTATGTATATATATCAAATGTATTTGTAAAATACAGTTTCTTCAAATAAAATTGACAACACTGTCGATATTATTTCAGGTGATAAAACTACTGCGCAAGTTTATGATATACTGCCAGTAATATGCAGAATGCATTAAACAAACTTGTTTCAAAAGGAGTACAGTGATAAATGGCACAAAGTATTAAAGTTTGGGCTTGTGCAAAAACCGTCTCTCTCAAACCTAGCCAAGCACTCTCCTTTATTTCAGATCACAATATTGAGAAAATTAATATATTGAACAGAAAGATCACCGAGTGAGCATGGATTAAATCAATCTTACACTCCAGATCATTTTGCACGATTTGTTAGACCACATAAGGGGCATCGTTTCTAAAAGCAGATGTCTGCAAATATAAACATTTCAGTAATCAGAAAACATGCAATCTAAAAAGGATGAATAAAAATAAGAAATTCGTAAGAAAACTACTCTTATTAAATATTTTTATGTTAAGTGGAATCTATGACAGAATTCGTATTGTGTTAGCGCTCATAAAATACCATTTCTATATTTCGCTCCAAAAAGAACGCATGTCACTGTGTTGTATTTCCACTGGTTTCCAGTCATATATGCAAATACACAGAACGCTCATTAAAAATGTACATCTTATTTATTCATTAGTATCATTTATGTATTTGAATACGATTGAAATGTTTTAAACTTTCTAGCACACCTTTTGAAAATGATAAAAATTAATTTTATAATTACGATTTTAATAATATTTAGGAATTATAAATAAATATCATAGTCAACCAAAATAAAATTAGATATTAAAACCACTAATATGCGTTTATAATTAACACTCTTTGGTTATAACGCTGTATTTGAATTAATTGCTTCATTTGCAGTTGTATTACTTATATTTATAACATTTATTTAGAATGGCTGTAATACAATTCCGAAAACTATCTGCTCAAATAGTACAGGGTTTGCGCCATGTAGTGTATGTTACCCCTGTTTGCTCTTACTAGTTAATATGAAAATATACATTATAGAAAAATAATAATCCTTTCACTAAACACAACCAAATATTAAAAAATTAAGTTGTATGTGCAAATGCATATGATGTATTTAAAGTAGTACTACTTTCTATTATTTCAAGGGTTAAAAACCACCACGGGTGGCCGAGGTCGTTAAGGAGCGGACTCGTGAGCAGGAGGTCCGGGGTTCGAACCCGCCAGGGTCGTCCTCCCTTACTGAGGTTTTTCTCAGTCCTCATAAACGAAGAGGTACCCAAAACTTAGGCCTGGAACGCGTCTTTCGTTAAAAAATCCTTTCCCAATATGTCATTTCATCTCATGTATCATAAGTGCCTTAGTAGTAAAAATGGACATTAAACACTATTCAAAAAAGGAGAGGGTTAAAAGTCACAGAAGTGCTCCGTGTCTTTTATCAGCTTGATGAGATAATAATTTTCATTAGTGACCAATCGGCCTTATGAACTAAACTCGGTATCTATGAACGTGGAGGGTTATGAAAGAGATGACGAAGCAATTCCAAAAGCTTGTTTCACACCTCACGTATTTTCATTACATTGTCTATAAAAGAAACGTTTTTTTCTCACACAAGAGTGCGCACACGCATACACAGTGGCGACTAGCAGTATACCAACTATCAAAGTAGTAATTATATACAACTTGTAAACGGCTGTAAAGCGAAGTTAGTTCCCTTCCTAAAGTTCGTGCTGCAATTGGTCTTCTACGTGATGTGGCGAGAAAAGTTAGTGAGGAAATTTGGAAGGAGAGGAAGATCATAACTCCGACAATTTTCTTCAAAGAAAGGAGCGTAATAACAGCTTGTTCTTTGGAAGCGTGCGAATGTGAATAACATTAATATTGTGCTATTCTCTTAATTTCACAAGTAGTATTTCTTGCAATTATACAGTTATTTTAAAGCAAGACTAAAAACTAGGGCGTAACATTATATATTTTGTTTTTAGATGTTTCTGAACTGTTTCTATAATCAATTGTTTGCAGAAGTAATAAATATAGTGGAACACATTATTTTGATTTTTTTTAATTGATTTATTTATGGACGCTCTTTAATATCTCAGGTCATCAGCGTCCCATTCAACTCAGGGCGTGAAACGGCCGACAAATTTTGCTTAGAGGCCTCTCTTAAGGCTTGAGGTTCTTTTTCGTGCCGTAAATGTACGACACGGGACCCACGGCTTTACGAAGGAAGCCATACTTAGGATTTTTACGCCCGAAAAAAGTTCATCGATCTTGGCCGGGTTCGAACCTGCGTTCTTGGGTGTAGGAGGCAAGTATGGTAGCCACTACACCACCAGGACCAACTACATTATTTTGAGGTTAAAGTAAATTATAATTAATAAATTTAAAATTGCAGTTGTTGAGTCAATTGAGTAAAAAACAAATTCCTAAAAGTGATTACTTTCCTCTAAAAGGCTGATTAGTAAAATCAATCACTGATTTTGAATTGAATAACAGTTTACGTTTATTGATAAATAGTGCCTGGAAAAGTTTCAGTTTCAAAAGAATAAACAAATGAAAAGCTATAATATTTTACTTCTGTTTGAGCTTTAGCCATAGGTGGCTTTGCATATAAAAATACACCGTATACCAGTGATATAGAAATATCTATACAACTAGGAAAATTTCAAGCCTAACACATTTCTTAAAAATATACGTTTGTCTTTGTAGTCAGCACCGGTTAACATTTGTAAATACTATCAACAATTTTTAGGTTCTTCTGTAAAGATCAATGACCTCAATATTTGTTGGCAGCAAAGAAAACGCCTTAACTAAGTTTAAAAATGGAATATATAAATACTACAGTAAGCAAATTACTACTGAAAAACTGAATAACATGCTGAATAACATGAAGACGAAATTATTAAAGAAAAAATTGACAAACGTCAACTGGGAATGACAAAGGTTAATTTTTGGTATGGGAAAAATTTCTTCTTGAATTCATGTAATTAGATATAAGCCCGGTTTTAAACTTGTGGCTGGTGAAAACAGCATTGGTATTGTTGCAAATAAGATATCTTCATCAATCAATTGTAAGGTAGAGCCCTCGTATCACCCAAACCTTTCACCTTTTCGAGTTATATTTCTCTAATTCTAAATGAACATCCCTATCTCAATGCCGAAGCGAACTGTATATTTTCGTCTCTCAAGTCGTACTCCACGAAAAAAACTTCAAAAATGTTTTTACTAGATTTATTACACCTCTTCTACGGTAATTCTAATTTCTATACATAGGAGACGCGTCAACAAATTTCCTTCCTATTGGCTTAATCTCTTGCCGCTGGAAGTTTCTCGAAAAGACATTTTGAAATCCGAGAACTCATTGGCTAGTTTTGATACATTGTATGTTAGCTAGAGACGTTTTTGAGAGAGCGAGCTTCTGTCTCTCTCTCAGGGACGGATGCCTCCCGGTCTTTTACAAGGACATTTTTACTTTGATGGAAGGAAAGGTCCCCTTGCTATTGAGTAAATAACCTTGCTTATGGCACCAGAACGTCGCTTTTTGTCACATGAAATTTTTCAGCTTCCAGTCAAGATTTCCGATTCTCGAACAATCTACATCCTTTTACATAATTATATCATGAGATATTAATCTACGTAAATTAGTTAATTAAACAGGATCAAACCTTTATCTTAGTTAATTAATAGTACGGGATCAAATCTGGATATCCCATTGCAGTATTCCTAAATGACATTTATGCAACTACATCAACAGAGGTTCCAAAGTGAAATATGGGTTGGTGTAGTTGATTACTTGGGCCGTATTATCTACGTACCCAGTTAAATGGCATAATCTGCTATAATTTACTCGTGAAACTATTACCACAGGTGTTAGAAGTAGTACCGCTGACTACAAAACGATATATGCAGTATCAACATGATGGTGTAACCCAAATCGATTTCCAAGAAAGTGGATTGGCAGGGTGTTTCCTATTGTCCCTCACGATCGCCTGATTTGTCTCCTCTGAACATTTTTAAGTGGTTTAGAATGCTTAATCTTACGAGACCCCAGTTAAAACAGAAGAGGATCTGATGCGCAGCAATAAGGAACATTAAAACAATCCTGCAGTCTTTGAATCCTTGTGTCGAGAACAGATATAATATTGAATTACTTTTGTAAAATGAGTTAATTGTCATTTTTAAGCATGTAAAGACAATAAAAATTGCATTAGTTACGTTGTGGTATCCTTAAAAACAATGTCTCTTCTTCTCACTTGGGGCTACAACCCTGAATGAGCCTTCGCGTACCGCAGTGACCACTGCACGCTCTACCTCCGTCTTAACGACTTCATTGATAGAGGGGGGTATGTGAACAGCATGCCACCACCTCGCCGGTTGCCTATTATGTGGCTATACTGATAGAAGAACGCCACACCTTAATCAGATAGCTTGCCAATTGTCATCATGATGCTGGGTGTATCTAAGTAGGTTCAGGGAATCGAAACAGGACCTGCGGTGATCAAAATGTGGTATTAAATAATTGTTTTCTTTTGGTGACCGTGCGAGATTTCAAAATTAATGGATATAATTTTTTACCTTGTTCAGGATTATTTGATTTTGCCAACAAACGTAGATTTATTCACTAGTCCCTTGAGTGTAACATGTGACACAAGAAGGTAGGACAGTTTCTTGATAGCTGCGATTATCTGTTGTTAGAACAGACTAACTTCATTGCCTCTGTTTATTTGTATATCTATAATATCTAAATGTATCATTATTTGAAACATGCCTATTGATTGTATTATTCAGTATTCAATAAAATATGTTCTAATTAGCTATCTTTGTTTACTGAGCTTTATTCCCATTAATACCAAAGTTCAAAATCGTAACATTCTCTATATTTGATAGCAATGTATGCTCAGAACGACGGAGGCCATGAGATTCATTAGGAACAATAATAAGAAAACTTTTCAGCTTTTACTCATTACAGCAAATTAGCAGCTTCCAGGATATTAACAGGTATTCATAAATTCATATATTCACACTATTTAATAATTATTAATACTTTAAGTCACATTATAAACTTATAAATACAGGTTTCATTAGCTTTGTAAACATAGGCTAGAAGTTTACATTGTTGGTATATTAAACAACACAGGAAACGAAACATGGAAAAATTTCAAAAGGATAAACAAAAAAAAAAAAAAATTCAAACCATCGGCACAGGAAAATACTAATGGATTGTTAAAGAAATACAAGTTGCTACACACACACTACAATTACCTACCGGGGAATGAGCCATATATCTAAAGGTAATGGCACCTATCATAAACTAATTGGTAAACACCAAGGGGAAGCTAAATTTCAATATGAATCAGGGGAAATTACTAAAGTGAAAGTGAAAGCGGCGGATTCACTAAAACAGTACGTGTTTTTAATATTTCCCCAGAGATACCTAATTCAGGTGTAAGAACAGCTCTTAGCAAATATGGTACTGCACGCGATAAAAGAAATAAAACCACGCAGCAGGTGCTTTCAAGAGTTAATAATTGTATCAAAGCAGTGCGTATGGAGATTAAAATAATATCCCAGTATCAATACAAGTTGCTTATAATACCCTGGTCAACCACAGACAGGTTTTATCTGTGGGAACTCAAATCATATGAAACAAAATAGCCAACTACCAACTTTAGCATTGAAATTACATATAGTTTGTTAAGCGATGTAGTTAGAGACAACGAATTGAATAAATTTAGTAATCCCATAGGTAATAACCCCCAGGAAAATATATATGGGCAAAATTCACACCATCTGGAAATCAACGTAACCGTCAGTAATTCCTCTACGCTGTAGATAATCACTATGTAAGCTCAGCATACAGTTCAAAGCAATAAACTGCTGCAAAACCCATTGATCATATCAAGAAAAATCCCCCTAGTAAGAAATAAAAAAAAAAAAGAGCCAAATCGCACACTAGGCGAACAATTGCAACCGATTAACCACCTATTAAAAATTCAGCATCTTACTATCTTCTAAAACCATTCAAAAGCCTCTATGAAAATTCTTAGGAACACCAGTCATTTTAAAAACAGCTTATTCAAACATAGCTGGCATTAAGAGTCTTGCTGACATGCTTAGAATGCTGTACCCGCATTACAAAGACAAATAAATTAAAAGTAGAAACATTAGGGGAGAGAAAGTTTTACTTACTAAACTTAATCCAGAGCACAATACTTAAAAGACCTAATAGCACATCTCGCTCAAATTCAATTTATTTGCTAAACGTATAACTGTTTCAATGAAATCTGAATGGGTTTATATATCCCAGTACGAGTTCTTACAAAAATTAATGGGTGCACACCGCTTGAAATAATAATATAATTGAAAAAATAATTCTGCAGTAAATATAAGACAATATTCTGAATACAACAATAACCGTAACATATGTTAAGCGGCATATTCAGTTTCCACTTTCCTAGTTATAATAATGGTTATTTATAAGATTTATTGTAAAATATTTGGACAATCACATATGTTTCCTTGTTATGTAATAGTTCAGAATGCTTGATAATAATGAACTAGTGTATGTGTATTTGACATAGGGAGAAGTAACTGTGTATTTAATATGTAATTTTTAAGGGAGGCTGTAAATCGCCTATGGTGTCTATGTCGTAAACACCGGCGTTAAACACCATTCATTCATTCATTTTTTTTTTTCATTCTTATCTAAGTGTTGACTTAGTTCATTGAAAATGAGGAGGTTTCCAATAAGTAAGGCAACATTAAATCGATTCTTCACCCTCCACTATTTATTCCCCTTCATTATTGCGGCATTAGTATTAATTCAATAATCTTTCTTCGGTTTTTTGTTCTACTAAATATCACAATTTTGAACAAGATAGTTCATATAATAATGTCCTCAAAGTCGAGTGTTAAATAAATAAATAACTATACACCAATTTACGTATACAGAGAAAGACAAGAGTGGAAGGAAGGAATGTGCAATGTATTTATTCATCTCTATACACAATGCAGTATGTACGTATTAGGATAAAAAAAACCGAAAGCAACATGCAAGCTAATGCGTTCCAGAACGTTTTGCACTGCATTAAGCTTGCACGTGGTTTTAATGGCATGCTTAAGCTATCTCTTGGGAGCGAAATTACTCTTGGCTATTCAGGAAACACTTTGTCGACGGGTTTCTCCCCATGCCATACTCGTTTTCGCCACTTATCGAGCTAGCATTTTCGGTGCTTTAATCTGAAGCCTTGGTAATTAATTTCATGGCAGATGCAGTGTATCACGGAAAGCGAATCTTTAGGAACCGAGGCTTAACTTTGCATGGCCGTTGCGAATATTAGTTATATGTGCTGCTAATTAGGAGCTCGCATGAGGGGTATCTGCAGCGTTATTGATTCCCCGCTACAAAAATTATAGTTGACCCACTTGTTCACACTCTGCCGGCTTCCCCCATCTTCTCTGAAGCACTCCCATTAACATGTTGATATTGCATTCGTTCCATGTTAAAGGCATCCTCTAGTTTACATCTTCCCCACTTCAGCTTTATTTGTATATTGCTCTCTCTTAAGATATAGCAATGAATACAAAAGAAAAATAAAAACCACTCACAAATCATTACGTATTTTATTCCCAACAGCTCTCAAGTGTGCGGCAGATCAGCTTTTCTCTATCCTGACGTTTATACTACAGTAAAATATTGCAGTTTATTACCTCTAAAAATCTCGCATTTTTTTGCTCTTAAATCATCCAGTTGGCTCTAAAAATGGTAAAAAAATTTAAAACTCTGGAGTTCGACACTATGTTCATGACCTCTAAGCCTCACTATCATTATTATGTTAATTAATAACATAAATCTATATTTAACTTATTTGTTCACACCACGATTATTGTTAATATCGTTATTACTATTACAGCTATTATTTTTGTATTATTTTAATTAAATATGTACATATTTCTCTCTATGATAGGTAATGTCATGAACAGTGTACCATTGTACATTGTTTGGCGCCATTTGTCTTTATAGCAAACTTTTGGCAATAGAGACGATTGTAAAATGAAGGCATTCCCTTGTAGTAGCAAGGTCCCTCTACTATTGTGAATACTTTTAAAGAAGCTTAGTATGTAGTTAAAAAGGCTACCGTTTTTGGGAAGGTTGTTTGTGTAGGCCTTTAAAAAGCCTAGGCTGGGTAAATAATATAAACTGCCAGAACATAAAGAAACTGTAGAATGAGAGAAGCCGTTCTTTCAATGTAAAATGAGAACGAATCAGATCAGCTGTCACAAGTTTGAAGTAGTCAATCAGAAAGCTGGATTCGAACTAAAGCTCTAGAAACTTCGATTAGTAAAGTTTAGCGGGACCTAAAGCGTCCTAACTGCTCTGATTCAAAAATAGTATAAAGAAGCAATTTTGAACCTCAGCGACACTTTCAGTTTTGATTTCGACGACGCTACGCTGTTTCACTCTAAATCCTGACTACGACGCCGGTAGGAGGTATTTTTCTAAGTTTTAATTCCGAAGCCGACAGTCCCCCCCCCCCTAAGTGTTAACATCGTAGTCTGTAGGCAGTGAAAATTCCAAATTAAGATTTTGGAGGCGACTGAAAGTGTATGTTTTAATTTGCAACACAGAAGTCCAAATGGAGTGCTAAATCATTCAAAAGGTCGACACACAGTTTAGCTCAGCTTAACTATATAATCAGTGCACATAGGTCTCATTAACTTAGTAATGTGCTGTACGTAAACTCCAAATCTTTACGAAGAACGACACGGCATTTAATAACTTTAAAGTGATTTATACAATAAATTGTGAATTAAGCTTAATTCTCGTTCCACGCAACAAATCCCATTCCTTCCCAATTGACCTAATATCAAATAAATAGTCAAAATTTCCCTTGGTTATCTATTCCTCTTCCTTGGAACAAGAGCAGTAGATGGAAACCGGCAACCGATGCATCCCAACAACATCGTCACCAGCGAGAGGCGTTAATTACTTTACGTTCCATCTCCACAAAAATCAACGTCAGAATGAGGCAGCAATAATTAACCGACGCCAAACCAAGGTAGGGCTATAACAATTAATCCCCCTTTCACATCTAATATTCGGTTCTAAGTTTATAGAAAAATGCCACATTAGCAAGTGTATTCATAAAAGTGGAAATCAAAGTATAAAAACTGTACATTAAGTACTTTGGTTAGTTTTAATTCATTTAGGGTATGAAGAGAACTCCCATTTAATTTATTATTTGCCAGATTTCTCCTTGTTTATAATTTAAGTGTGAATTAAAAAGCATATTTTATATTTGCGCTTTACATAATTAAACTGAAAACACACATAAAGTAAAATAAACCTTTCTGGTTAGTCATTATTGCAAATGTTTTTTTTTTTTTATCAATTAACGTTTCTATGGAAGAAATGAATGCTTTAACGCTATAAAGTAATTCATATGGAATGTTTGCTCACACAGAACTGATTAAATATTTAAAGAACCACAGAAATACCTTGTTCTAGTGTGTACCGCTGCAAAAAAAGTTTAAACTATATTTGTACATTGCGGTACAAAATACTACGCCCATTTTGCGATAAAATATACGTAATGTATCAAATCTAAATATAATTCATAGACATTCCCTTTGTGTGTTACTACCATGTTTCAATTGGAATATTTGCATTGGATGAGGTGGAAAAAGGAAATCGTTTTGTTATTTCAGATGTGCTCAAGGGTTGAATTCCAATTACGGGACTTCCGAGAGAAAGGGATAAGATAATGGCGACACAAAGGAGTCAGAATCCAGGGCCTGAATGCAGCAGTTTCTTCATGAAAACAATTTTGTAGTGATTGCTAATGTTCCCTTTTCACCTGACCTGGCTTCTGGCAACTTTTTGACTGTTTCCAACGATGAAAGACACTCTCCGTAATCGCGCATTCACTATTGGTGCTGCTATTGCATCAGCGATTTTCCAGTGGTCAAAATAGACTCCTACAGAAGCATTTGCAGCGGTCATGGAATCATGGCGACGACGTTGTGAAAAATGTGTACGTCTTCAAGGAGATTACGTCGAGAAGTGACACAAGTTTTATAGTTTTCGTGTGATTAGTTAGTGGGGGAAAAAATCGGAGGTGTTAAAACTTTAATGCAACTGGTACTATATGTGCTAATGTTGCCCTACAGATCTAAATTTCAGCGTAAATATACGCACTTAAACCAGTTAAATAAGATAAAATAATTTACTATAACTACACTTATAAGATCAAAATTTATTCTTAATTTCTAAATATAAGGAGTGTTAGAACAGTGCTATTTCTAAATGGAATATCTTAGAAGTATCTCAAAATTGCGCATCACACATTAGAAACATGCTTAATGATGACTACTGCAGGAATAACAAACACAGTACATATATAAGCGCAGTGATGCGGTTTATCACATTATTTTATTTATATGCGTGCTTGAACATTTTCATACTCTATTCGTTATTTTGTTTTAGGTTTTTTTAACAAAATGATTGTCACCCACTGGGACAAATGCAATTACAAGCCAGTTGACAAATGCAGGGTATTGAATATAATAGAGCAAATATTTCCCATAGAAGTACCGGCCCGCAGCGATATTTCATTTTGCTAGCTCTCCGTGTAAACTAGCTGTATTAACAAGTAAGTCTACCGGAGTCTGAGTATGAAATATTTATATCCAAATTTGCCTTGCTAGGTATACAAAATGTTAGAAGTGACACGAAATCACGTCACTACACAAAACCAGCGCTTTCTCCAATAATTCATGCACATTCATGGAACCTGCAGCATGCAGAGGGAATTTCGGTCCATTGCTGTGAATAGCGTATACACAGCCCAGCGCTCATTCATTCACATACAAAAAAACTATAAAGGGAACAATGCTCTCGCCGCGAAATAAAAAGGATTGGCGTGCAAAGGGCTGGGAAAGGGATTAAGTCAAGTCGGAAAAAATAAGCGTAAAAAACCCCGTAGGAATAACTACGATGCCCAGAGAGGGTGAATTTCCTGTCAACTCCTGCTTCTGTATTTGTGCATGTCGCTTAATGGGGACAACAGAGCCAACAGGATTTGAGCCACGATTTTAGCAGTGACGCATTTCCGTTAATATAATACATAAATGGTGACCAGCAATGCGGAATGATTGACGGAAAGGAAGAGAGCAATATGAGGAAGATATAACTATAGTTAGTTGACTTGTATATAGTTTGGTAACCCTAGCGACGCCAATTAACTTCCGTGTTGCTCATTTGTATTCCTTCTCTAAATTCATTTTACTTTACTGTGGTCTTAATAAACAGTTCGTTAGTTCGCATTTATGCTGGTGGAGAAAATTTACACCGTACGGTATTATCATCGAACACGAAAATAAATTTTTAGTTCCTGGGTTCAATAATGTAACACGCGTCTTTTCCTTGCTGCTTTACTTGTGTTTTAGCTTAGTCAATGACGTTTATAGCAATATACGGTAGCCTTTTCGTGAGCTTCATGTGGAATATAGACCTCGTTATAGTATAACGAGAATTCATAAAGATATTTATTCTGTATAACTAGGGGGAAACATGAAATTTGACACCAGTATGTTTTAATTAATACGTTGCTCATATTCTTTTCAGTTTATGAACTTGAATGTAAGATTTTGTCGGTCATGGAGGTATAGTGGTAACCATACTTGCCTTCTAAACTCAAGATCGCGGGTTCAAACCCGGCCAGGATCGATGGATTGTTTTCGGGGGTAAAAATCCTAAGTATGGCTTCCTTCGGAAGGGAGTAAAGCCATGGGTCCCATGTCGTACATTTACGGCACGAAAAAGAACCTCAAGTCTGAAAGAAGAGACCTCTGAGCAAAATTTGTCCATCGTTTCACGCCCAGAATTGAATGGGACGCTGATGACCTGAGATGTTAAAGAGCGTCCATAAATAAAAATAAAAAAAATTATAATTATAATGTTAATATAATTGCTTGTTTCCTTTCCCTTCTGCTTCTCTATACTTTATAAACGAAAATAAAATAAAAGAATTACGATGACACTGTGCGTATGCGTGCGTGCGTGTGCGTGTGTGTGTCTAATGTTGTAACAAAATGTATAATATTATCGCAACCCAGGTCTTCACAACTGGACAAAACTATCCTTAAACATTAACTGGCCTAGAGGGGGCGCAATCTGCGACATACCTTACTATAATTATTGAAAAATACTCATAGCATTACAAAACCAGTAAGGAATGCCTTCGGGATCATAAGCTAATTCACACATGTTCAGTGTAGAATAAAGTACAATTTAATAAAGAGATGTGATCTGCAACTTTACATTACCAAAAGTGTGTGTAGATTTAACTGCTGGACTAACAGAAGACTAAAACACGCCCTTCTGATGTGACAACTCTAACTCGACTCAAGGTTAATAAGAGTACTTAAGGTTGGTTCTTCCGCAACTAACGCTCCCATTGGTTGCTGCTCTGAGGTCATTAGGGAACAAGAAGAAACTAGCAGACAGCGTTAGGATGAAAGGTGTCAGCTTTAACAATAAAATATTCCTTTATACGTACGAACTGTTAGTCACTGTGATAAGAATTTACATGTTTAAATATATGTATGCTTTAATAAAATAAAAAACGAGAAATGTGGAAGTAGTTTCCATATTAAATGTTGACTCGATAACCTTAAAATGAAACTGTTTTATTCGAAATACATGCGCGCTCTGGTAACTTTAGCAAATTTAGCAGCAATGAGAGGGCAACTAATCCACTTGAACAGAGTCGACAAAGTTGGTACAGGATGATGCATCTTCGTCCCCAGAAAATAATAGCATTTTTGAGACACGGTTCCAAGTGTAATGACTTAGCATATGTCTTCTCCGTCCCAATTAACGCGTTTACCTTTATTTTGAAGCGATCTTATCTGATTGGGAGAAAATATTTGACCTAATATCCTTCTCAACTCTTCAGAAACTTCACTATTTCTATCACTTTGAAATTTGCGAAATTACATTTTCATTTTTAAATTTTTTGAATGAGGTCTCTGTTGCGATTTTTAAGTTTCATTCGTTTGATTTAAATGTTTATTTTTAATTTCTAATATTCAAACAATTTGTTCTTTCTTTTGTTTTATGAGAATTGGAACGGGAATTATAGTTCCAATGCAGGGGAAAGGGATCTCAGGGTAATTTTGGAATGTTTTTAATGACGTAATGTCATTAAGGAGGAAGAAGACTGTTCACTGTAAAAATGAAGTTCGGCACTGGTTGAAAATTTAATTTATTTATCAATATGGAAGGTTCTGGAAGATGCTGTGCTTCATCGGATTATAATTCGCTGGATTCACTCACGTATTTATTCACGTTAACACAATTATGACTCTTCTTACTATCACGCTTGCACTGCCTGACTATCTCTCACTGACCGAACGATTTACTTTGACTCTTCGCGATCATTTAACTATTCTGCTATGACACTGAATAATGCATATACTGACTAATTGTCCCTCTTGCTGCTATCGTTACTGCTGTTGCTACTCTTACTGTAATTGTACTGTAATTCGTTAATGCTTCAGATTTTAACTTCTCATAGTTAATATTAAATATCTTATGCGAACTCGCTCCTCCCTCGCGAAAATTTAATTCCTTTGAATATTATTGAATTTGGTTCCTTCTAAAATATTATTGGATCACACTAGCGCATGGTCTATTACAAATTTGCTTCTATACGTCGGGTTTTTAAACATGTGGATTGGTTAAAGATTCTGGATTTTACCTGGAAATACATTTTCTCTTCCCACGCTACCAAAGTCCCGGACATCTGCCTTTCACTAGATTCTTGCGATTAAGCACGTTTTTACAATACATGCGGCCCCTCTTTGAAATAGCTAATACCTTGCTTTCTGTGAAACCACATGTTTCTGTATGCGGTATTTCCTTTTGACTGCAAGTACAGTCATATACGTATATTCATTAACCTTTTACAGTGTATTGACATCTGGCGCAGGCGAGTGTGTCCGAGAGGGTTTGACAAAAGGCAATGTTTAACAAAAGGCCCTCCTCCCAGGTAAAGCTAATGTCCTCCACTAAAGAACAAAATGCCCATTCCTTTTACAAAAACATAACAAAGACAAAAGATAAATTAAATATTACTTGCTAGTAAAAAGGCATATCTATACACATACACATACACTAATACATATAATATTGGGGTCCTCCTTTTAATTGTAAAATTAATACTCTTGATTAACTGAAACAAGATACAGTTATTATTATTATTATTATTATTATTATTATTATTATTATTGTAGTAGTAGTAGTAGTAGTAGTAGTAGTAGTAGTAGTAGTAGTAGTAGTAGTAGTAGTAGTAGTAGTAGTAGTAGTAGTAGTAGTAGTAGTAGTAGTAGTAGTAGTAGTAGTAGTAGTAGTAGTCATAAGGAGCAATTATAATTAAATATGAAATTTTTAGACAACATTTCCTGCTTCAGAACCCTAAACTTTCGAAATCAATATCACATGCTTAAATACTTTGTGTAGTTTTCTCCATTTTGGACACAAATTTGTCAACTTCTGTAATGGAGGTTTTCTCACGCTTTTTATATCTCTCTGATCTCCGCGGTACTGAGCTAGTTTAGATCTGAAGGCATTAAGTTGGGAACATCTCTCCGAAGCAGACGATAAAGGGAATAGGCAAATTTGTGAAGGAACTGCGCCTAGTTTTAAGTACACGTTTTCTAAGTAAGTTAAGCAGTTCTGAACGCAATAACATTCAGAAAATGAAGGGAAAACATTCTAGCATTGGTGATGTTTACTTTGTTTTTTCTGTACCATTTTGATAACCAAATCTTTTTAAACTGGAATCATGTGGAGATCTGTACAGCAATATGTAATGTTCTTTCGCATTGCGATTATGCGATTTGCATAACCAGGCATTTTATACAGAATATATTAAAAGTAAATTATATTAAATAAACTTCAATACTCACAAAACGACCGTCAATTATAAAAAACACAATCACATCAATAATTACACGCTTCTTTGCTAAAATTTCGTGATTTTGTTCTCATATGAACTAATGCGCACACAGCAACGAAAACGCGTTACCGTCTGCGCACGCTGAATACACCCCCCCCCCCCGACTCGAATCATAAACCAAGCCACGCTAAACTCTTTCTCATGGCTTGTTTAAAACAGCCTTTCCCTTACACTGCCAACAGCGATAATGCTTCAACAATCCCTCTTCTACAATACTGTCCATTTCTCAAGAATGGTTCTATTCGTTGTTGTCGCATTATTACTGCATTGCCACAATATGTATTAGTTGTGTTTTTAAAACATTATTATAATTTTTAATAGTGTAGAATAAGTATTAAATACATTACTATAAAAGTTTCACGTGTGTCGAATTCTCACAACATAATTAAGAATCTTGCACCCACAATACGGTGTTGGAGGTACAAAAGAAACAATAAGAAACACTTCTTTATACCATCTTATACAAATAGTATTCAATAGCCTACTGTATTATTGAGTCTGGATTTACCGAAGAATTTTTGTGCGTGTTGTGAAGGTTTGTAATTCCGTTTCGGTGGATAAAAATATGTAACCAGAGCACTACATAATAAAGTTAAATGATGCACACACTTATTTAGTACTCTTCACAAAATCTCCAATTGGCTGATAATCATTCGGTGACAAAAAATGTACTCTTGAATGTGGTAGAGTATATTTTTTTTCCCTACAAGTATCACACCTACACTATGAGCAATATCATGACTACTTCTGTCAGTTTTTTATACTGACTTTCGGTCGTTTTCAATCACGATTAGGGCTTTCAGGCCCTTTACCTTTTGTATCGCGAATTCGCCGACACACTAAAATGAATCTTTTCGGATTTGGCTCCTCCCACTGGAAACCATTCTGTGTATAGGGGGCTCGGCTTTGAGCTGCCGGTCTTCCATAATTTCTCCTTCCACAAGAGCAATGTTTTCCGGAGTGAGCACCTCCAAGGGTCGTCCTGCACTCTCTTCGTCTTCAATGCTTTCTCGACCCATTCGAAAAAGTTTGGCCCATTCTTTTACGGAAAATATGAGGGGGACGCTTCCCCATATACCGTCCAACCTCTATTTAATTTCATTTGGAGTAAGTCCTTCTTTTGTGAATAACTTAATCACAGCTTGAAACTCAATTTTTAACATGTCACAATCTTCTATACATAACCTTCTTTATGCAGCTATATGTGAACAACTGAACACCGTGGAAGTTATAGCTGCAATTATTTACTTAACAGATAAGGTATGACATCAGATAAGGCTTTTGTGAAGGCGATAATCCTTATCGGCGATGCCGGAAACTTATGTACCTACCCTCGTATGCTGGCCCCGAGCATCCACGGTACTTCTGACACTACTATAAGCACATCCGAGCCCTTACAATGCGGCTAAATTTTACCGCAACCCAGGAGCAATTGAATACTCTGCTTCGGGTTATCTACCTGCAGAGCTGAAGAGGTTCATGCTAGAATAAGCAGCCCCACTAGTGATGCCGTTAACCTAGCCGAATAGCGAAAGCGCTTTTTAGCAGCCGCATCTGCTTCCTACCAGTATGATAGAGTTGGTTTACATTGTGTAATATAAAAACTCACTAGAGAGTGGCTGTGAATTGCGGCGAATCTGAAATGAACACAAGTTATCTGAAAATTTTGTTTTGCATATTCGATATTAGCACATTACATTTGATTAAAACACTCCATTGGATTTCAGCATAATCAAGTAAAGTTTTAGTCAGATTTGGGTCAAAAACGTCAATCTTCTTACATTTTGAAAAATAAAATAATGTTAATATATTACATTAAAAAATTGTTGCGCTGATATACTTCTTGTTTTACATACTCTGATCGCGAAATGCTTCTTTCTTTTGTTTTAACAGTTCATCCGCAAATATATCGTTTTGTTTTTGTGTTTCGTCGAGTTACTTCTTTTATGCGATTGTAGTTTGTTATGTTAACATATAGCGCTGATGTTTTCCTTTTACAACTCGTAATAATGCATATATGTCTTTATTGGGTGTAAAATTATTACATTTTCTATAAAAAGTTTAGTAACCTCGGCTTAATCAAGGGGAATAAGTACAAAATTTAAACGCAACCAAATACCACATTCGTATCGGGTTTAGTCCTTAAAGAGTATCTCGTTATTGAATGGCCGAAACCCCATTAATGCTGCCAACGACCGCATTACAGTACTATGAATACCTTGCTCTGCTTCATGTCTGCATGAGGTTTGCGCTCCGGATCGAACCACAATTCGCGAACGGATGCGCTTTGTTTACACGTGGAATGGAAGAATAGGTGATCGTACAAAATGTACACAAAGGCAAGTATGATTATTCATGGATGAATTCCCGTTCAGTGTTTACAAGCTATCTGGGGCTGATCAATTAAGAAGTAAATATTTATTTTAAGGAAACGATAAATTTTAAAAGTACTTATATTTGCAATACCAATACGCGTTATTTTTGGTTATCAGCAAATCAAAAAAGGTTTCTACGTCATTGGCATCTGCAAGAAAAGTGATTGTAAGAAAGCATCGGAGAGAAATGTTCCATGCTTGTTTTTATTTAAAGTTTTCGATAAAAAAGCGGTTATTCCAAAATATATGTTAAGACAAATACAGCAATAAATTTCACAGTCAGCCCATGTAGACGTAAATGTTGTTTTTGTGGCAAAGACTTGTAAATTCAGCAAGGCTAGTACTATTATTGAAGCTGTCTTTAATTCTTATGTTTACTGATTATGAATAAGCTCAAGCTACAGATCATGTGACACCGTTTCAACGGGTATTGAGAAAGATATTTTGAGGTCTTAAAACTCCTTTTTAATTCAGTCAAAATCTTGGATCCCAGAATTAATTCTAAAATTTTACTGCTGAGAGGTCAAAGGATCTTCATAAATAAGCTGCCATTTCCCTGAAAAGAAATATTTTTACCTTTCAAATGCTTAGTAAAATCCACGTAAATTCAAAATGGTTATTCCGGTATTCCGGTACGGTCTAGTTTTTATTTTAAGGATCTGAGAAATTAAGTAACGATGTTGGAAAAATATTTCCATAATTCTGCCACTGTTCAGCCACCGGAGCGCATAATGATTGAGGACAACTCCACTTTATACCGCGAACTTAGGCCGTTCTTCTTCGGGCGGTTGGGGCGAAGCAGCTGCCGAAATATTTCGAATCATCGTCGGGGAGTTATTGTTGAAATTTTCATAGAGAGTTCATTTTCCCATCCACTATTAAAAGAAATTTGCACCTGATGATTTCATTTCCGATTTTTATACTCCTCTAATACAATAATTATAGCCGTAAATAATCTACGAGAAATAGATACTGTCTCTCACCATATATGTGTGTGGTCTTTACCCCTAAAGCTATAGATATTAAGTTCATATTATTCCATATCTTTCCTTCTTTGCGCCGGCAAACTATAACTCGACGCGTCCACTCACACTAAAGCCCTCTAACTCAGGGCTTTAACCACGTTTTCGTTCGAAGAGCGCTGTTTGTGCAGGAGTGCTCTAAATCAAAGTTTTCAACATTTTTTACTAGACATATTATTTATAATACCCCTAAACTGTAATTTTTCCCCAGCATAACTGTTTTATCTTTATTAGTGTTTAACTACTGAGGCATCACAGACGGTGGACACTGATGATACATGAAATGAAATGATAAAATAATATATATATATATATATATATATATATATATATAAGAAAAATAAAAATAAATCAACACTATCAACAATGTAACAAATTAACAGTAATTATGATAGCAGAAAAGTATAAAACACAAAGAAAAAGTCACACTTGGGATATATATATATATATATATATATAAATTAACAGTAATTATAATAGTAGAAAAGGATAAAACACTAAGAAAAAGTCACCCTTGAGATCGCTATATATCGGACTCGTGGAGTCCTTCTATGGCAAGAAGACAAGTGACAGTGATAAAAGTAAATATTGAGTAACGAAGGTAACGTTATGTATGGAAACAGATGAAACTAGAAATGAGAGTGTGTGTGGGGGGGAGATTAATACGTAGCATTTAAACCAGGTGGTATACGCGCTTTAACTATATAACTGCCATTTCTCTATCTCTGAGTAAACTTTCAGAGCATTGTGTAGGTAACGCACCAATAAGTGTTAGATTAAAAGCATCATCAAAATCCTTACATTGAGATAAGGCATGTTGGGCCACCGGCAAGGGAGACTTGGTTTTAACAGAACGTCTATGATTGTTCATACATAGCGAAACAACAGTAGAAGTTAAACCAATATAAAATGCTGTGCAAAGCTTACAAGATAACATATATACGACATTCTTGGAAGAACAAGTAGCAAATGAACAACCTACTAGAGCGGAAATACGTTCTGTGGGGGAATCGTAGCTGGCTACTATCGGGCGGCCTGGACAGTTCTTTTTATGAATTTTAGGGAGTACGAGGGACATGAGGACTAAGAGTGATATCTTGGGAACTAAGTCCTTCAGCAGTACCAGAAGAAGCAATAAAAGAATCTATTTCTTCATTAACTTGACTGTAGGGTCGGAAGACAATAGTTTATAATAAGTGACATCTTCAAGCTGTCGGTAAGCTTCAGCATTGTAAGAAGAAATGTCCTCTAGTACTACTGAGGACCCTTTATCGGCTGGAAGAATAATAACATCAGGATTATTAGATAACCTTTTAAATGCTGATTTCTCACGCAAAGTTAGGTTATCTTTCGGATGATCTTATTTAGAAATTTGGAATCACTAATCGAAGTTAAAAATCGGTTAATAAACATTTCTAAAGGATGGCTAGAAGGTAAAGAAGGACGTTCAAGTTTTGAGGAAGGAAGAAACTTAAGAAGGCAAGGAGTAAGATTTGAAGTAGGCTGATAAGATTTAGTATGCCTTTAATATATATATTAACGGATGGGAGCGTTCCAGACCTAAGAATTTACCATTTATAAGGACTAAGGAAAACCTGGAAAACCCTAAGTCAGAAAGGACTGAGGAAACGAATCCCAGATCTCCCGCTAACGAATCCACGCTTTAACGACCTTATGCTCACGTGGTGGTAATACCCGTTTTTAAAGGTATGTAGGTATATTAAAATTCTGTACAAATTTTTTAGGGCAAAATTGTTCCGTTTATGATGCAAATTTTCTTTCAGCTAGAAAATATAAATTACTTTCAGTAGAAAAAATTACTATCATATGGTTGACATTGTCATTAACATGTGAACATTTCCAACTAAAATTTTGTCTGTTTTCATGCTCTCTAATGATACAAGGGCAACTTTTGCATTTGCTGTTAGCTTTGGAAACTTACCACATCTAGCAATGTAAGCATTTATCTTTCTACAAAAAGTTTGTGTTCCAATGTTCCACTAGACAAGGCAAAGTATTAGCAAATTGCTTAATTTGCACATCATTTAACTTTTTATTTTCCTTTTGCTGTACACGGTTTGCAATTATTTGCATGTGTAAATTTTCGGCTGTCTCATAAGACAGATCAAAAAACAAAGTACATGATAATATTTGAACAATACACTAGCATCTTGCTTTATTGGCCGAAACAAACTATTTTCTATTTTTATGTGTTCATAACCTTTAGTACTGCATAGGTTTTACTCCATTTAAAAATATAGCATGGCAAACTGAGGCTCTCATAGAGTAATGGCACAATTGAAATGGCGTCTTTCTTTCCCTCCTCCCTATTAATAAACAAGCACATTATCTCGAACGCTTTGTATTTCAATGTAAGTTGGTGGTACGAGGAAATTACTATCCGGCATCCCATTCCAATTTATGCCTGTTTATGCTCGTATGATTGTTTTTTATTCCTTGATTGTATTCAACCCGAATAATACTATGTGAGCACAGTTCATGATTTCTGGCCCTTGTTCCCTTGATCTCCCAACTGGATAGAAGAGTATATTCTTCTTTTATGTAACGAAGTCGTTGCAAATGAGGGAAAGAAATTTAAGAAACGTGTGCACTTTACAAGATATTTTTATTCCAACCGTATAGACACAGAAGTGGTCGTTTTGTTCAATTGCAGTGCTACAAGAGACATCATGGATTGAGTTTATATGCAGTAGCAAGTTTAGTTCCACTATTTAATCTTAGTAAGTGACACTAGATGAATTCTATGAATATTAAGCATAAACCTCGTTGCCAGTTGCTTATATTCAGTATAATTATATAACTCGCTACTTTTCCGCTACTTTATTTTATCAACTATTAATGGCGCCTTTCTCTCTCCCGTGGCAAATCCTTGCAATTAATGAAATAGAATGTTTACTTCTGAGCTTGTTTTAAATATTTCTTTCGTTTGTTGTTGTTATTGTAGATGTAGATGATCATATGGATGTAATTCTGAAACGTAAGCGTGCAATTATCTCTTTAGCATGCCGGTTGTGTTGTGAAATATCTACCAAAATACAGGAATCATTATCAGAGAAGCTCTAATGCAGCCATTGTTGACACATACGAGATTGTTATGTGAAAATCTGATCTTATTAGCCTATAGGAATCCCATAAGAGCAAGAACCTCTAGCTTGCAATGTAGATTTGTTTTCAGAAAGCTCAGTCATACGAAGAAAGTTCATTTACTTCATTTATAAAAATGTTTACAGGTTTTACATGTTACTGTGACAAAATATAACAGTTGCATATTAAGAACTACATATTGCAGTTTTAGTTTTTTTGACCATATGGTTTTCTTATTTGTCCCAATAGATTCTTCTAAATAAAATAAAGCGAGTTACTGCATATATACAGAGGGTGCCAAAAATGTACACACACTTCAATCAAAGAAAAAACTGTGTTAACATAACAAAACTGAATTCACACAAACAGAAAATGATTAGCACTAATCATCTTAGACTTTTAGAGTTACAACAGTTGCACAAAACACCCACCATCAGCATCGATGCAGTTCTGAGTACGTTGAACTACTGATTGAGCAACGTTTGCGAAAGTGTCCTCAGCGATTGCAGCACATGCTGTCAGTGTGAAC
The DNA here is from genome assembly GCA_030762175.1 of Metallyticus violacea. Lineage (NCBI taxonomy): Eukaryota > Metazoa > Arthropoda > Insecta > Mantodea > Metallyticidae > Metallyticus > Metallyticus violacea. The sequence continues at coordinate 80,791,695 of CM060834.1, forward strand.
ATCGCATTTGGTACCATGAGTCAAATTTGTCTCGAATGCGTGCAATTGTTACTCGCGTTGGCGGTTCTGTTCTGTACACACTATCCATTGCCTTTGAACTTCAATAATGTTCTTGGTTTTCCATTACCCCTTCAAAATTGCTTTCCGCTGTTCAAATGATAATTTTGGTTCCATTTTGTTGTAGCAACGCTAACATAACGTAATGTGAGTCACATCTGTTTACAGAACATCATACTACACATTACTGTTGTTTTTCGGTTCAACTTTGAAATATATTAAATAGATATTTAATGTGATAGTGTGTATACTTTTTTGGTACCCTCGGTATATGTAACTAGAAATTAAGGTTAACTAAGGACCAGTTCAGGCTTAACTCAGATAGGAGCTTAAACTGGAACATAACTATATATGCGTTTTACAGTATACAAATTGAATATTAACCTTCGTGTAATCGACTCTTGGCTTAAGCTGAGAAGGTACATAATTTAAGCTAGATTATTTTTATATGTCAGAAAAATTTTTCGGAAGAAGAATATATAATTGACAAAGGTATTCAATTTATTCTACCTCAGGTAGAAAGGATAAGTACGCCAAGAACATTTAGAACACGTTCGCATTGTTTTACTCTATAGAACGATCCCGAATTCTAAAAGAGATTTAGGTTAAGTAAGCAAACATGTTGGAAATTATTGGAGTACGCTAATAATTGTATTAGTTATGTATAAATCATATAAGTATTGTTTGTTTTATAAATTAAACAAAAATGTTAAATAGCGATCTTTATTATTTCAGCAACAAGGCTCTATCGGCGGAAACATCATCATCTTACTTTGAGGTAATACGCAACAGGCGATTTCTGCGGCACTATTGAGAGAAAAATTTATAAAATTTCATTCAACACATGAAGGTCATCAACTTGTATTCCGACAAGTGCCTTGATTTCCAATCAACTTTTATTATTGGTGAAGGCACTTGGGTCCTCCATCTATTGCATATGTTGTGCATTTTTATCGCACACGTTTATTTTTTTTTCTTCACATTGTCATACTTTTTTACAACTCCCACATCTCTGAAAATAGTACCGCTCTTGGCGTTGAGCTCTTTCTCAAATCTGGGTGTTCTTTTGCCATAATATTTTGTCACACTGTTTGTATTCTATTATGTGTCTATACTTTTGAACAGTCTGTAGTAATTTGTTCATTTCTCCAGTTGTGAAATTTTGTTCTCCTTTTCTTTTGTCCCCCATTTCGGAAATAATAATAATAATAACAATAATAATAATTATTATTATTATTATTATTATATACGCCTACAATTTATTTTCTTAACTTAGCAGAATCGTAAACAATTGATAAAAATGACAAATGTTGAGTTAACTGCGCATGCGCATGCATTGCAAACTTCAACTGTACTGCATCAATCAAAGTTCAGCTTACCAAAGCTAAACATAGTAATATATTAATGAAAACTCATTTACACTATAACAAAAACTCCCGGAGGTTAAACTGAAAAAAGTTTATTTAAGCTAGGGCTTAAGCTTCAACTGCAAGACCGGGTCTAAGTGAGTTTTCATTAAGATCTCTTAGAGAAATCTAGGGAATAGTATTTTATTACTCTATAAAATATTTTAGTTACATTGTTACATACATCGGCGTATTATTTTTTTAAATGTAACATAACTTGAGAATAGCGTCTGGAATAAAAGATTTCCTTTAAAAACATTTATCGTGCCAAAGCATGAACAGGTATTTCAATGAAGATATTACCATATCAAATACTTTTGGACTTTTATCGCTTAACAGCTTATGATTTTAAAGAACAGAGTACTCACAGCATGTCTTTTTCAGATATTTGCCTACGGAAATATTAACAAAATTTCCATTTTGAATTTTAATGGAATTAGTCAAATACTCATTCAAAACGGATGAAATGTGGGTAAAAAAGCATGTGCTAGTTGGTGTTATGAAATTAAAACGGCGATACAAAACGATCAATATTAATGACTGAGGAAACCAGTTTTTAAGTCTATATATAATTAATGTGATAGGAACGGTTATATATATAGCTTTAAATTTTAACGGTACATTTTTATAAAATAAATGCCCATTTAAATGTTATATACACTTATGACTGCTTCGTTCTGTTTTTGGAAGGTTAATCTAGAATTTTTAATAATATAGTAGATACCTATTTATTTTACCATATTTATCAAATCTACTGCTTTTCTGTGAGCCTTCTATGCAACTTTAGGTTCATAATTAGCTTAGTCATTGATTTTTATCAAACTCAGACAAGTAAGTGGAAAGTTTCTGAAGTTAATAACTTAACTTGCTGTGTGAAGAATGTCTTCAATTTTTACTCCCGAGTTTAAGTGTGCAAGATTGATATCTCACATATTTCACTCTCTGCTTTCCAGATGAGAAGTTGCAATCCGGCTTATAAAGTATAGCTGCCCGTACTTAAAATGTATGGATCAGTAATCTATTCATTTGAAAATATTGAATCCTCAAAGTAGTAAAGAAAGGTTTAGATAACCATAACGTTGGAGAAAAATTTATAAAGTAGAGAAGCCATAAGCCATATAGACATGAAGTAAATGGAATGTGACTAATGTAGCTAGTTAAAGATGCATAAAATAGATGAGTTTAGTGGTGTATGTTGTAAAATGCCTAAACCTCTCTCAAGAAAATTAGATAACTTGTTACAAAATGTTAATGCTTTATTCAGATTTTCGTGACCATAAAAGGGAACTTAGCCTCCAAAAAATTACTAATATGCTATACTTTGTAACATTTTAAAAATGCATATTTTTTAATTTTGATATTACTATGGTAGAAATATAAAAAATGTGTTAGTTTTTAATATATGTTTAAAAATGTAGTTTTTAACAAAATAATTGTTTCTATTTACACTTTTGATATTTATTAAGTATTAATTGCTTTTGTTTGTAAATTATATAGAGTATATAGTCAGAAAATCAAAATCTATAAAATTTTATCTTCCTAAAAATATTTCAGAACAATTTAAATTGAACTTAAAAGCTATATTCCTTATGCATTAAATGAACTTGCATTATATAAAATAAGTAAAAATAAAAAAAAAATAAAAAAAACTCTCAATGAGAATAAAAATCAGAGAAAAAGTTCAAATCTACATCTTTCAACGTGCTAACGACGAAAGTAACTAAATATTTTACGAGTAGTATTTTTATAAACATAATAAGCTTCTACCGAAAATTAAGCATTAAATACTTATAAAAGATAAAGATCAACATAATTACATGAAGATAACATTTTAAATCAAGGTTTAATTATATTCATAACTTTTACAGAAGCTTGGGTGCTTAAAATTGTAACCATAGATAGTTGTCAGTTACAGGAATAATTATATCGTAAATGAGGAAAAGCTAGGAACAACTGACAGTGCAAGAGTACGCCTAGGTAGGTGTTTCATTCCTCGCTGTATATTTTTAAACAGGTGTAGCTTAGGCTGGAATTTTTAAATGCTAAATATTTGTAAAATATTTACTTATTATTATTATTATTATTATTATTATTATTAAATACTTTAAGTGTGTGATAATGTGCATAAATATTTAATTAAGTTTGAATTGTTTATGTGAATATATACAGCATGCAGTACTCGTCAATGCTATGCCTTCCCAACAACTGAATAATTGGAATGGACAATGGGATCAAGCTATCCATCAGAAAGGAATAATGATTGTTGCGAACATTAGCTTATACTTGGAAAGAGGGCACTCCACGTAACAATAGGTCAGGGTGTGAAATTTACGGGCATGTCACTCCTACTTGTAGCAATGCTTTTCTTTCTCTCTCTCTTCTTTATTACTTTTTGTGGTCGTTTAATAAATTTGAAATTTTACACACGAATACTGTTTCTTTGAAACGGATATGTATTTTCGTAAAACTTGTGCTCTAGATCTTCTATGAATGCAAAGTTTTGTTCACACTATGAACAGCTTGTAATTTCTTCTGACACAACGATTCTTTCCATTTCAACTTCATTAAACTGTACTGCAGAGGAAAGCAAATTACTGGAAATGAAAGCTATATAGTTCTTTTTAACACTGTATGAAATAGAATTTGCTAAAGAACTAAAATTATTCTTAAATTTTTACCATATTGCTGCAGGGGATAATTTGAGTTTGCTTTTGCTTTGAGCATTGTTAAGCACACCAAAAAGACTGCGAAATTCACCATCTCACTAGAACAAAAGTTCCCTGCAACTGAGTGATCTCAGCTGTCAACTCAGACCACTCATAGTGGCAGAACATAATCGTTTACACAAACCACACTCTATGGCAACACATCTTTGATATGATGTATGCGTCTACAATGTCAAGCTGCAGATACTGCAGAGATCTGACATGTAGAGACGATGCTCTCATCAACATAGGGCTAAAAGCAAGTTCATAGATATTTTGTAATAAGAGACAGAGAACGAAGGTGGAGCATCGGTTGAGGATTCGCATTAAACTAAGTCTTGATAAAACAGGAAAATTCAAATTTCACTCACACTTTCCACTATAATATTTTGGAGACCACACACTTTAGGGAGATCGAATCGAAAACCTATCTGTTAGAAGCCAGCAACGCTAATGACTACATATAGTAGTCTTTTAATTCCTTCGTAAAGCTAAATTGAACAGTAATTGTGTCACACACTTAAGTAATCAGGAATCCATGCAGCAATTTTAGTAGAAAGATTTACAATTCAAGATCCTTTGTGCATGCTATGGGAACTATAAGACATGGAATATTGTTACTAAAAATACTATGTTCAGAGCATTTATGATTCACAAGAATAAAGTGGCATTCCAAAATTTAGGCTAGATGGATGAATCTCCGTAATTAAATGTTTTATTTCTAACATTTTAGCTGGATTTACTAGAGAAGATTGAGTGATACATTTTGACCACTCTATCCTATACTCCGGAAGCAAATACAAATATTGAAGGATTCGTTTAAATGAAAGTAATTGGTCAGATAGATTTATAGGCTATAGAGACGGCAGCTGTTACTGGAGTACACTCTGCTATCTCCATTTTAGTACCACTAGTCTTCCAATAGCAAATGAGTGTTCCATTATATGTGAAGTCTATGAAAATGACAACAAAGTGGACGTAAAATAAAATAATTATATATATATATATATATATGTATATATAATTAACGCATTCCCTTCAATATTCTAATGGGTTACAGGTAGTACCAAACATTTCTGTTAAGACGTACCTTCCCATGCCGGGTCTGATATATTTGATAGAGGTGTAGATGACACTTCTGCACTAATTATCACACAACATATATTAAGGATGTGATAATATCACCATCCAAAATTCCTTTATTGAAAAACGATTGTGGACCAAGGAGGAGCTCCAACCCATTTTAGGAACAAGAATGATAGTCCATAGTTGCAAAACTTAGTTTTTAGTAATTCCATTATTTCTTAATTTAAAATGTCTTCATGTAAAATTAAACTTGAATAAGCAATATGATTTGGTTCCAGGACTTGAACATATTCGAGAATTAAAACAGTGACTTTGCAGTGATATTAGGGTAAGACGAAGTTAACAAAATAGCCAATAAAATCGAAATTTCATTATTTTAAAAATTGCGTAAGACTAGTTAATGTTGATTTGTTAAATACCACTAAATATTATTTAACAATGGTATAAAATAAAGGTCCTATGATGAAGTAATACTTTCATATTCTTATAGGTACAATTGTTCTATAATAAAGATGATAAACGTGTTATTTTAATTACTGAATCAATGTATAGCATTTTATGTATTTTAGTGACGCATTAAACTGTAAGAAAAAGACTAATAATACAGAAAAACTCACTTGGTGTTACAAGCAGGGCTGATATCACTAGTGCTAGTGGGATCATGGAATCGTGGAATCTCTTGCTGCTTGCAACGCCCGAGCGAATGGACAGCGTAATGAGGGCATTGTTAGGCGAGTGAAATATTGTAACGATGAAAATTCGCTCTTATTCCAATTCGCAACTATAACATATACTCACACTAACCTAAACTGTAGGCTAAACTCGGGCAAGTCCTAGAAACCGGTGGGCCAAGTGGTTAGCCAGTAAATCATTGTAATTGTGGCAAATCTCCTTTAACTACGGTAGGATAAAATAAAAAAAGAAAAAAAGAAAACATCATCATTAAGGTGGTAGGATTTGCATGAGCTACCTTCACAACTATAGCATGACGCTCTAACCACCTGAGCTATCGTGGCACTGCTTGTGAAGCCTTATTATCTAGCTATAACTGTGCATCACTACCTTCGGCTCTCTCGGCTCTCTCCGCTGTTGCTCGGGACGAATCCATGATTCCACTAGCAGCCTAGTGCTTTCAGCCTGCTTGTGTAATGACAAATGAAAAAGTCTCTCTTTCAGCACCATAGCTTATTTGACAGTGAACTATGGGATATTTTAAAAGCCCAGTTACAATTTATAGCGTAATAAGTATTATAAAAATTAAAATAGAAAATAAAAACAACAATATCCTTTGTTGGGGGGGGGGAGGAATTAATTTTCGTTTTTAAAAAAGAAACTGGAAAAGCGGCCGTTGTTTTCTTGTTCAGTATATCACATATTTTGACTACGCAATGCACAGATATTTACAGAATGTGTTGGAATACTCCACATTTCTTTCAAAGTATTTACCATTCTTTTGATCGGTAGATTAATGTTTTATTCTTACTGCTACGGGAATTATAAGTAGCACGCCACGTTCTACCTTAGCATCTTGTGATGTAGCTACTCCAAGTTTATTATGAAAGCAAGGTTCGAGAAAAATGTAGAGCGCCTTAGCAAGATGGTACAACGCTCTACATCTACAAAATTGCTGCTAAACAATAAATTACAGGAATATTTAGCTATGGTGTTTTCATTAAGCATTTTCCTACAGTTCGCTCTCCAAGATCTGGATATATCAACCTAGCCGGTTTTTGGTTATAGAGCTATCTAAAAGACTGCGTTTTCCTAACTTTTCCAACAACCATGCAGCAATTGAGCGAGGTTACTTTGCAAGAAATGCCGAATATTTCAAGACAGTAAAATTCTGTGCATAGCATAGCTGGGAAAAAGTGTATGATGAACAATAGAATGACGGACATACGGAATATTTTGTAAGAATCAAACTCCATTTTTATTCCAAGAGTGATGCTTTTATTTTTCTTTTCAGTTTGAGTTATGATACTGTTTATGACACTTTAAGGTTTTAAGGGAATTTGAAGTATTCTATACATAGGGCAAATACGAAATTAAGGGAGGCATGAACTAAACTCAAGCACATTATTAATTGTTACATGTCTCTTAAATAAAAATATGATGTGGGTATATTGTACATATAGGCCGATGAACGCGTTTTCTCATCAATTTATTCGATTTCACCAGAACATATTAAAAAATAAAAACAACGTTGGACACTCTAACAATTGCTTTAATTTGGAATTGGTTTTTTAACGATCGTGTAATCATTAAAATTTGCCGAAATATTATTGCTTTTTGCTGCCTATTTTAGTGTTGCTCTGCTGTGCACCTTATTGGCAAGGAACTCGAGATCTGGAAAATAGAAGCTTCGCTTTCATCCTTTACTGTCACGTTTTTACAATTCAGTTTTCTTTCTGCTTTCACTTCCCTTCTCCTTTGATTTTATTTTGGAATACGGCCACGAATAACAAGTCCCGGCAAGTGGCATCACAACTTATTCATACACCTTAAGGTACTGAATTTATATATCATAGCATATTTAGTTTTTACTGTAAACAATAGTTGTTACATATGAATAAAATAGAATTAATGAAACATTTCAGAATATTTAACATTAAACTTTTAGGGTAAGAAACAGATCCCATTACATATAATGGTCGGAACTAACAATGTAAGCAATCAACTGGACATGTATTTCGTAGTACTCCAGTGTTTATGAAATGGAAGTGAAATACGTGACAATGCCCATAAGTGTATTGCACTAAAGCTAATTTATCTACTTTTAAAAAAACATATTAAATTAAAATGACTAACTATTTATTAAATAGGAATTGATATAATTATTATAAACTAACTAGTTTTTAAAATCATTATTTATCAGATACATTAAAAAGGTTATTTGCTACCTTAATAAGTTAAATATTTAAAAAAAACAATTATTAATATTTAAAACAGAAGTTCCAAAAATCGTAATATTTCTTAGAGAGAAAATGTTTGGACAAATGCAGTCTTTTTCAAAATATCAGGCAATTGTTGTATTGTTGTATTATTGCGTTAAGACAGTTTTTTTCCAAATCTCACTGCATTACATATTTTTACACACTATAAATGTTTTATTTTCTGGTAATTCGTTGCAGTACTAGCTTCCCCAAGGAGTCTTTATGGATGAAGAACAACATGCGCATTTATTACTTTTATCTCGCTTTGGTTCTTAGAACAATGAATGCAAACAGGTATATTCAATATGTTTGCCGCCTGCAGTAAGTACTTCCTATTGCCGAAACGTCCAACCATAAACGCCTTTATATATGTTTTCATGCCAAAACATATGATCCAAGGTGTTTGTCTAGGCGATTAGAAAAACAGAATATTACACTACTAGAGAGGCCTGTCCAATCCTTTGATCTCAACCTGATCGCGCATCAGTATGTGTAAAGCAACATTTAATACAAGAAATGGTGTACAAATTACTCATGGCAAATCATCACGGTTGGCGTAAAAAGGACAATGTTATATAAACATGTAGGTGCGTGTTAGTTAATATCTTTAAAATAGTATGTACAGATTTGAACTATCTAGTTCCATTTTCATAGACAATACATATAAAATAAAATTGAATAAGAACACCGCAATAATGGATTTGAACAGGAAGAGATGGTTGGCAATGATTTCGACGATCTCTGTGTTATACAAAAAATACATATTTGCAAAATGCTACAAGTAAAACTTTAAGCATGAAAATAAGTGATTTAAAAATAACATATTTATGTACAAAATTCCATTCATTTAAATTGACAGCTGGATCACAGATATTTTAATACAAATTATTAATTATTTATAAGTAATAATGTGCATAATTAAGTAACTGGAAAATTTCAGTTCAAAGTATTTCTTGGATGAAAAGAAATAATGAAATTTATAAATAAATACACTTTCCCACATAACCAGATTTACTTTTGAAATTTTAAACCTAGATAGCTTTTGGTGGTGTTGTATATATTTCAGTTTGAACAAGAAATGTTAAACAAAATATATCGCAAGTTCTCATTCCGCCATTTTCCTTTCAAAGTATAGGCAACGTCTATATGGTGTAGCAAACCAGAATATTGTTTTATTTTTTAAATGGTATATTTGGATACCTTTAGAAGGTGTTCCGTACCTTTGTATGAGATTGAACGTGATATGTAAAACCTAAATACATGCTTTATATATGACTCAAATTGTGATTTCATTCTGTCATAAATATTCTGTCTGTTAATAACAGGTAATCCATTCCCACTAGAACTTGTTCTATCTCGCCCACTACATAACTTGGGGCGCGAATCACATCTCGCAGGCTGTCTTCTGTGCACAACTAGTCACATGAACTCCATTTCCTTCCCAAAGCTGATTATGAGCAAAATAGAACCTTAACTCGATATGAAAAATAAGATTATGCTGTAAATAAAGATAAATGCTTCAAAAGCAAGTTTCATTCCTACCCTTCCATCTGTTCACAAAGAATGTTACTTTAATCAAGATGGCTGACAACGATTTCGCTTAGACTGTCTGCCATGGGAATTTTCATATGGCGTAGCCTACATACCAAAGGCAATTTCTCTTTATACTTAACATTATCTCAACTAATTAAATGGCGCTTTTAAAAAACACACTTAAAATGCAAGGGAAAATACTAAAAAGGGGTAATAGGACCGTTTTCATATGTAAGTTGAGTACCGCCGCTATAAACAATTTCTTTTATACTAGAGCTGTTCTTTCTCGTTGTTATAACACAGGTGATTTTCTTCTGCAACAAACATCCAGAAAGGTAGCAGCAGATTATTGTTAGAATTTTCTATTGGCACTACAACATCAGGAGCATTAAATATTCTGTATTGTTCTTCTAGATTGCAATAAATCTGTATGACAGCAGTAAGATATATTTGCATCACATAATGCAAACATATTTACATATTATTTGATTGGTTTGCTGGGCATGTACTGTATCGATCCACAGCGGCCTCTGAAAGAGTGAAACATTTTATCTGTGGTGATAAATTCACTCATGCTCTAAGATTTCGCACAGTTAGCAACAAAAGCCTCCAACACTGTACCAATCGCAATCAATTTACTAGCTTTTCTCCTGTCATCTGTTGTTTCTATATTATGAAACCGTTTACTATTTACTAGCGAGAAAGAGTCACCGTGGAACTATACCGGTGCGCCAATCAGAACATGTAAGGCCGCCATACGCTTTTGCTCCTGAAATTTCGAAAAGCCGGAAAACCCAACGCAAAGAAGTGTCACATAGATCGGAAGATAAATATGCATTCCGCAAACGCGTAAGTATTGAGAGAATTGAATCATGAATAATGGTGTCGCTATATCCTGGAGAGAGATACTGTCCTTTATATTCCATTCGCATAATTTCCGGAAATAGCGATCCCTGTTTGGCACACTGTTTCTGCATCAGATGAGGGTGCAGCCTTCTTTTCCAGTGCTATTTTTCCTTGTATAGAGTACATTTATTCTTTGAAAAACGTCACTTAACTACTAGTATATAATATTTGTTAACAGTTTTCAAGATCATATAGTTTCAACGGAATGGATCACCAACATACTTCAACAAGGAACATATATGTGATATCTTTCGGGATCAATGCATAGGCTGGCATCAATTCGCATCATGGGCAAGGAGAACTCCCACCTCAACGTTCTCTTATATCTTTCTTGACACTCGTGAACAATTTTTGTGTGTGAAACGATCGCAAAAGTCCCTTATCGCTCTTAAATTGTTTAAGAAATACCCTTAATCTTTCAATATGTACACCACACATTTCTGGCCCCGGATTTGATTCCACTTATGCTCTCACTAACAGCATTGTCAAAACTAACCTACACCATATTAAAACAGATAGGCCGCCATTCTGTTTTCCACCTGGTAGGGTGGAAAGGTTGAAACTATTTTGGCCACTTGGATGCACAACAACTCAGGAAGATTTACTAGAGTGACTATGATTGTATTTTCTTGTATGACTGAGCGATTGTAAAATAGTGCTGTGGAAGTTTGTTGCATTGTTAAAAAAAAAAAAAAAAAAATTCAAAGCAATTCGATATGTATGTATATGTAACAATTTTTGATGCTACAATTCCTGATACTTTTTTATAAATTTATTCATCTACTATACAAAAATTAGCTCACGTTTATTATCTATCATTCGTATTGTACGAGCTCCAATATCTCCAGTGCCGAAAGATATAGATAAAAGGTTAAGATGGCGCACATTCTTTACATATGAGTGCAATATCTTTTCATGAGACTAATGATCATATATTCCTATTATTATACATAATATTCCACTCCAGAGCAAAAACATTTATAATTCGTAACAATCACACATGTATATACACTTACTGGAGCACCGTCACGGGTGGCCGAGGTCGTTAAGGCACGGACTCGTGAGCGGGAGGTCTGCGGTTCGAATCCCGCCAGGACCGTCCTCCCTGACTGGGGTTTTTTCCAGGTTTTCCTCAGTCTTCATAACTGGCAAATGCCGGGGAGGTACCTAAACTTAGGCCTGGGACGCTTCCTTCCTTAAAAAAAAAATATCCTTTCCCAATGTATCATTTCATCTCATGCATCATCAGTGTCCACCGCCTGTGGTGCTTCAGTAGTAAAAACGGGCGTTAAACACTACTCAAAAAAAAAAAAAAATCTTACTGGAGCGCTCGCGAAGACTCAAAAAAACTCATCTCTCGAGTACAGCGTTTCTAATTTTATGTACCTTGCAGAGGAAAGAATCCAGCTTTGGCCAGTTGCCTTGTTGTTTAAAGAGATTCAATAATGCTAGTTCCTATTCTACTTAGCAAAATTAGCTCCCAGGGCTATCATCCGCCACTATTCGGCACCTGGACTGTCCATAAGAATGAGTATTATCACTTTTGTTTCCCCAAAAAGCACAAGTTCTTTACTCATCATCATCTGCTATTTTGTTTGCCTTCTATGTCCCCAATCTGATCACGCAAGACCCGATTATTTTGTAAACTCATGAAAATAAATGAACAGCCTTTATTTGTAAACAGACCAAGAATGTGGCCCCATTTGTTGCAGCCTTTAGAATGAGTGTTTTAGCATACTGTTCCCAAACAATCACAACTAATTTGGTATAGTTTTTATATAGAAAACCAAAATATTTTCTTTCCAAATACACTATTTTCTCTGTTTATTAAATGTAAATTATAATATGTGTGTATCTATAATATTATACAAGAATAAGTAGTAATAAGTTTCATAGACTGCTGCCATATGGTTAATACTCGAACTTCGTCATTTCGTCACTTTTTATTTAAAAAAAACAGAAACATGTGGAACATATTAACTTCATCATGTTCCTTAATCATAAATTTACACAGTTTTATTCATAATATTTTCTCATTATTTCCATATAATTTGTTCATTAAACTTTTAGGGTGCTGCATTGCAGGACTATAATTGTGTTTTCATATAGTGTGGTTACATTGTAAAAGAATTTATCTTCTTTAAATACGACATTAATACATTATTATGTAGTGGTAACCATACTTGCCTTCTAAACCCAAGGTCGCGGATTCGAACCCGGCCAGAATCGATGGATTTTTTCGGGCGTAAAAATCGTAAGTTTGGCTTCCTTCGGAAGGGAAGTAAAACTGTGGGTCCCGTGTCGTACATTTACGGCACGATAAAAAACCTCAAGCCTGAAAAAAGAGGCCTCTGAGCAAAATTTGTCGGCTGTTTCACGCCCTAAATAGAATAGATGTTAAAGAGCGTCCTTAAATAAACAAATCAAAAAAAATCAAAGCATTAAAAACTGGCGAACTTTCTTATCGGAGACTGCGTTTTTTGTTGCAGATTTAATATTATAATTATTTTCGATATTGTCTGTTTTCATAATAATTAAATTTCTTTGTATTAAAAACATAATATCCATAATTTATTTGAGCACTTCATGCACTTACATATGAGGAGAGCTTAATGTTCTTAATATTAATATTTCTATATTTTATTGTCATTTGATTTAAACGCAGTATTTTATATCCTTTTGATTTGGGCTCCTCCATAAAACTATTACGATTGTAAGGTGGCAACACTGATAAGAACAAGTAAGTTAGGTATCTATCTCAATAATTTTTTTCAGTCTCACAAAAATCTCTCTAGGCAGAAAAAGTTGCAGTTACTGACCTGCAAATTGTTAATTTTTTTAAAAGACTTAATAATAACTCTACTTTATATGCATTTATCAACGTGCATATTTAACACATCTGTATATTGACTCTATTGGAAATAATTTCCTTTCATACTTTAATTTATTTAATATCAAAATTCTACAAAATATCACTCTGTGACTAAACCCAATGGTCAGAGCACCAAAGTCGATATATGAACATATATATTGTTTCTGAGTATTTTCAACCCACTTCTGTGTGTTAACAATCAATTTCAAAAGTCTCATGCATTGTCAATTTTCAATCACATATTATTTAAAATGCAAACAATTTTCGTTGTCAGGTAGTTGATTAAATGTTCGCTTATAAGTTAAAATATAATTACAGTCAGCGGAACGATGGTAAATGTATTGCTGAGGTTTAGTACACCTCGCCAATCAATACAAGCTATTGCAACCTCGTTGCATTATGTGGTGGGTGTATTTTAGATTGCTATTTTATTTCGTTATTTTATAAAGAGCATTCCGCGCTATTTGCAATTAATTATAAACGTTTCCGTCGTAATTAGATTGTGCCTAAAAGATAAAATTAGTAATTGATTATCAAGTTATAATAGCCTGCAGAACAGCAAAAAGGTCGGATTTAATCATTATTATTGAAAATTTACGATGATAATTATTGGCTCGGATACCTTTTTAATTAGATTTTTATATAACACTTTTGAAGGGGCTTGTATTACATTGGATAAACTAAAATAAGCATTTAGATTATGCTGCAACCAATATAATACACCAATAAGTAACTATTATGTATTACTTCAGCCTGGAGTAAAATGTCTTCACAGAAAAATTCATATTGAAGAGATAAAACATTTGTTTCTTTAAAATGTCGAACTGAGAAAGAAACTGCCTTCCAAAGCATAGTAATAATCGAAATAGTTTCATTGGGTCTGGTGGAGTAGCTGTTCATGACGTAAGATAAATAAATACTTATATTTTTCTCTAGTACATTTTAAACATTCATATGCACATTGTAAAATCTGAAAAATGACACTAAAATTAATAAATAATAATAATAATTCTTTACATTATTAAAACGAGGAAATGTACATACATATATAACATTAATTTAAATGGCGTCACATTAACCTTTTCCTGGTTATCTTGTATGGATACACTTGTATTTTGTATTCATTATGGTTGCAACAACTGTAAACCCGCATTAAACCTTCTATCTCCCTGCATACTTTGATAACTCAAATTATTCAAACTGCTCTACCTACGGGTAGCTTGCATAACAAGCCTTTATCGCACATAGTAAATAGCAATTATACAGCGAGGTTATTCCAGGTAAGTGTAAACAGAGAGCGGCAACTTAGTAGGGAATCGGAAAAAAATGAGATAGTCTCCAGGCGTTGTTAGTATTTTTGTTTTAAAATTTAGTTATTACTGAAGGAATGAAGTTATAATGCATTTAATATTTTATAATACAAAGCACTAGTCTCTATTTTAAATGATACTGAAAACGATACTTCTCAGCGGCAAAACATCTACACCGTAAATTGCTTTACTTCACATAACATTTATTTCGTAAGAGCAGGGTGGAACACTGTTCTTGTCATTGAAAAATTCTAGCAATTTTGTAACACGTTGGTGAATATTTTTTCTACCCGGAACACAGTTGCCGGGATATAGTTTTGCGAATTAAAGAATCAGTTTTAAAACGCGCGCGCGCGCGCACGCACACACACACACACACACACACACACACACACACACACACATGTATATATATTAATGAAATACACCGAAAATGTTCATAAAGTGTAGGGGTTCATATTGAGATTTGAGATAAAGTTCACAACTAAACATAACATAGTTTTATGGTGTTAAACATTTTGGCTTCAGCTGATGTCGTGTTAAGGCCAATCGGATAGAATGTCTTTTTAACTGCCTTGCGAGCATGGAAATGTCGATTTTCTGCAGTTATCAGAGTTTTCAACTTTTAGTGCCATAAAAATCCCTCAAATCTCGAATTAATCATTTGACAGTGCGACACTGAACTTCTATTAATTGCCTTCTTGCATTACGTAGTAGGTCTTGATACAGGGAGCTCTTTAAATTCTTGTGTGACGCAATGCATAACGCAAAAGCGCATGTTCCACAGACAGCGGGTTCAGTTCTTGTCATGGCGTTAAATTGTTTTTCATTTAATGTGAAGTATGCGATACGCATACTAAAGAATGAAACGGAAAATATCCGATTAAAGGCCCTAAACACACATTAATAGCAGTTGTTTACTATATTATTTTATTAATTCATTTTCACATGATTGTATATTACACACAAACACATGTTTGTATATTACCAAAGGATATAATGCTCAATATAAAGTCACAAACAGTTAATGGTAATATCTATTTCGTTATGTTAATTTAAGAAGTTCATTTGCGTACATAATTACGCAAGATAAACGGCATAACAGTTAATTTAAAACTACAAACTTTCATAGATAATATGTTTTTAATCATATAAATTTATTACGTACATTTGCACATGCTTTTATGTTAGCTATTGGTTTTAATTTTCAAATAAAATTACAAATAATCGTTGGCAATACGTATTAAATCGTATAAATCTAGTAAGCTCATTTGTACTGATAAGGGCTATTAGAATGTATGTCTTAATGTTTTTTGTTGGCCTTTATGACAATATTTATAATATAAGAATGTAATGGTTTAAAGAAACACATGCATAGTCATGAATATGAAAATATTAAAACTACCGTTAAGAAAAGTGTAATACTAAGTGAATCAACCAATGGAAAGCGTAAGAACATTAATAATGTGTACCAAGAATGAAACACGAGACAAACAGCTTTATTGCGACTAAATAGAAATGAACGAATTTCATTCGCTTAGTATACGCATATTGAAAATATAATGCATTGTAATGTATAGTATTATTACAATACTATTATAATAAGTGACTGTTTATTACTCAAAATTTTATTAGTTATGCGTTGGATTCAGTCGAGAAAAGTCCTGTTTTTAACTCCATTAGCAGAAACCGTGGTTCTTACTCCCTATAAAGAAACGACATTTTAACATTACATAAAGAGAGGTAAGAATAATTTTGTAATTTTGTGGAAGAAATTATAAAATTATTTTTGGTAAAATGAAAGGAATTACGAGTGTGAATTAATATTCATATACATTTTTCGGGAGAGAAATATAAATTATAACACGTCTGTCTCGTATTCAGTCTGCATATAATTATATCATCAGAACATTTCGTAATTAGAAAAAGTGTACTCTTGTGTGGTAATAACAAAACATTAATAAACTCCGTAGATTTCTATCCCTAGTGATTTTGTTTTACTTAAAATCACACTTCTTTCACCCCAGAAGTATCATCTAAAAAAATCCAGCTATAGTACCGAACCCTGAACTAGCTGAGTATTGTTGTGGTGTTAGTCGTGTTTACGTATACAACAGGGACATTGACACGACGGCGTCTTCAGGTATTTCCACTATAAATTTTGGCCCCTCAACTTATCGACCTACATCGAGACTACAGCATCACCATTATAATACCACAAGAATTGTGAATGAAAATTACTTAATGCTTTCAAGGTTTATTTTCTTTCTCAACAAAGATTGTATTACCAATTACAATGGCTAATTAGCATATTATTAACATGATGTCAAAAACTTAAATTATCTAACACACTCAGGATATGAATAAAGAATTGAAATTATAGGAATTGATGTGTTAAGGGTTTTAAGAGTATAAAATGGAACAACAACTTAAACCGTATGCTGAATGCTGTGTTATTAGACCCCAGTCAGAAAAAAAAAAAAATACGAGCGAAACTGCAACTTGACATCAAATAACTGCCTCTTACTCGAAGGCTAATGTTACAACCACGGCGCCAGAACAATACATTCTGAAATTCCCCCTCGTTATCGTTTGTTATGCTTTTGAGGAGCATCTTAAATAGATAGTGGCGTTATGGCGCTTTAGAAACTTATAGCCATAGCTTTGAAATTTGAACAGATTGGTCACACGTTTACTAACTCAAATTACCTGTCTAAGGCACCTCCACGCTTTCTGAAAGTATTGTAGTGTAGTTCATTAACACCCTCCAAAAATATCGTATCCGTCTTCATGTAATGGCTTAATTAACGAAGAACAATTAGCACACGGTTTACACACACAATGAAAGCACCAAGTAACACACGAACGCATAAACATTCGCTGATTAAGTTCCCTCGAAGTAACTACATGCTCTTAGTTGCATTTGTTTATATGGCCTTGACGATTTACTTTTCCCAATACGCAACCGCACTCTACCTGCCCATAACTCAATTAGCTTCAATGTACATTTCCTTCCTTTCGCTACCACAGGGTATGAAGAAACAAATGTATGCCCATTTGCTTTAAAAAAATACAAACTACAGTCCTGGAACATCTTACATTAAAGCCAGTTGGAAGCATGTTCAAGAAACTTCAAAATAGAAGACTCTTTGTAATGAAATTGGGGGAATCAAACTCATGTGCTCGAATTGAAGCTGGTATTTATCAGTACTTTTTAGCACACATGATAGTTGGAGAAAATAATATTTGATGTTCAAATTAACGGAATTTTATGCAAAGGTTATTGCCATCGCACAACTTTGAACATACATTGAAACTCAGTCTGACCTATTATTCACTAGAACGAAGAACTGGCCATCTCTTCATCCTTGATGAGAAATTGAAAGTCAGAAACGATTTAATGTCGCATCACAGGGAAAAAAACACCAAAATGATGGCTGGTAATTAACTTTACTGATACCCATCTTCGGTAAGTTGCTAATTTGTTCTTCATTCATTTGGAAAACTCGTCAGAAATATTGTTTTTCTTATTACCTAGTCTGAGATGTTCCAGAACACTTTACTTCCTTCAGTTTATTGTACTGACAACCTCCACAAACGAATCCGTAGATGTAGAGAATTCTAAGCCTGCCAAAATCTCTAAAATTGAATTCATAAGATTTATTTATTGTCTAAACGTCTGAATAAGGTCATCGAAACACAAGCTCTATCGCAAAGTACCAACATTTATATATGCTGAGCAAGACACAGCTACACGACTTCGTGGCTTTATTTATGTGTGATTGTTCATTCAACTGTTCTAAGACCAACTTGCTCTGTATTGTTTTATTGAATTGAATTTATTTCCACCAATAAACAAACTTCCACAGTACTCTTTAACAATCATTCAGTCATACAAGAAAATACAATCATAGTCACTCTAGTAAATCTTCCCTAGTTGTTGTGTAACCAAGTGGCTGAACAGTTTCAACCTTGCGGTTACTCCACTATCAGGCAACTTACCTCTACAAAATTAACTCAATTAAGATCCAAGTTAAATTATGTTTCTGCCCGATTTGATTCCTCACTTCTTACTTATTGTCTTCAACCATTTTCTTTTTAAACTTACCTAAATAATTCCCAAACTCCAAGATTTTCTGCCATATTTTCATATTCACCAACTTGTTTCCCCTTGGTAATTTATCCCACTTCTCGATCCTAATTTTATCTCTCATTTCTTTAGTTTCTCTATCTTCTCTTATTCCTTTCAAATTGACTATCCCTGTCCAGGCCCATGCGATTCCTTTCCTCGTCCATCTCTCACCTGCATCCACATAACTCTCTCTACTCCATTTTCCCTTTAACCCTCTATAAACCCTTAGTGACTTTTACTACTAAAACTACCTAAGATCTCCTGTCTTTCCATATCATTAATTCTGTGTTTTAATTTTCTCCAAAAACCCTTTCTTTACTTCTATCATTACACGCCATACCCAAGCCTATTTTCCCCATAATCTCATTGATTCTATTAACCCAAGCATTTCCTCCATCAGTTTCTCTTGCGTTACTGGACAATGTTTCAAAATACAATTCTCTTCTAAATTCCTAATCATAAACCAACATTTTAAAATTCTTGTCATTATTTTTCCTTTACTCCCCAGTCTGCCTAATTCAGATTGGGCAACCCCGTTAGGTGAGCTTTTTGGTAGGCTTATCAATTGTTTGCAGAAATTGTATTGTTTTTTTATATTATTCCATCAGCGCTCTCTCGTTTATGCGGCGCATCGACTAGTAGGTAAACTATCTGGAATTGCACAAAGAAATAACAAATTGCATATTTGTATGCAACAGGACACTCTGGAAAGCATTAGCAAATGAGATACTCATAAATCATGAACAGAGTAACATTTGATTAATTATAAAAAGTTATCATAAAGCAAATTCCGTAGTATATTACAATATAATTAAGGAAACAAGAAATTCTGTACATAGCCACTGTCTGAACTCAGAAATAATACAGAAAGGCTTCATAAGCCAAATAAACTAACAAGTTCTGTTCATAAATTTTCAGTAACAACATTAAATAACTTTGCATACCTGGTAACTGGACCGAATAATTGGATAAATTGCAGTTGGCTTCCTGCCTACTTAACCAATTTATGGACAACACAAAACTATCGCAGGACTTTTAGATACATCTTTCTATGTAACTTATGCTTTATATATGACATTAACAATTAATGTGGTAGGTATTTTAATTAGTTACATATAAGCTACTAACCTTCTTCGTGCTTGTCGGTTCTGGTGGGGTAGTGATAACCATACTTGCCTTCTAAACCCAAGATCGCGGGTTCAAAACCGGCCAGGATCGATAAATTTTTTCGGGCGTAAAAATAGTAACTATAGCTTCCTTCGGAAAGGAAGTAAAACCGTGGGTCCCGTGTCGTACATTTGCGGCACGAAAAAGAACTTCATGCCTGAAAGAAGAGGCCTCTGAGCAAAATTTGTCGGCCGTTTCACGCCCTGAATTGAATGGGACGCTGGTGACTTGAGATTTTAAAGAGCGTCCGTAAATAAATCAAATCAAACAATCTTCGCGCTTGCTATGTGGTCTTTGTCGCAATCTGATATACTTGACCGACTATAGTCTGAGTTGGTACTTCCCCTCCCAATGACTAAAACATCAGCGAACGTTTTGTGAATTCATTAGCTACATAAGCGCATTCCTCTCAACGTGCATATAGGCATGTATAAGTAAATAAGGGTTCCTTGCTAAATACCTTCTTTTGTCTTCTTCTTTGGCTATGGAATCGTTCCATATGCTATCCCCTCGTGAATGAGGTAACCAGGCTTGGCGGATAATTAACTGTCGGGCATCAACTTTGAGTTGATGAATTCTTCACGCGATAATGTGTCTATCTTTCTAAACGTATATTAAAGTTTATGTATTCCATCCTGATTTTGTGCCCCTTTTCCTGTTTCCAAAGTGATGCGCATTCCATCATGGTCCTAAATGAACAGTTAACATTCGTGAATTACTTCAAATCCTGTGGTAATTATCTGGTTCGTTATAATGTCTTAAGGCATACGCATGGTTTCAATCCCATTTTGCTTTCGGACCCTTGCATGTTTATTTTTGAGCCTTTCATATCACCTTGATATTTATCGAAAACACCGACCCTTTCTGGGTATTCCTCTTTCCCAGTTTGTCACTGGACCCCAGCACCTGGATATACAGTACTTTGCAACCTGCACTAGACTACAATGCATAATGACAAATCTAATTTTAGTTCTCATTCCCGCATTACACATGATGCATTCTAAAAGTTTGCGTAATCAATCATTTATCATGTTTAATGCTATGTCAAACTTTTATGTGACTTAAATGAGATTATAAGTACTGTCCTACTTTAGAACGTAAAATAGTGGAGTGGTATTATTCGCTGTACTGCGCATCTTCCTTTCATCCATCACTGATTTTATCTTCCACACTCATTTATATCTGTCGCTTGCATTATTTCCTTTGAGGATTGCAATCCCATTTCAGAGCAAGCGGCTCTGATGTTTTTACCGTGATCACTTATCGACTCTTTCCATATTGCTTTACCCCAGAAGCTCAACTGTCTACGTTGATGATTCAGATGAACATTGCTTCAGAGAGAGCATCTGTACCTAGAGGCTATCGTAATGTAATTTGCTGGATAGGTACTTTATATAACATGTCAAATGGTCATGAGAGTAAATATAGTACCCGTGAGCAAATAATAAAATTAATAAGATCTTAAATCACAGTAGATTGTAATTGAATAAATATATCATGAACCTAAAAAAATACGAAAAATATTTTTTAGTTTTTTTAAGTGTTAAGCTAAAAATGAATCTGATTTTCTTATTAGTACAGTTTAATACTTTTATGGTTTATTATACTATGTATTTCTCTAGTTGTGCTTATTATTTATTTTTGTTTACTTGTTTATTGAAATCACTAGGACATTTCAGAAAAATGGCTGTAAATATTTATTATTGGCCAACTTTTATTCTAAAATGCCTAATTATAAACCAAAGTTTATATATTAGTGTTAGATTCACAAAAACCTATAAATATTAGGTTAATAGAGTAATAGAATGGATGCTTTTAAGCGCTCAGTAATAATTTCTTAAGTCTACTATTAATATACGGTGCAACATTTAAATAGGCTCCACTGTATTTAGAAAGCATATCTTTTCACTACCTCATGCTTTTTCTCTCCCAACTATAATTATGTAACTTATTTAACGAAATGGGGATCGGAATGAAGACTTAGCTGCAACGCTAATCCAATAAAATTTTAATAAACGAGATGAAATTAGTAATATATTGGAACTAGGGATGCATTGAAAACACAAACATTAGTTAACCATGGGAAAGCTCTCTTTATAATCAGTAATTATCATGTACAGGATGGACGCTAATCAAGACGTTTATCACGGCCACACATCAACCTTCCTCAAGTTTCCACACTCGACTCTGGAGGTCATTAAAAGAGCGGTTTTGCTTCATGTTGCGCATGCGCAGACTAATTTAGTTAACGTAATCCCTCCCAACCATCATTGCCCATTCTAAGCTGGTTCTGCTACAATACATTTCCCCACATATTGTAAATCCCCATATGCAAATCTACCTGGGGCATCTTAATAGATGTCCTGTTCGATTGAATTCATTATAGGGATAAATAAACACACAAATGTGGTGAAGAAATATTAAACATATAAAATAAAATGACAAAATGAATATACAGAATGAGCTCAGACAAACAACATTGAAACCATTTGATTTTTTTTATTAACTGTAAGTTGAGTTGTTCCGTTACTGGTTTTGTTCATCTAGTATCTCTGACATCGTGACTAGTAGAGAAACACTGCGCTAAAACATATACGCAATACAAAACCGCTTATCACATCATCTTAGGCGAGAAGTCCATTAGCCACTGCAGAGTTTTGTGCATCATCCTATAGGCGATGACAGGGACCAACGCCGATGTTATGATTTGGTTTATTTACGGACGCTCTTTAACATCTCAGGTCATCAGGGTCCCATTAAAAAAGGGCATGAAACGGCCGACAAATTTTGCTCATAGGCTTCTTCTTTCAGACTTTTGGTTCTTTTTCATGCCGTAAATGTACGACAAGTGACCCATGACTTTACTTCCCTTCCGAAGGAAGTCATACTTACGATTTTTATGCCCGAAAAAAATCCATTGGTCATGACTGAAATCAAACTCGCGATCTTGGGGGCAAGTATGGCTACCAGTACACCACCAGGACGGACCCGATCGATGTTTCGAGGCCACTTATTGCCTTCAGTTGAGCTTGAATAGTAATACAAGTTTCAACCAATTTGTGCAGTAAATGCAGTGCAGAGATGCAGAGAGCGACTGGGTTGCAGTTTCTTCTGTTACAGAGTGGTCTCCTTAATTGTGTGCGCAATGTTGCCGATAGTAAAATGAATTACGCAACAATTTACAAATGATAATATATTCATGTCTTCTATATAAACACTATAATAAACCCTTATACAAAAGAAATTGTGAAGACGAGTTATGTAATTAACAGTACGTTGGTCCTTAAATGACTACTCAAAATGATTCACATAAGAAACTGATATTAAACATTTGGAAGTACTTTAATTTTAATAATATACGATTTCCAAAATATCCGTTTTACATTAAAAGTTTTGCTTCAGGATTCTTGGAACAGAGCGAAAATTCTCTCTGGTAATGTTTACAAATATATGCAAGCAATTTCTTTCTTCTCCAATGAGTTCCGTCCTCCTTCCCCAACATTTTTACCTGGCCACGTCAGGAGGGCCCACCTCCAAGCGCTTGTTTGCTACTGGCTGTCAACTATCAAACGTTCTGGAATTCGATGGCATAATCATGCTGTTTTGTTACTCACTGTCTCTTGCTCTGATTACTGGGTTGACTTTGAGGTACCAAACTAAGTAGATGCTTTCGGATCCAAATTATTGGCAAGGTAAATTTTCCAACGTATTTTCCTTATCTGAGTGACAGATTTTTATGATATGTTTCAGCCTGAATAATTGTTTGTTTAATCATTTAAACAATTGCTGTACATTTATTTTGGCAATGTTTCAAATTTTCATATTTATTAAAGTTATATGTTTATTTGCTACGTTATATTCAAATATAATTTTCAAAGGGAGATTCATTTATATATTATATATATATATATATATATATATATATATATATATATAATACTGTTATTGTTTAATAAAATGAATTAAACTTGTCGATTATTACTCTCCTGTATTGCAAAGTTACCGCCATAAGTTGGGTGTTTTCCTTTCGGTATACCAGACCTGTTATTCAATTACTGAGCCTTAACAAGTAGAAAAAAGATTAATATAAAAGTATGTAACAACGAATGTTTACACTATCTCATTATTAGATAAAACAACAGTATGCATTTTGATGGCCCTTCCACTAATGTGGGGTGAAGTTACGGCTACAATAAAAGAAATAAAAGTTTCTAAGGGAAGGTAAATATAAGCATAAAATAATGAAAAAAGTGTTCTTGGATGCTAAGACGAAAATATGAAAAAATGTATTACAAACGGTATATTTTACAAAACAGTGGCATTCCAACATCAGCAAGTTGCACAAGACAGGGTCTAATATTTATCTCCCATAAGTTTCACGTGAAATACTTAATAGAGCTAAACTATTTCAAAATCTGGTAATAATGGACCAGTATCACAAACCTCGGAGATAGGAACAAGATGTTTCTTTATTAAATTACGTCGATTATCTGTAAGCAATAAGTGACGTCATGTAGAGCGCAAAAGAATTCGAAAAGAAAATATACGTACCCTAGCTTTCGTGGACTATATCAAAGCATTTGACCTAATTAAGCGCATACCAAAATTCGAGGTCTTAATAATTTAAGGCACAGAAGAAATGTATTTCTGAATTTTCGCAAACATATTCACTAAATTCAATAAACAATGAAGAAAAGCCAAATTAATACGGTACCTATCTTACTGAAACGAATTAACTTTAATTCCTACTTAATTCTCCTTTAATTGGGATATTGCATCTCGCCATCAACAATTGTATGCTGTATACTGCTTCGTCATTAACTCTATTTATGTTAATTCGCGTATATTTGGTCATTTAACGAGTAAACGCTCAATTAACGTGTCATCATGGCAAGGCGAATGTTGGATTTGATATTTGAAGACCTCATTATTCAGAAGCTGTCTCTGGCTCCCGGTCAATTACAAATTGGAATAATTAATATTTGTAACTTTAGAGTCAGCAACTCAGTAATTATGTGCAAGTATGTTTTGCGTTTTTTTTTTTTTTTCAGTGGTGCCGCCAAAATCCAGCGAAACGCCCTCGAGAGAGTCTCTTCGAAGAGGAGTCTGAAGCAGCCTTGGCGAAATCTGCAATCAGAGGGCCTAATTATTTAGAGACCATACATCTCAATTCCCATCCCCCGCATATCAAATCCGTTCCATACTGCAGCCAAAAATAGGGAAAGTAATAAACATCCTGCCACTCGCAATCTTATTGCAATTCCAAGACGGTCGAGGATTATTTCCGAAAGACAAGATTTGTTTAATAGTATGGATGAAAATCATTTCCAAACGCGGTATCAACTGAGTAAAAATTTCGGCATTAGATAGTTTGAGTTCTATAGAAGATGACCTAAAATTCCCAACAGGTGGAATTTTATATTTAAATAGTGCTAAAAATTCTCTCGCTATTCCACTATAGAACATGGACCTTTATGTTGAATGTTAACGTTAAATTTCACTAATGAGGTTATGTCCTCCCATATTTCGAAAGTCGGTAATCAGTTACTATGTACACTACAAGGTAACGCTTGTATAGCAGCAGTAAGAGTTACTATAGCTCGTCTTCGTCCCTTACACATGAAATTTACTAGTAAAGAAACTGAAATCGCGGACACTCAACTTGCCAATTTATAAAACTGTCCGTTTCCCACGTGCTGTTAGCGCAATGGACTGCACCTATGCATAAAATAGCGTCACCGGGAGGCAAAAATCTACAGATCCAGAAAAGGTTATTTCTCCATGACTTGCCAAGCAATTCTAATTTGGAGATTATTAATATATGTAGCTGCAATGTGCCCTGGGAGCCTTCATGACCTTACCATATTTAATGCAATACAGCCGCCTTGTGCTTTTTTGAGCAAGGTTGCTATTTTATTGGTAAATGTGACTACAACAAGCATTACTTATCTCCTGATAATCCAAAGGAACGTCTCTACAATGAATCTCATATTCATACCAGGAATATTGTAGAGAGGGTGTTCAATATATGAAAAATGCTTTTTCACATTCTATCGGTAGACATAAGAATGAGAACTGAAAAAATATGATAATAGTTATTGTGGCTACAGCTATTAAGCATAATATTTTACATCGAGCTGGCGAGGTAATGCCACCGGATGACCCCAACCTTCAACTGACTATACCGTGGGTGAGTTTAACCAGCTCGGTCAATTAGATAAGCAAGCAGAAAACAACAAGTGGATAGTGCTGCCTGCCAGAATGAACTTTATTAATTATTTAGAAAGCTTTTGAGTTAAATTATAAGGTTACTATAAACGTATGCTTATGTAACTTATTGATGTTGCCCATGCAATAAATTAATTTTATTAATTTTGGTAAATTGGAAGAATCAATTGATGAAGGTCCAGTGAAAATGCGATCGTCAATATAATATACTTAATATAATTATGTTCAACATGTGTTGTGCCTGAATCTTCATCCATCGATTCTTCCAATTAGATTAATTTACATTAAGGCAAGAATATTTGACATTAACTGAATTGTGAAACATTACTTGAAAAAATAAAATTTCATCATATAAAACAATGTCACAAATCCTTATTTTGCTTTTCTAAATTGAAGTAACATTAACCTTATTTTTACTTTTCCTGTTCATTGCCCCTTCTGTGTTAGTGTATTTCTTGGCTAGCTCTACGGGAATTTAAAAATGAAGTAGGGAGATAATTGTTTATTTAAATAGCCCCACGTAGTGGATGCTATTTTCAGCGGGAATTTAAAAGGATGAATGATTAATTGTTTATGTTATTGAAGTTGGTAGGGAAAGGATTGATCGACTGATTAATTGATTAATTATGTGGATTAATTACTCAGGTGGTTGAGAGAGGGAAGTTATTGTGGTTGATTCTAGGTAATTTAATTCTCGGGCTATTGGTAGAAGCTGTTTTTTTTTCCTCTCTCTCCTTTCACCACCGCTCTATTCATGTCTCTTCACCACGACTTTCACTTTCGGAAAATCCAGGCTGTGTACTCTCTTCTATCCCTCCATTTCTGAGGTATTTATAATTGTCATAAAAAAGAAAGAGTAACGACTAATGAAGATGCTCTAAGATGTATAGAGTACATTTTGCTGTGTCCATGACTTTTTATTTCATGGATATTCTATAATTCAGAAGGGCGTGCTGACTTAAATTCGAATTAGCTATTTGAGTACGTATTTAGTTTGATGTAACTGGGAATTAACTTGCTCAACTAACTTAAAATGTTCAATACTTAATTCTCACTTTGTAAGAGATTAATAAGATCGGCCCTAAAAGTGTAAGACAGATATATTCAATATCTTCAAAAACACGAGAGCTTGCAGAAAAATTAAAAGTTAATTTGGTAGAAACATAATGAAAGAAAACATTTTAATAGATTCGAGTACGATATTGAGCTAATTACCCTATTTCAGCAGAATTAAAATCTCTATTGGGAGAATAATATTACCACAGCAATAAAGCATGACTGTGGGTAAATGAACTGAAGACTAAATTAATTATTAATGCTCTGGAAGAAGATATATCAATCAATAACGCGAATAGAATGTGTCAAGGATATAGCATTACAAAATAAATTATGTTGTACATGTGTTTGGAATTTGAGGTTACATTGCAGCAGAAAGGAAAATTTTGGAAGTGAAATTCATACTTTCTGAGAATCACACACTAAGAAAAGTAAGGCAGACACAATAAACATGTGCATCCTTACATCTCTTCTACCTCAAACGTAGAGGCTTGGCAAAAAATAAATAAATAAAAATAAATAAATAAATAAAAGAAAGAATATTGTACCATTACATTTACGAATAATATAGCAAATAAAGAAGTAGAGAAAAAGAAGGGTTTTCAAGATGCTGTCATCAAAAACAGCTGCTTAAAATGAAAATGGGCGGGGTGTAGTTACAATCCGGAAGGGCAACCGCTTATTTCCTAATTTTTCCTATAGCTAATGCTGACTCCAATGTTATACATCTTTTATAATATGGATTCTAACTACATGGAATTTAGGATTAATCAGTGATACTTTCATCGCTACTATTGCAGCTTTTTAATGCTAATTACCTCATAGTATTACAATAGGAATGCGATATCGTCTAAGGATGCTGATGAAGCCAGTCAGGACAGCAAAGACAGGCACCCTTCCGTTTCCACAATTCTTGGTTAATTGCGCACTTTTCTATGTCAAGCCCGACTACATTGCGTTCGTACGCATGCGCAAGATTCATTTCTTTTCACGTACAACCAGATTTCAATTGCTGTCTACGTGATCTCAACTCTGCTTCTAATCAGCATATTCTTGTCCTACTGTTAGCACACTAATTACATAATCAAACATTATTAAGCATTAAGCATAATTTGCATTATTAAGCCCTCATATGCCATAATATGATCACAGTTTCGGACCCTAGAATCGGAAAAGAAATCCAGATGTCTGGAAAATTTTGAACGACAGTCAGCAATAGTTCGGAAGCAATGGAACCTACCAATCAAGAAAGTAACAATGAACTCGAATGGGTCTGTCCCGGGACTGCATAAGTTGTATTCGGAAGTGGTGCTTGATTTCAAGAGAAGGGTAAGCTAATCCAAATCCTAACGTGAGCATATTATGTATAAATTAAATATGAATGAGCATATTATTATTGTGTGTTTTATTTTCAAATTGCTAGCTAATGTGAAAGATTAGTAAAATAAATAGGTATAATAGAATGAGGGCAATGTTTTACATAGTGTTTAAATAATTTTTGTATTAATAGGTAAACAGATAGACTTAGATATTTACAGAGTCTTTTATCAAATTGTTCTGCAACAGACAATAAGCACAGGTAACGTGGCTAGCCCAGTTATATACTAATGAACCATTTTATGAAAATGAAAAGAAAAATTTCATCCCTGTGTTAGCACATAAAAGCAATGCAGTTAGCAAAGAAAGTCTTCAATTATTGTATTCCATTTAGCTTTGCAAATATAATCACTTTTCATTCAACGTGCTTAACATTTCCAGAGCACTAAAACTGTAACATTTTGGAATTAAATAATGTAGAGAGAGCAATTTATAAATACTATATTTATCTTTAAAATTAAATTCACTTTCAGTTAAGTTTTAGCATTTCTCATACATTTAAAATAAGGAAAGACATTCAGAAATTGCTTTTCTCCTATGTCTTTTGTGAATAAATAACTACATCTACATTTTATTATTAATGAACACCATTATTAAAATTGTCCTTAAACCTTTTGAGTCATAGCGTGAGTTGTCACTGGTAAACGTTACTTTTGCTTACCTTTCCTCTGTTACATATTTAACAGTGTTCAGGTTCTTGTTGCAGAAGTGAGACGTTATCTTTTCCAGCGTTATTAGCATAGCGATATGTACGAGTCTCATAAAGCTATGCGCAAAATAGCAGGGAGGGACTTTACGGCTTAAGCGAGTCGCGAATAGTGAT
This sequence comes from Metallyticus violacea, assembly GCA_030762175.1. NCBI lineage: Eukaryota > Metazoa > Arthropoda > Insecta > Mantodea > Metallyticidae > Metallyticus > Metallyticus violacea. The sequence goes on from CM060834.1 coordinate 80,821,286, forward strand.
GGTGTGCTAAAGAGCAAATGTTTTATCAACATTTTGTAGTTGTGCTACCTGTGTATAGGAATACGGGACTGTTACCACATCCAAACATGCAATGTAACATTCAAGGGATATTCGGAAAACCGTTAACATTTCGCGTTCATTGTTTTTCCAACCAATTGTTACACAAAGATGTCTTACTACAAATCTAGTTTACGTGCTTTCCATGTCCTCAGCAACGTAAACTTCGCATTCTCTTTGTAATATCAGCCAATGCTCTCCCTCGTTTATTCTTTCGATGCATTTCTCTATTCAAGACCACTTAAAAATAAGTTATTTCTTGGTTAGCTTCTGTGAGATAATTATTAGTAAATTCGAAAATTAATGGTAGTATGCAGATTTAAACTTCAATTAAGCAACAATAATTTATAAGTCAATTATTATTTTTAAAAAATAAACATTGTACATTTATTCACTTTTGTCAAACGACAATACATTTATTTATATTACCCTGAATTTTACAGGCGATAAAATTGCTAAATATGGGCTAACTTCTTCTTGACTATTGAATGCTTTATATTTCAGGAACCTGTCTAGTGTTTGAATACGTAAAAGACATTCAAGCGCTTTTAAATGTTTTGTGAACTTGCTACTTGAGGTAAAGTTTTATAATCCAATTCATTCAGCTGTAGTCTGCTTTGCGAAATATTATGACACATGGAAGACTTAATAATGCAAGTTATGCGTTAACAATGGAGCAATAATATGTTCTGATAAAAATCTGAAGTCACGAAGATAACAGAGCTATTTGGTTGTATGTGAAAAAGAAATATGCACTGCTCATGCGCACCGACACATTTTCAGGGCTTGGCGTAGAAAAAGCAAGTCTGCCAAGATATCATATTTAACTTTGCAATATCATGAGGTAATAACATTAAAATAATCAGTTGCAGAAATGGAAATAACAGTCCTTTGAATTATTTAATTAATTGTAAACTCCCTTTGGTTAGAATCCATGATGTAAATCGTTCATATTGTTCAGAAATTTGCTTATTTATCTCTAGGAAAACTGAGGAAATGAGTGAGTCTCTTTAATATACATATTCACAACACACAACAGCTTTTCGAAACAGCGCTAAATTATGTTTTGGAGTGCTTCCATCTGCATGTGCTTCCATAACATTTTGAGCAACTTACGCGTCAGTATGTTTTAAGTGTAAACTTATGCAAGGAAACAGCAAGCAAATTCTTATTTGCAAACATTATTACAATATGCACAGCATAAAAATAAACCTTATGTTTAACAATGGTAACACTAAAAGAGTAAGGATAAAGTTATATGTATACAATATAGGCATATTCGTATTTTACAAATATCATCATCTACTTCATGCTTTAGGACTAAGTCCCATTACAACACCTTATAATTGGTGTTTCCCCGGCTTTCCGGATATACCCAGATCTCTATTTTCACAATTAAAATTTTAAAAAATTAAGTATGGATTTCTCGTTCAAGGCATGGTTTTATATGCTCTAAGCTACGTTTGTCTATGCATGTTAATTTTACTCTCTGCTTTCAATTCCTTTCCGAAAGTTCAATATTTTGTTTTACATTATGTTGCTGTTTTCACTGACCGAGTTAAAATCCAATAATTTTTGCTGTCCTATAGGAAATTAGTCATTCCATTACTTTATAAAAATTTACTTTTGTTTCCATTTTAGTCTTCTTAAACGTTCTGCTAATAATACAGTATATTTTATTGAATTTTTGAAGTTTATTTTCAACATCTATTCTCCAAAAATACGAAATTTGGCGGTCTACAATGTATATCAATGTCGTTAATATGTTAAATGATTTGGTTGTTGATATATAACGGCATAATAACACTATAATCGTTATTTTTTTATTTATTATAAAACATTTATCACATACTGTCGCCAAGCATCAATCTGGCGGAAGAATGGAATAGAACTTGTCAATAGCAATGCATATAAGGATAGAGGCGTAGATCCTGACACACCATTTTACTTCAGTTAAAGGCGACTGAAAAATTTCTGCTTGTTAACTGGAGATCCCTACTATAACTTTCACACGATTCCCGCAATTATTGCTGAACTCTATAAAGGCTATTTTAGGTCAAATTTAATCTCACTCGTGATGGAACATACGCTTATAATAAGCTAAGTTTAAATTCTTGAGATTATACATTTTCTTTTAACAAGTTTATCAATATCCATACCCTTTCTCGGAAAGCAAGGCCACAAAAGCTTGCAAAATAATGTTTCCCAATTCACGGAAGTTCTGGTTGTTCACAAAACGGAATAAAACACGATAAGAAAGTAACAAAGATGTTTTTTTTTTCCCTTCTTCTTCAAAGGACGAACCTGTAACGGATGCTTGGCTAAACGGCTTAAATAAAACTCCGCGGCAGAATTAACTGCTCTCTGCAAGATTGCAGATCAGTTATCTGGCGTATCCATATTATTAACTTGAATTCTAAATTCTGCCATGCCGGTAAATTTATTCAAAAGAAGGTGGAAAGCGGAATTTAAATCACTCGTCAGCTAAAGCTACAGAAAGCGCCAGATTAAACGCCTATTATAATGTTTAGGACGAATTTTAATTTGGGAGGGCCTGTTAGCTGAGGGCTTGGGCTCTAATATAAAATCTCCTCGACTAACACTTTAACTTTTTCAAAGCACTTTTCTCGACCTGATTTTAAGTAGTTAAATCCTCTTTAGTAAATTGATGATTATATTTATTGCTATCTGTTACTTAAGTAAGAAAAGCAAGAAAATGAATATAAACATTTAAGCTATGACAACACAATAAATCATCAAATAAATTTAGATAAAATAAGGAAGTCGCCTCTTTTACATGTAATGAAAGGCAAATAGATGGAAATTAATTGGTTTCAAATTCTGGGAAATTACTATCAATAACCAAGCTTTGATATCATCGATGTGGCGTCCATTTTAATAATAAAGAAAATAACTCGAAGTGGATCTGGAAAAGTAACAGGTGCAATTGATTAAAAACTTTACCGCCAGAAATTACTTGTTTGGCTTACCAAATATATTTTGAACGCCACAAACAGCCACAACTCAAGGCTCCTTACAACTGATAAATAATTTAAAGAAAGTCAGGAGCACTAACGCCTCAAAAAGTGGCCAAAGTAAACAAGCTGAAATACTGTATAAAGCGGTACAATTTGGTGGAAAGCGAATATTGCTAATATAAAAGTAATTGGATTAATACATTGTTCCATTTAAACTGACTTTAGTAAAATATAAATTACACACATCCTCGGCAGAGGAGTAATTTTGAGTGGAATGGTGCAGCTCACCAATGGCTTTCAAATACCAAATGACTGTCACATCAAAGAGGTAAAGGAACGCCAGTCCCGAAAAGGAAAAGAACCCAAACGATGGTTCATCTTCGCTCTTCGTGTGCTGTCCGTTCCTGTCTAAATCCTAGCAGTCAACCTCGTGACCTTGAGCGATCAGCTGAACGTGCAAGTGTGAACTAGACTATCTGGCCGTACGTAGCATGTGTTACTTAGCGTAACTGTGTAACGTGTTTTACTTCGTTGAATAGCAATGGTATTAATTAATTATTTAATTTTACATTAATATTTTGAGCATCAAACAGCACAATATTTTTAAATCTTATTAATTTTCTTCGTTTTCTAGTATTTACACGTAATTGATTTAGTAGTTTTCACCACTGAATTGTCTATAGGATCAAAGTGACTCTCAAAATTATCACTTCGAATTTTGCTTAGCAGAATATAATCAGATTCATAATTTTTAAACAGATATGGGATAATTTCAAGGAAATAATTAAGAGTTGTAATCAAGGACTGGGATGTATGAGCAATTAATGCGTTTACTGATGGATATTCTTCAAATTTTTAGGCAATGGTACATTTTATTCTGAAATTGGACTTCCATGTTCCCTACACTTTTATGTGCCTTCCTATAAGAGTAGTATTTAAATCATTCCCCTTCAAGCCGCTCTTTACATTAACAATTTTCTACCACTTTAACAATAAAATTAAGGAAAATTAAAGTTTGGTTTACATGTTCAGAAACATCAGAAAGATACTTTGCGCCATGCTTCAAAGCTGTCATTGAAAGTTTTGAATGTCAAGCTCACATTCTGTTTCTGAATTGCTGAAGGATATAACCCTTTGGTGGAAAGTGTGTGCCCGTACTCAACAAGGCGTTCTGTTTCTTTCACATATACCAACTCTAAATGCCTGTATTGTGGTGAAGTATGTTAGAGTGATCGTTCATGTCAGGAAAATACAAGGTCTTATTTACACTATTTTGTTAGTTTTTCAACTGATTCTGATGCATTTTTAAAAAGTACAGTGCCAAACATGAAAAAAAAACTCTTCTAAATGAGTCTAAATGATGAGCAATACTAGGCAGCCAGGCTGAATTAGGTGTCATAAGTTCAAATGCTCTTCTATTTACATACTATTGTTTGCTATTTGACTAACAACTTTATAACTAATTCTTTCCAACATGTTCAAAACTTCTGCAATGAAAGACTTCAAATTGTTCACTTGTTATACTAATAACTGGCATAATGTACACTGAAAATTTATATTTATAAAGGGGGTGAACTTAGAATATGTTGTAAGCAAGATCCTATCTGAATATATGTTGTGTATGTTAGTTCCAAATAAATTGATTCAGCAGTTGCATATTTAATTGACCATCTCTATGAAAACGTTGGTTGGCTTTAGGAGAGGATCTAAGTTCAAGCATTAAACATCTTAACAAAATGTACAACTAAATAACTGAGTTTCTAGAGAAGAGATAATTTTTATATCGTAGAGCAGAAACCTTTGACCTTTCGACTAGCTGGCTATAATTAATAGAGACTATGTTGGTCCCTTTGAATAAATTATTTCTGATAACACCTTTTGTTTACACATGCTCTAGTGACATGTTTTACGAATACCTTTTAGGTCAACAAAAACCAATCAATAAGTGTACGGTTTAAATGTACAGGGAGCATGAATATTGCAATAATTATGGGCAGAGGTTGTACCAGTTGAGTCAAAGCATAATGCCACAATGTTTTATGAATAAAGGAAAATCTTACCTTCTCTTATCTTATATGACATAAAAGCCTAGATTACTTTCTAAAGATATAGTTATCATATGTAAACATATTTTAGATAGTTATACATTTATACATAAGATTTTTTTTTTTTGAGTAGTGTTTAACGCCCGTTTTCACTACTGAGGCACCACAGGCGGTATATATACATAAGATGAAGTTATAGATTTATACATAAGGTGAATTACACATATCGAATGGGTTAGCATGGGAATATTGCAAGTACTTCATTTATGTTCCCAACTCGAGTAGGCGGTAACGTTGAAGACTTCTCTTAAATGATTCCAAAGAATGCATTGCTCTCCATCGTAATAGAGCTACCCTGAAAATAGGTAGAGAGCGTGGAAGATTAGAACACACTTTCCCTGCCTGAGGTCATGTTGGAGCTCTTCCTTAAGGCTGATAAGAGCAGCTGAAACCGTAACTTAATGTAGCGATCCTTGCAGGATAACATATATAACCACCAGTAAAGGGAAGGACGAGTGTAATTTCACAGGGCTCTTTGCAACAGGGGCAATGAGCAAAGGAAGGCTCATTAATTATTTCTTGTGGGAAAGCGGATGGTGGGTATTTCAACGAAGGAAAGGGCCCCAGCCAGCAGTCGTTAGAAGCTGGGGAACCGCGAGCTTTGCCACAGCTAACTTTGGTCAGCTTGACACATAAAACGTAAAAACCTCCACAGATGTAGCTTAAAGGAGTTTTCGCGCTGAAACTAGTAATTATTTGGCTATATGCCATGCTAATGATCACGTCACTTAATCTGAGAACCGGTCTAGGAAGCCCATAGAAAGAGGATAAATGCATTTATGGTAACTGACCAGATATGAAACTATCTCAAGCACATACGTATATGAATTATATATTATTATTTTCCATAAATTTATTTTAATTTATTTTTCATTTTTTATTTCCCTTTACACTGCAAAGCATTCTGCAAAATGGCAGTCTAAGGGTTTGCCTATGCTAATATTTTGAGCTTATCTCTCAGTTTGATTAGTTTATTTTTCAGGTTAATTTTACATATAAAGCCTTTTCATCTATTTACCAGTACAGGGTGTTACTGAAGTACACCACATATTTTTAAACATTCACGAAGAAGAATAATATGGCTGTGTACTATAAGAACAATATAGGGATAAAGGATTTGAACTTTAATGCTCAAATTAAAAGAAAATGGAGTAAAGATGTCTTTAAAATTGCCTTGTGCATGAGGAAATTCCAATTTTCAATAACTCATCATCAGCGTTTATTAACTTGAGCATTATAAAAATCTCAAAAATATATGACAGTGCAGCACGGATCACTAAATGATTTATTTTATTACGTGACTTAGATAATATGTTATCCAAGGCAAAAGTCCGGTTCTACGGATAGGTAAGTACCTTTTTTACTGTTAAATTTATGATGAAATATTCACTTACATAAGATGTTAGGTATACAAAAACACAATGAGAATCGAGCTCAATAACAAAGGTCTGTTTGTAATTGATGTCAATATTATACAGGGTACCTCAACTTTTGTCCATTATTGTGTACTATTATTACGAATGGGATCTTCTTCAGTCAATACCATGCTGATTCTTTAGGTGTAAAGAGTTTCTCCTCTGTACTGCCCATTCTTACGTTAAACTAATGTATATTTCCCGCACTTTTCGATTATAAGCATCTTGATTATTAGAAACACATACATTCATCCATCCAATAAACATATATCAGAGTTAACGCCTCCATAAGGGCAGTTTCCACAGTCAATAATTTTCTCTTTCTTTTGTCATGTTTACAGTTTCATGCTCGGTTTCATTTATTACTGACAGAGATGGTTCATTACTTCCTTTGCAGTGCAACAACATATTTATTCCAGCTGAGGCCGTTGTACTGCGTTTGTTTACAAGCCGAGAGGGATCTTGCTATAAATAACTCTACGGGTATCTGACCACTTGTGCAAAAAATGCTAGAATGAGCGTTATTTGTTCTGTCTGGATATCTCGAGATGGTAGAACTCGTTCATCAAAGTCTGAACAATAAAACCCATACTCTGGTCTCCAAAATTGCTAGATTGGAACTAAATACAGTAATTGTGGGCGAAAATGAAGAAGGTTCTCTTAAAGTTCTGGGTTCGCGAGTGTCACTTTAATAATCTGGCGTGCCTTCGAATACACTTGGAAGACACTAGCAGAGAATTAAATTATTTTAGAAAATTTGTGGTATCCAAGCCACCAACTTTGACATCATTGAGATAAAATCACGAAAATCACACAATACGTTGACCCATTTTATTCTTTTCTTTCTTTTTTGTGTTTTTATTTTATTTATTCAGTATGCGAATATAAAGATTATGTATGTCATGTAAGAATCAGAAGCATAAAGCATAATTTACATGAATTTATGTATAGAGGATTTACTGAATGCTACGTTATAATAATACATGCATCGATGGATTCAAACCTTCCCGGTTTATCCCAAGGACTTTATAGTAGCACGCACCCACATTGAAATATTTCTACAACGGGAAGTACCCATCTCTGTTTATAAACTAATGTTACTAATCCTTTATATAAAAACAGTTCAAATGGTATTTAGGTTTTATTACGAACAATCGTTCTTTAAACTATTTCTCAATTATTATTTTACATGATAATATAATAAATATTGATAATACTCTGTGTGCGTGCGTCAGAAACGCATATGAACTTCGTGCATTTCCGCAAGGCCGAAGCAATACTTGACATTTGCTGCGCTCATTTTTTTCCCCCAGCTGTGTAATGCCAGTAAAGCGGAAGAAAATTAAAGACATTCAAGCAATGAAACGAAACCGTAGCAGACTTTTGGTCTAGTGCTTAGGATAATGAATTTGATCCAGATTTACAGCGGTAGCATTCGTTTTTCTTTCTTTATGCTTGTAATTTTTTTTGTATATTTTTCAGTTAAAAACTGAGTATTGAATACGTCTATTTCCTCAAAATCGCCTTATGAAATTCACACATTTCTACAGTGTTGTACCGAATTTTGCAAAATGGTAGGTATATAACGTTTTATGTAGGAAATTCCTAATTCGCTTGTTAATGAATTATTTGAAAATTAGATTTTTCTATTTGAATATTTTTATATTGAACATTTTTATATTTGAATAATTAATTTACGTTCATTAGTTTTATAATCCTATTTAGATGTACTTTACTTAATTAATGAATATAGTATACCACGATTTAAAAGCTGTGTTCTTCCCAATTTTCTTCCCCATAAAGCACGGCATACCTTTATAATATAAACGCTATAATTCCGAGATGTGAACAGAGGAAATGATATTAAAACCTTCGTAGATTGAATTTTTAAATATCTAATATTCGTCTTTGTGCTGTATTTGTTGAGTGTATGCATGTAAATATGATTACAATTCGAAAGTTAATTTTTTATAAAAGAAATATTTAATTTGAACCACTACACGATAAAAGAATTAAATGGAAAAATATTTTCCTTCTCTTTTATGAAAAACCCATCTTTTAAATGATATTAAGGTAGTCACTTTATCACGGCAGAAGCGGTTTTCCAACATGACGGTTATTGATTATGATGAGTTGAATTATACTGTTTTTAATGATTTGGATTAATCATAAGCAATAGTTAGTAATGGTGAAAACAAAGGAAAGAGTTTATTATACATAGTAGTGGAAACTACAAAAAAAAATTCGAATCTAATTTAATGAGAAGAGAAAGAACCTAACGCTTGGAGGAACAATAAAACGAAGGAAAAAAGCAGGTTATTACTATCAGGAAAAAATATCATATATGAAAATGCTAATGTGAAATTGCAAATTGAAGTGGCAACAACCTTTCGCTAGCTGTTTATAAAACTTTCCCTAAATCATTAACTAAATCTAGTTATGAAATCTTATATTTTAGAATACCAAAATTCATTTGTTTTGAGTTTAAATGTATACATATAACTAAAATAATAAGCAATTTAGATCCAAGAGCACGCTATCTTTGAAGATGAATACAGGATTGTTCAAAATATTGACTGGATTTATGTGGTTATTTTAGCATTATATATGTTTGGAACCACTATTTGTTAGTATTATGTTTCACTTTATTATTCTGTGCGTATTACTTTTCCATCCTATATAATGTTTTGCTGAACTCCGATATGTGGTTAGACACTGTCATGTCAATAGTATTTTCATTCAAGACAGAATATAAATTTTGAATGATATTCAATATAATAATATAATTAACAATTTAACGGATGAGAAGTTGGTTAACAGCTTGGTCATTATACAATACAGAAACTATAATTACTTGGGACTTGGTCTAGCACATAGCCTGATTTAAAATTAAAAAAAAAAATAAACAAAATTAAATTATGCAATATTGCTTCTAATGATATTACTACTAATGCTTTCAATTATGAAGATCTTAATATATTCACTGATTGGTTGAATGCGTTTCTAATGAAAATTCAACTGCTTCAAGGAGGGCAATATTAATTGAATATACTTTTAGTGTGATTATGCTTTTGTGACCCCTTCCTTATCCAAAATTTTCATATTAAAGTGTTGGATAAAAACATTGGCAAATATTTTGTTCCGGAATAAGAACTGTCACTGGATTTACAGAACATGGGGTCAAAACACAAGTTTATTTGCATTAAAATCACAGAAACAAAAAGAAAACTACAACAAACCATTAAAACGTTTGCCATCTCACTTATTGGTTGAATTATATAGAGTATAATTGCAAAATGCTTTTTATAATTGTGCACTTATTAAATACTGAACAGTGAACACTCTTACTTTTAAAGCATTATAGGTGTAGTTTACTCATTTGAGATATTGATACATAATATTTTGCCCAAACAAACCCTTATAATTACTTTAAAAGCTTCAATCAAAGGTTCATTGCAAATTACTCTTTACCAAAGAAACTGTTATGACCATAAGTTTATTATATATACCTATATTCCATTGAATGTTTAGATAGAATATCATGTAAGTCCCTCACTCAGTTACAAAAAATTTATTCGAAATATAAGCTGACAAGATTTTTTCCTATAGCAATACATAGAGCATAGAAAAAGCACAGTATAATCATAATGTCCTTATCAATATAATATTTGCAAATGGATATATTATAATTTTTAGCTGTAGATAGATGATAATATTAAAAAGAATTATCCATCTGGATCATGAATAGTGCCTTTAAAACTTAAAGTAAAATAATCTAGTAATATAATATACCTATAGTTATGTTCTACAGGTTTTATTGATAATTGCCTGTTGAAAAATGTTATCACAGCACGTAATAAATGAATTTCATGTGGTATTGTATTGGATTGCATCGTATTGATGCACATTTTAAGAGCACAATCACCGAGAAGGCAGAAAGTCAAACTGGCTCAGATTACAAACATGTTAATAATTGCCCTTTGCTAACAAAGTACTAACTAAAGCGTAAAGGTTGCAGATTTAATGAGGGTACTAAGGAAAAAAACAGTAATGAAATAGTTGAAGAGAGTTGAAGAGATAAATTGATTAACACAACATTAGTGTATGTCCTTCTCCAGTTAGTTTTTTTTGTTTTTTTTTTTGTTTTTGTTTTTTTTTTTTTTTTGGTCGGTCCTGGTGGTGTAGTGGTTACCATACTTGCCTCCTAAACCCAAGATCGCGGGTTCGAACCCGGCCAGGACCGATGGATTTCTTCGGGGCGTAAAAATCCTAAGTATGGCTTCCTTCGGAAGGGAAGTAAAGCCGTGGGTCCCGTGTCGTACATTTACAGCACGATAAAGAACCTCAAGCCTGAAAGAGAGACCTCTGAGCAAAATTAGTCGGCCGTTTCACGCCCTGAGTTGAATGGGACGCTGATGACCTGAGATGTTAAAGAGCGTCCATAAATAAATCAATCAAAAAAAATCCAATTAGTTTTATTGCAGGTAGCTGCATTAGCGACCTTTGTAGGGGGTAGGCATTCCCGCAAAACGTGTCTGCATTACCGACGTGTTGTAGGCCGCTTCCTTATCGGTATACTGTGGTATACAATTCCCCGCAACACAGACAATCCGCAGAGGAAGAAGAAAAAAAAAATATTATATAGATTACAGCATTTATTATACAAAATGGCGGGAATTTTATTTCCTTTTCGACCTACAGATAGATTTGGAAGAAAGTGGATGGGAACTTCCTTTCTTACAGACTTTTAGAGATGTGTAAAATTCGGGCATATTTTATTTAACATACAAAATGGCGAAAATTTGCTTCCTTACCGCCTTCAAGGGAGAGAATTTATTTTATTGATTGTACAAAATGTTCATTAAAATTTGTATTGGTAAGCATATATTCAGGATTGACCATTAATTATTTTTATTGAAGGTGGAAGTGAAAAAGGCTGTCTGTTTGTAAAATATATTAAACAAATGCAAATATGTTATTATTATGCAATAAAGCTTTTATTATTCAAAATGTTATTATGGAAAAAGGTTGTTTTATGCAAAAAAGCTATTACGATAGCAATCGGAAGGATTCTAGGCAAGACCCACGAACGATCTTGCCTATCTGAACAAGACTAGAGATTTTCATCCTCCTCAGGATCAGGCATTTTTACCTGTTAATGGATTTTCAATGTTTTTCCTCCCCCAGGGTCTGGTATATCTGACAAAAAAGAGTGTTGCCTGTTAAATGGATTTCGATATTTTACGAATTCCTGTCTAAATGTATTTTCTTTAAATGGCATTTAAGTGTTTTTATCTAGGGTCAGGTATTTCTTACTACTCTATTTACTCCTTTAAAGAAGTTGGGCCAGGAGATGCGGAAAACCAACCTCATTAGAGAAAAGTGGGAAAAGTGACATACATTACTGTTTACATGTTTTTGGAAGATTTTTCACGTTTTTTTAGAATTAATAAATGTGGAAAAATCATGCTGTTGCATACTTCTGGAGAGAATAGGTATATCGATGTATTTGTCACATTGTTTGCAATAGTAGGTATGATGTACTCCTAGACATAATTATTGTGTGATTTGTAGTAATTAGAAAAATGTTTCAAAAGATATTTTATGCAATATTTATGAAGTCTTCCTAATGAAATTCTATGTTAAAAATAAGTTTCTTAATTTGAACCAAACAGTTTAAGAAGACGTTATAAAGATTCTGTAAATTGAGATCTAATACATAAAGAATTAAATTTCATAAATGTTATACCAAGACATACCAAAACACAAAGCATAAGTACCCTTAAGTATTTGTCCTTGGATATAGTCTGTTCATTTAGAGAAGTGTACCTTTTAATTTGATCATAAACAAAATCTTATAAGAGTAGAATTAGAAAGTTGATTCAAGTGGAAATACCTCTAAATTATACATAGTATTATACATAGTCGAAAATGTTTAGAGCAAGGCTAATTAAAATATATCAATAATACTTCGTAGTCCACATATATGGAACAATTCAACGGTATACATTGAATAAAAAACTAAATTTTGCGGGCATATAAATGTGTAGTACATTCTATTCAATACCAACACATGGAGCCAAATTTAAGACACAGGCTAATGAACGAGAGGTCTGCGGTTCAATTCCTGCCAGGTCATCTTCCTGATTGAAGTATCTGCAGGCTTTCCATAGGCTTCTGGAGATCCCAAATTTTGACCTGGAGTGCATTTTCTTTCTTCCTCCAAAATTTCTTTTCTTAGTTCATATATTTATGTTATCTTTCATCTCCAACACGCCCTCTGATGCCTCAGTATTAAATAAAGCGTTACACACTACAAACAGTTATTCAGGAGTAAACAGACACAAATGAATCCATATTTTCCAGAGAATGTATGGTAACATTGAGGTTTCGTTGAATTTACGGAATATAACTATTATAGCATCGGAATAATTCTTATGCAATTTCAACTTGTGTTTATAATGTCAATCTGAAGAAAATATCGAGCTAGCAAAGTGTAGCTTGATTGCGTTTAACTCACCTCGCGATATCGTTGATTTAGATGCAAATAGCCTAGTACTTCAGAAGTAACAACCCCAATATCACCAACCAATCAACCAGAGGTTTGCTCACGGCATATAAGCAGCAGACCATGCATGAGGATTCCTCCATATGGGCTCTTTTTGGAGCACAAGGATGTGCTGACAGTTAATATAAAGCTAGGTATTATAGACACATTGATTTGGAGTTATAAGCTTGTTCTGTAAATCAGATACAATGGGACCACCCCATTATTGTGACAGCTAATATTGCAAACAGAAGCAGATAGATTTAATTGTTGAAAAGTTAATCTCATTGCAATATCAAACAAAATACATTCTAGTTCCTTATTCTTAGTACAGCTCTAAACCTAAGTGTTTAAGACAAAAGTATAGGAAGAAAATACAGCTATTTTAGCTGAGATATGGGATAATTGTTAGGGTAAGTATAAAATACATAAACTTCCTTCTAGTTGAAAACATTTATCCTGTGAGTGCGTATCTCAGTCTTATAGATCACAGGATTATTGCCGAAGTGAGTGCAAATAATGTGTCGTATAGCAACTGCACACTTCATTTGTTTTATACGATTTCCTCTCTCACTCTTTTTCGTTCGCTCTTTCTCTGTTTACACTACATTTTTCTCTACGAATCCTATCTCCACATGAGCGGACAAGTTCTATCCTTTTCTTTCTCTATACCTGCTTAAGGGGAGACGATGAAAACAATCACTTATAGTTGTACTTAACGACCTACTTCTCGGTCTTACGTACACATTCTTTATTGCTCCCTGAAGTGTCTTTACGATGCCGTTTCGCTTCATATATTGCTAGAAGGTGGTTCATATGATCTACTGCCAAGGTATTTAATCTTGGGAATACTTGAGTCAAATAAAAGATTGTTAAATGTAATTCTGAATAAATGTACTGAAAACTAACATATAAAAATTACAAATCAAGCATAGAAGGTACATTTACATTTTTTAAAACCCAGTATATGTTCCAACTAACATTATATTTTAATTGTTGATTAAAATGATTATTGTAACAGGACGTTAGAACTAAGTACTGTATTACGTTTGTATTGTTTCTGTATAAAAATTATGTTTTGGATGTCAATATATTTAAACATTATAATTCCTGTCATATTTACTCTTAGATGCAAATAGCAAAAAAAAAAAAAAAAAAGAAAAGAAAAGAAAAAAAAAAGAAAAGAAAAGAAAAGAAAGAAAGAAAGAAAAAAAGAAAGAAAGAAAAAAGGTAAGGGAGGTGGGAAGAAAACAACTTTTTCTGAAATCAATATTTTCCCTTAGTAGATTTATTATAAATGATAATTGTGCTTCAACATAGAATTTATTAATAAGTTTCCTATGTCTGCAGGTATACAGACTCTATAAGTGTCTTTAGATTTGTTCATGGCAAACTCAGAAGTATAGAATGGGGCTGTAGCTCTATATCTCTCCTGAAACATCAATGGTTCTGATCAAAGTTTGGCCTTTACCGGCCCACCATTAAAAATTCATGCCAATTTTCATACGCTCTGGATAACAGAGATTGCAATCTATGAAGAAGTAAATGTATCAGTTTACACTCTAGTAATTATTCCATTTGTCTGGATATATTCGCTTTATCAACATGGTTGCTATAATGTTAAGAACTAGATATTGACCTCAGATGAAGCTAATAAACAAAAATGGTTGATATGAGGGACTGGGTGTTGTTTATCTGAAATATTCTTTTTCATGTTTCACTGTAATGAATGTACTAAACAGTTTTGACTTGGAACAGAGGTAAACATTGTTATACATTAGCAAAGTAAGGACTTTATATGACAATCTTCTTTTAAATAAGAAAGTTAACAGACAAATATCAGTATAAAATGATGAACCGATTTCCTTCCAAAGTTCAAAAGGAGCATTTTTGGGGTTTACCCTGTTAATTAAAAAGAATATTGCAATCCTTGGTGCCTTATAATTATTATGTCAATAAAGGAATGGATGGAATGGAATAAACAAGGTAATGAATAGCTACGAAAATTTCACACTTGCCCAGTCCACCAAGAAAATTCAGACTCCGACTCCAAAATATTATCTTCACTCCTATACAAGCTGCGTTGCGTGCTGAAAAATTAATTTGTTTGTCATTTTCATGACAATGCTCCATTCCATGCTGTCATTTTTATGAAGGCAGCAATGAAAGATATGTGGCTTTTAGGAGATTGAACACCGTTCTATAAGAGAGATCTGTAGTCCAAAGTATTATTATTATTATTATTATTATTATTATTATCATCATCATCATTATCATCATCATTATCTTCTTCTTCATCATCAACATCATCTATACTTTAGCCTCAAAAAGTCGTAAGAACAACATTTGATGATGATGATAATAATAAAAAAACTAATAATAGAAACTAATATATTTTATGTATTACATAACATTTTATTATAATATTATTATATAATGTATAATAACAATAATCATATTATTATTATTAAAATATGGTATCCGTTGAACATTTTAAAGCAATTGCGTTGCTTATTCATATATGAACTGTACTGAAGAGAAAGGGGAATGTACTGAAGCTGGCATAGTTCCTTTTACAACTCACCCCCTCTATTACAAAAACCGGGAAATCCTTTGCAGTTATTCTTAAAATATTTTAGCCACTAAATAATGATTTTCTTTACTCGAAATTCAGCTTATCGTATAGAACTTAAAATATAATGTATTTAACTTTAGTGTGCATAGTTTTTCTAAATTTAAGAATGAGTTTTATTTATGTTCTGGTCCGCGATGTATAAGTTTTTTATTCTGAGGGCATTGTTATATATCTGCAATTTCAATGGAAAGTCAGTTCCAAATATAATACGTTACCAAAACGATAATAGTTGAACTTCAGAAAATGTTATAAAATTATATTGAGTTTAAATACACTATTATTTTTCATTTAAACAAGAAATAAATTTGGGGATATATAGTTATTCCAAATATCGCGTTTTTTGTTAGCTTAGTATCAATGTCCAATTTATTACACATACATGAATATTTTCCTGTTATTTAGCTAGATTGTACTAAACGAAATAGTTTTGTTTTTCATGTTCGCTATACAGGGCGTATATAAATTGGTGTCAAATGTTTAGGGATATGTTTCTAACAAAAATTAAATAGCTTTATAATTGTGTGTGTGTGTGTTTCAATGTTTTATTTATTGTTCGATTTCACTGCATTGATTCATTTCATGACGTCCGTAGATTGTGCACTGTATACTATAAGTGTAAGACTCTATGGGGGAATGAAACAAAATCATTTCATATATTAAATATGGTGCAATTGAGCCTGGAATTCTTGGCGCCTTAAAACTATCTGGCATTCATCATCGAAGGTTAGGAAAAGTTCTGAAAAATATTACTCAAATAGCTTGACCTGATTGGAATTCGAACCCAGTACCTCCGAATTAATAGTTGCAATTGCTACCACTAGACAACGGAGACGGTCATTTAAGAATTTGTCCGCATATTTATCTCTGCTAATTTAAATGACTTTAATCCTCTTTTTTTATATAAGTCATAGCATTTGTTTCTCTTTGTTAGATTGTCTTTTGTTTTATGCTGATTAAAGAATCACAAAGATATGTTTGGTAAATGAAATAGAACATATGCATTACATCTTGGTATAGCGGATGTAAATGCCTTAGGAGCATATGAACTTTATGCAGGCAAGAATAAATTTATGAAATATAATGGTTATTTTGTATTACGCATAAGCGTTTTATACTTTTGCACAATAAAAGCCCTAGAGAAGAAGCAACTTCTGAAAACCTAATGCTCCTGTTAAATTGGGTAGGCGTGTTCTCACGTCCGTACGCACTTTAAGTGAAAGTAACTGGTGGTTGTTTGTTTTCAGTCCATCTGCAATAGAATTATCTGCTAATGTCATGAAGTTATTCCATTACAAAGAGTGGTTACAGTAAGTGTTTAACGTCACAGAACAATACAAAGAAGGTTAAATCATTATTCCAGTTCCAGGAAATAATGGGATTTCTTCTAACTGGGAATGCAAATCAGTGTTCTCCAAAATTAAATTTCGTTAAACGTAACACTTAAATGGAAAGGTTTTCCCAAGTACAGAAACTGAAATAAATGTTATTTTTATATTTTAAATGTAAAATATGGATTTTAGAACTTATTTGTATACCATATAGAGTACAATTAAATGTAATTTTATTATGATATAGTTATTAACATTATTTTCATACATTATTTCATATTGTATCATCTTTATAAACACACGTGTGTAAATTTCACAGTTATATCTTATATTAGCCAAATTTTACATCACTAATTATATGTTTGCGAATAAAATTGAAATTTATCATTGTAACATTTTCCCACCAAGTCATTACTTTGACATCGTTAACAATAGTAATAACAATCTCATTAGTAGTATTAATTATAATAGTTATTATAACACTTTTTATTATATTTTACTTTCCTTCTTTATCTTCTTCCTCTTCGTGTTATTCACTCTTTCGCCATACCGTTTTTCCACAATCACTTTACCCTTCTCTTTTTGTATATACACTAAACTGTTTTATATCCTATAAAAAGTTCCCTTTCGCTGCTCCATTACACTTTACTCTTCTCTATTGAATTTGTTTATTTATCCTTTATACTTACATTATTACAAGTTTAAAACTATTCTTACAATTTTTACCAATAATTTCACTTCAATTCACCCATGTCTACTATACCATTACACTCTATTATATTATACTGCTCTCAATCTTTATTATACTTCTTCATTCTTTCTAAACAAACTCCTCTAACTCCCACCCTCCACATCTTCACTAAGGCTCCCAACAACTCCTTCAGCTCCTGCTTTTCCTGCCACCTCAGCATATTCTTTCTCTCTTCCTCTTCTTCTCACCGCACCTTCTTTCTTCAAACTGTAGGTTTGTTTATTATATAACTTTTTCTACCTCTTCCTCTCCATCATTTCCCTTTCCTTCTTCTTCTAACGTGATTCGAATAAAGTTTTGATTGGGAATTGATAAATTACTTTCCTGCTTGTCTACATTTAAAATTCATAATCTTTCCTTTCCCTTTCTTCTTCCCTTGCAGCTGGAATCTCTTCTTGCTCCACTCTTTCTTCCCATGCTGTTTTACTTATTTAATGGGCTAGGGTCTCAAGATGTTTATATAATTCTTTGTTCCTTAAAATATAGCCTACACGATGGCCAGTTAAATTCCTTTTTCTTCTGAAGCCTTGGTTCCTATAACGTGATCATTCAAACAAAACATGCTCCAGTGTATGCTGTTTTCCACATCGTATGTAGGTATCATTTTGGGTCCTTTTAATTTTGTTCCAGTATGTTTTATAAAGGACATGTCTAGTCAAACAGTGTATCAATTCTCTGGTAGGTTTTACGTGCCTTATTTTTAATTTTTCAGTGATTATTACACTGGTAACAACAAACAGGTCAGCAGTATTAATTTTATTTCATTAAAATCAGATAATACCTTCCCTATTTGGAAATCTACACCAATTGTTTTCTAAACAGCTTTATTGTGCATAAAGTGTTATTTCAATTCCATAGTTTTGCTATAAATAGTTGCAAAAGTTGCTACGGAAGAGCGCTAACTCTGCGTGTATTTGCTTCACAGTATGTAAGGAATTCAGTGTTTTTTTTAATGATTTATTTATGGACGCTCTTTAACAGCTCAGGTCATCAGCGTCCCATTCAACTCAGGGCGTGAAACGGCCGACAAATTTTGCTCAGAGGCCTCTCTTTCAGGCTTGAGGTTCTTTTTCGTGCCGTAAATGTACGACACGGGACACACGGCTTTCCTTCCCTTCCGAAGGAAGCCATACTTAGGATTTTTACGCCCCGAAAAAATCCATCGGTCCTGGCCGGGTTCGAACCCACGATCTTGGGTTTAGGAGGCAAGTATGGAATTTAGTGTGATTACATTAGAAAATAAAATACACCAGCGGGAACATATGACTGATATGAGTGATGGAGGTAGTTAAGGACAGATTCGTGAATTCGCTTGGGGTTTGAATCCCAAAAAAACCGTTCTCTCTGACTGGAGTTGTTTCCAGGCTTTTCTCAGTCTTATCACAAGTGAATGCCCGTGATCTCTTCTAAATTTAGATGCTGTCTTTCTCTCCCTTAATGATAACTGTTTTATACCTAATTATTTAATCTTATGTAACAGCATCGTCCACCACTGTAATATCACAATACGATGTAAACCATTATTTAAGGAGAAATGAATATATATGCGTATATACTAGTGTGGAAACAAAAACAAGTTAACTCATAAACATTTTAAATAAAATTAAATTGTGTCATCTATTGTCAATGTGATAGTTCATTTTCTAGCAAGTCAGCCAAATTCAATTCAACTTTGTAATTGTATATAAAACTACGAATTCCATATTTTTTCGTACTGTGGCACTGAAATAGTACGAAAGCAGACATCAGTAAACAAGTCATTTTTCTTATAGTATGAATAAATGTTATGCTTAATTTTATAGTCCTTATTTTTTTAGGGTTTAATTCCAACATGTAAAAGTCTACTATTTAAGTTATGTAGGTTAACCTATTTATTAAAAAGAACCGTAGGAATGTAAAAGAAAGCATTTAGCTTATTTGTTATTTATTTGACTACTCAAATTATTTACATTAAAATAATTTATTAATTATTGAAGTATAATATGTAGGAAACTGTGGGAATGTTAAAATAAAAAATGAGCGTTTTACATGTGATAAATAAAGAAAAAAGTTTTGCAGATTCAGAAATGGGAAAACGGGGGGGGGGGGAGTCTATGAAAATGAAACAGCAAAGTCTCAGAGAAAGCAATTGAACAATAATTGCAGTGTAAAAGAATTTGTTTATAAGTAATTTTACAGTAAATGAGAGCCGTTAATGTACTAGTGGAATCTGAAATTTAATGAATCACAATTCATAAATTAATAGTTATATTAATTTATAAGATGTGGAAAGATGTAGGCAATGCAGTCAAGAGCAGGCTAGAATCCCTTCTATTAAACAATAACCCTGTTTAAAAATGCAAGAATGTTTTCAACCTGTTCATATATTGACTAATGGGAGAAGTTCAAGAATCCTGGTGCAAGTAAAAAAAATTAAAACATCTTAAGTATGAACATTTCTATTTCTTAAGTTCTTTAAAATTCCGACATAAAGACCGGACGCATTAAATTCAGATATATTAACAGAAATCACCATTGTATCAAAAGTATCAATCTGCGAATAACAAACATACTTTCACATCTCCACACTGACATTACAGATTCTATAAAACCCATATTTGAAATATCTCTCTAGCGATTTGAATTATTCTATAATGTAAAAGAGGAATATGTTTTTAAAACGGTTGCAGAAGATATACGGTCTTGCTTTGCCATGGTGAAGGACCCAGTCATTTTCGTGCCATTTCTCGAGTACATTTTCTCCTCACTTCTTCTATTAACCTCCTTTAAAAGTCTGTATTAGGTCAAAAGATACAAACTACTTGTGAATGATCGCATATTTATCAAAGAAATCGATTAATAAGGCAGGATGTTCCTCTTAACTTGAAGGTTTATTAGTCCAGATAAGGATAGCTCTTCTACTTATGGGAGTATCTGCTTACTTATACTCGTAGACCTACTAAACACGTCTATGTTATTTGAAGCATCTCTCTTTCAGTTCCCTGAAGACACCCATGTGATACTCTTTTTTTTTTTACCGCTCATCACTAGGGACACAACTTTGAAGCAATCCGTTTCAAGTCCAAATGTTCTCATATAAGTATATGGTTACAAATATATGGGATTTTCTGCCTTGGATTTATCTTTCACAATCAAATTTCTGGTGCAATATCGGTAGATCGATATTCTGAACGTTCGTTGATATCAACCAGTGCTTAAACCAGTCACAAGTTTCGGTTACCCAAAACGTTGTTGCGAAATGCTTGCTTTAAATTGTTATGCGTTTCTGGGGCACAAGTTTAAAACAGACACATTGTACTCTCAGACAAAACTGCAAACTCCAGTAAATGTAACAATGAAAAATCACTTACCAACAACAAATACGTCTATTTAGAACAATGTCACAGACATAATGGCTCAGAGAGTATGGGTACAATCAAATTGCCAGGGCAGTCGATATTTAACATTTATTCATTAGTGACCTTAACATTTATATACTATATGAAACATGTGAAGTTTCGTTACTATATAATAAAATGAGAACAAACCAAAAGGGGGGGAAAAAGTTTGTTTCTTTGGGATTATTGAAGTTTCGCATAGATATAGATCAGTTATAGAATGAGACAAAAGTGATATCACCGTCACTAATAGGATAAATTCAGGAATTCAAAGCTATAAATTGTACACAACAAACGTAGGAAAACCCGTAACTTTCAAGACGAACAATTTATATGTATATTATATTATTAAAAGCTCTGGAAAACCTATGATCTGGTGTGAAATATGAAAAGTAGAAGGATAGGAATT
Source organism: Metallyticus violacea (assembly GCA_030762175.1). Classification (NCBI taxonomy): domain Eukaryota; kingdom Metazoa; phylum Arthropoda; class Insecta; order Mantodea; family Metallyticidae; genus Metallyticus; species Metallyticus violacea. The sequence goes on from CM060834.1 coordinate 80,842,888, forward strand.
AATGCTTGTTTTAATCCTTTTCTCTGAATATAAATCGTTTAGCTTAAATACATTTCAATATTCTAATAAATAGGGATGAGAAATGAAATTGATTCTCATTTGCCGAGGTGGTGGTATGGCTTTAATACAAATCTGGCGTTCATTCAGAATATAAGTTAAATAAACTGTTTCTGAAAATGTGACTTAATGAAAATCTCTTAGTTCACTTTAATTCACCCTCTAACTGGATGCGTATGTTTCGATGCATAAAGAGCAGTGCGCATTTAGCCCAACTAGCAGAAGGGTTGTCAATAAAGTTTAAAGAGGCACTTTTTATGAGTGGCGCTGAATTAGTTCTCCGTTGTGAAAAGGGGGGATTTGTGATGGTAGTTGCCTACATTCAACAATTTAATTATTTATCTATAGATTCACAAATACCCTTCTACACATCTCTTTTCCATCTTCATACTTTATATATATATTCCAACCGGAATATAAATGCTCATCATTCTAGATTTACAAATAAACATTAAAGAAAATTTCACCACTGTAAGCCTGTGTTGCAATATTATCTTCGTAATTTATATTTGCTATGAAGCCGGAAATAAGGCTGCCTTTATTAAATTAATAACTTGAGGATGCAGAGTTATATTTCTAAAGGCATTAGATTTGATAAGGATAATTATTATGAATATGTATAATGAAATCATTTAGAGATAGGTATAACAGGAATTGAAATAATTTGTAACTTGTACTTATGCGTAGGTCGTTTGATAGGTGGTTGTATCTTACAAAAGGGTTTTGTATACATTTTGTGGTAAAAGATGTGAGAAAGAGACAGAGATGTATACCTGACGCCTCGTCCGCTGACCGCTCCTTAGACAAGGCTGAGGAAAGGGTAAAATATCTTTTGTTAGGTCACGAAACTTCAAGGAATACTTAGGAGTTCACAGTAAGAAAATATGTGGCTGTAACGGGACAATATTTGAACAAAGTCAGACACAGTAATAATTTAAGTGAAAATGTTTTATTACAGGAAAGCTGGGTGTACAAGGTATTCAAAACCACCCATAACTACGTGCATTATCTCTGAGAACATATGGAAATCTACAAGCTAAGGGGGGCAAAAGATGTTTCAATAGAAATCAGCATGTAAGCAAAGTGCGGAAATTTATGTCAGGCTGTTCTTGGAAAATTCAGGTTCGTGGGAAGATATTGTAGATCAGAAGGGAGATATTAATTCTAGCCAATGGTCATCGGATAAAAGTCAACGAATAAGGAGAACTTAGTTACAAATATTTTAAGATAGCCAATGATGAACATATAACACGGAAATAGGATAATATACGAAAGAATTTAAGTTAGCGAGAGGCGTGGCGATGTGGTAGAAAACTGGAGTACAGAAGTCAGAGAGACACTCAGACGAGAGACAGGAGACGAAAGAGACACACGATAAGATTCACTCAGAGATATACGGAAGCAGGCAGCCTAAGTCATTCGAAAACAGTCATTCTAAGTCATTTCTAAAGTCAGTCGAGGGCAGTCTAAGTTATTTTAAAACGGTCGAGGACATTCCAAGTCTTTCTAAAGTGATTCTAAAGTCATTGTAAGTGAGTAGTGAAGTCAGGGATGAGCAGTCAGGAAGTAGCCCCAATATTTTTACATGTGAATAAAATATTTTAAACAGGTCAACCTGGTGTATCTTTTGGGCAACACATTTCTCGTTCCCGTGGATCTATACTGATCCGCGAAACACTCCAGTGAACCCTGAGACCAAAATTCAACAGAATTGGAGCAGACGTTATCAGTGAGCAGTCCGGGCAAACATCGGGACCACGACCACCAGCCCAGCAGTCTACAACATTACGCCCATGCCATCCCTCAGCACCCATCCCCTAATACTGCCCCAGCTATAATCGTTACTTAGCAGTACATATTAAAATCACCATGTGAATCCTGCAGTTAAGGGTCTGTAAAAAGCAATCAAAAATAAAAACAAAACAATCTTGTTTTCCTTGGAAGTAAAATACCAGTACTAAAGTAAAATACCACACTATAACACAATATTTTATAGTGTGACCCAATGCCAATCAAGGTATCCATCTATCTTCACATTGAGTAAATACGAAGACAACATCTTAGGGCAATCAAGTGATGGTTTTTCCTACTCTGTTTTATCTCACTATAAGAAATGGCTGATCATGCTTTAATTGAGTCTCGTCCTCCATAAAGAAGTTTTGAACTGCTGAATTCCCGCCAGCAGCTTGCACAAGAATATCATTAAGTAACAATAACTCTTGGTTCCAACAATCAGAGCATGTATTTTGAGAAGGCACGAATTGAATAAAAACGTATGTACATCAGAAATTTTGTTACGCCTATATTGTGGTATTTTCTGCTATTTAAAACCTCGCTTTTAATGACAGTTATTTTAAAATGAAACATTCGTTAAATATTACTGCTCTATTCGTGGGTTTTCTTGCTGTGTCTTTATATTATTTCACTATTATTAAGATATTTTATTATATGAAGATGCATATTGAAACTGCTTGGTAACAAATCAATCAAATTACTTTTTTACGTGTTTAAATATAAATAAATGATTTATGCTGATCTGGATTTTTATTTCTTCACGTTAAAATTCACTGTTTCGAATCACGGTAAAAACTAAATTACTAACCTCCACAAACATTGCCTCAATGTAAGAGAAGAGTTGCCATATGAAAGGTATACAGAATACCGCGTATTTTTTACAACAGAAGAAAAGGAACACTTATTATTGATATTTGTCGTAAATAACTGTCTTTAGTAATGGACGGTAGAACCTCCCATCAACCGAGAAGGAAATCCTAATGAGTGCAACACTTCCTTCAATTACAGCCCTACAGCTTTCATATTTCGGTTATTATAAGCGGCGATATAGATACATACACCTTCAAGTCTTCTATTTCATTCCCATTCTCTTACCGTCATGGGTGGTTGAGGTCGTTATGGCACGGACTCACGAGGTCTGCGGTTCTCCCACCGTAACCGTTCTCTCTGACTAAGGTTTTTTTAAGGTTTTCCTCAATCCTCATAAATGACAAATGCCGGGGAGGTACCCTAAACTTAGGGAACTTTATCATTTCATCTCATGTATCATCAGTGAACACCGCCTCTGCAGCCACATTGTTAAAATGGGCGATAAATGCTATTTAAAATAATCCCCATCCTTTCACAGATTCACGCGATTGCTAATGTAGGCCTTCCTTCTTTCTGGTCGTGCAGAAGGCTCTCACAGATAAAGCGATTTCTTTCTCACGTAAATATTTGAAAATTTATTGAAAATATTTTGATTTTTTTTTTTTGGAAATTTTCTCCAAATATTTTAGAATTAATCTATTAAAAATACTATATTTAAAAACCTGTTTTTAAATACTTATAGCCGAATACGATTTGATCGAAGATAGCAGGTTGTACAGGTAAAGATGCTATGAATCCGAGGCAGACCGAAATAAATAAATAAAAAAAAAACCTGCTTACTTACACTTGTAGATACAAAACACAAATAGCATTGCAAATGTTTATCTTAGGGCATGTGCATGAAAGATATTATTAACGTTTTTTGAACTAAATACACCCAGTTTTTCTACAAAGCCACACTTGCAGCAGAGGCCTGTCTAGTATCCAATCTCTTTTTTGTGCCGCAGAGAGAGAGAGACAGAGGCAGAGAAGGAGGAACAAGAATGTTGTGACAACGATGGAGGCAGAAAGCATCACTTTGGTGAGAACAAGTGACTCACTTGGGAGGAAGGACGTGAAGTTTCAACCCAACTCAAGCCATGGCGTTTGCTGCCATGGATTCCGACCATTTTCTCCCTTTCCAAAGGCGTCTCTTGGGAGCGAGATGGTTTGTATGTGCCGATACCAGCTCAGCTGCTGCGCACAGAAATTTCATTGATGTTTCTCTGGTGCTCAGCTGTGCACTGGTGCGCTTTAGGAATCCTATACTATTAAGGATTAATTCAATAAATCACAGCTGAGAGGATTCGTGGAAATATTTGGTCTAATTTCATTTAGTCTAACAATATAAAACGGAAACGCTGTGTCCTAGGGTTCTTGTTGACGTGAAATGTCAGTATGGCAAGTTTCGTAATTTTGATTTAGATAAACTTATTAAGTGCTTCTTTAGAGTTTATCACAACATCTATCCCACTCTGATCTCAGAAACTATTGATAATGATAGTTAATCACGCCATCGTTTTCCAAGGATAATTTATTTGGCTGCCAGGATTGGCCGATGTCGTTAAGGTACGGAGTTGTGAGCGGGAGGTGTGGGGTTCGAATTCCACCGTCCTCTGTGATTGAAGCTTTTTCCAGATTCTCCTCAGTCCTCATAAATGGCAAATGCCAGAGTGGTACCCTAAACTTAACCTGGAACGCTTACTTCCTTAAAATCATCCTTTCCCAATTTATAACTTTATTTCATATATCACCAATGCCCACTGCCTGTGTGCCTCAGTAGTAAAAAATGGGTGTCACACACCATTCATTCACTTTTTTATTTGAAGAAAGAGAAACTATGAATGCGTTTTATGAGAATGATTCATATTGTAGTGAAAAACTTATGCAAATAAACCACATTATTTAGCAAAATTCTGCGTCATTCACAGCAACATGACTGAATAAATTGAAACACAAAATATTTCAGTTAAAAGGAAAACCAAGCTCTGCATTTATTAACAAAATGGGACTATTTCTCGGTGGCATATAATAACTACAAGACAAGAAGCTTATCATTTTTTTATGTGCTTTAAGCATTGAACTGTAATATTGATATTTGTTGCTCAATTGGAAAGTAAATATCAAGCTACAAAGTTATTGCTTAAATAAAGTACAAGGTAATAAGAAACCTGTTATAAATGTTCTATAATCGACCCAACTCTAAAATGAAACAAATTTCTAAACATTAAGAGTATAAACCCTGCTGATAGACAATATGAAATGAATGTTAATTGACATTAAACATTTTATTGGAAGCTAAACTACAAAATAATGCTTCTTTTGAAATTTGGACTTAAGAAGAATGTGCTTAAAAGAGCAGTAGTTGCCTTTAAAGCGTTATCAAAATTTCAGCCTTAACTGAAATAAAGGAATTTATTAGCATGTTAAATAAAAAACTATTTATTTTATTAATGTCTTAGAAAAATGTTACAGGGCTTTAGGTCCCAGATATATAGTCATAAAGATACTTGGGTCACATCTTTACTTCATTATTTTAATGCTTTATTTTTATTGCTTTGGTCTTCTCGCGACGTCTATAGGTTGTGGACCGATTACTATAGTGGTTAGTCTGTGGGGAAAAATAAAATGAATTAATGATGGTACAAATGAACGGCACCTTAAAGCTATCTTGTACTCATCTTTTCAGGGTAAGGAAAAACTCCAATAAATCTTTACAGATAGCTTGACCTGACCGAGATTCGAAACCAGGACTTTCAGATTAGTAGTCTTAAACATTATCAGGGTTAAAATTGCTACAAAAACTATTTTTATCAAGAAATTCAGATTGTTTTTCAAGTCTACAAGTAAATAACTTTTTTGCCAGTGTGCAAATATAGTTTAAGACTGCCTTATCATAATTAACATTTCCACGTAATTTTAGAACAGAAATTAGCAGTCTTGCAACACTGGAATAACACAATTGAAGATCATTGCTGCAAAGTATCGTTGTACCACTACTTTCAGACATTACTTTACACCATTATTTTATAATTACAACTAAAAGTAGCAGCCTTGCTATATTACACAATTCAATATAATAAATTTACTAAAACATTCAAGTAATGCAAATTACTTGTGGTTAATATGAATACTATACGATCATGTTGAACATTTCATTACCTTCGATTCCTCGAGAATCAGCCAACATAACATTCTCACTAATTGCCTTGAAACTTTTCTTTTTGTACCAAGGTGTGAATAAATCAAGTCCTCGCTCATAATGTATTTTAAATTTTTTTAAGTAGCAAATCATTATGCTAGTCGCCTCGGGTGGAGATCCTTAAAAACTTTATTACTTTCGTCAATTCCAATATAATCATTAATTAATCTGCATATTATTGAGCTACTAAATATTTCAATAAAATCAACAACAACTAAAATTGCACTAACGAGTATCTATACAAGCATATGAACAAATACTAAACGATTAAATATTTTTAATTGTCGTTATTTTTAACTTTCCAAATCATAATAAGTTAAAAATAAGTTAAATTACGATATGGTAGTGTAAACATTAGCATGTAACACACTTGTTAAAAGGCTCGTTGCAATCCTCGCGTGGAATGTAACTTTCGGTAAACCTTGTGTTGCAACTAATCACACTCGAATGTAAAATACGTGTCTTTCAACAATTATATTACAATATACTATTACAAACATTTTACTGTTTGCATGTGAAAAAAAAAAAAACGTTAAAAATTGCTCAGGTGATGTTTAGGACCATATTATATAACTTTTGTGTGACAAAAAGTATGGCAAACAGTCTTGAATTACTAATTTTCTTTAACAAAATGTCCAAACGCTTACAAAAGTTATGCAGAAAAATTATAAGAGTATATTTAGTAAAGTCCAAATTTTCAAATTATAATGTGAATTTTCACTCAAAAAGAATTAGCGCTATGTATATTGTCTTTTTGACTTTATTTTCAGCGTAAATTTTAATAAAAAGAAACCAAAAATTCTAAATATACCATATAATACAAATGTGTTAATAACAGCAGCGTACTAAATTTATTTTTTTCAGTTCCCTTCAGTTTCAGCACCCTCCATTCTTGTTAAGCCTACTACCTAAATAGTCAAATTTATTAACCACTTCAATCTGTTCGTTTCCAATGCCATTTCTCATTCTTGAGTAACTTGTTTCCATTCTAAAATACCATGATTTTTGATTTTCGAATATTTATTCTTGTCCGCCACTTCTTACGGAATTTAGCCATTACTTGGATTGGTTTCGCTAGATCAATATTATGTTAATGAATATAAAATAGGATGATAATCAGACGGTAGACATTATACAGTGTTAACTGCATGATTTGGCGGGCTCCATTATTGTGGAAAAGCTGAACTATTCGCCTCCGTACCAAATATATATACACACAGCAGCTTTTAATAAAATTATAGTACAAATTATTACCGCTCGTTTCTTTATGGGTTTTATTCTTAAGATTAACACTACCAAGAATGGTTTTCATTGTAAAAAAATGATCCATTGTTCGGTAACTTGATGCTGATATAATAATGCAGACTTATAAAAGAGAACTAAACAATTTAACTGCTTCCCTCATTTCCTTAGGCGAAGGGCAACCGGGTAAATTCACTTACCTGGGTTTTCAAGCAACCAAATTTAAGAATAAGGAGGCAAGGTTCAAGTAACTGAAGTTGCATTTTTTATTCGCCTTTGGAATTAGACTTACCCGACTTTTTACTATGTGAAACTACTACTGGAGAATCGCTGAATATCAATAACTCATTTTCAAGCAAAATTGCATTTACCTGGTTTTTCACGCTATTTGCAAATATAATGAACAACTTTTCTGTTTTTTATTTTTGAAATATACCCTGACATAATATACTTATACCCAATCCCGAGTGCTAGCATATACTTGAAATCAGAAATTTCCCTTAGGAAATGTGTTTCAATAGGGCACAGAATTCAGCATTTGCTCTATAGAGGGAAAGAAAACAAGGAGTTACAGTAGGGAATGGAGCGTGTGGGAAAAATCAACATTGTTTTACAAAGGACGAGAGGAAGGTAAGTGGAAACCAAGCCCTAAGTTATGCTTTATTTCGTATTCATTGATGTACTCCTAAAAACTGTAAAGGAACATACTTATAAAAATGTGTTCGCCTTCAACTTTACGTTTTACCGTTTTAATGATGTATGTCACAATGTTTTTCTTTTGTATTGCAAGGTTTCTTTGACTTACTTTCTAGAAATGCAAATACACTGCTTTATCTATACGAGTATGCTATATTCCAGTGGAAAACGCAATTTCAACTGAAGAGGAGAGTATCAAAACTAACAGCATTCAAATCAAGTTTATTGATTGGATATAAAATTAGACCTGAAAACATAAGTTTGGAAGAACTTCACATACGACTTATTTAACTATTCTGAGTGATTTATTCTTTCGGCAACTGGTCGAAATGGATAGATAGCATTGGTGCATTTCATATTTCATTCCGTTGCAATCTTTTCATTTCTATAGAATAAATTATTCTGTTTATGGTGGATTTACAGCAAGGAACTAGAACAAAATAAATAAAAGAATACAATTTCTTGCTTTTTATATTTAAATTTGTGTCAGTTTTAGAATTTACTCATCTATAATTATTTTTTTCGCTTTCGTGATAATGTGGTACGTTTGAATACATCATAAATCGTGTTAACAACATTGAAATTACTATTCCATTTACATCTGGGAAGTACTGTTGTTGATTTTGGTTTATTTACGGACGCTCTTTAACATCTCAGGTCATCAGCGTCCCATTCAATTCAGGGCGTGAAATGGCTGACTAATTTTGCTCATAGGCCTCTTCTTTCAGGCTTGAGGTTCTTTTACGTGCCGTAAATGTACAACACGGGATCCACGGCTTTACTTCCCTTCTGAAGGAAGCCATACTTGCGATTTTTACGCCCGAAAAAAATCCATATATCCTGGCCGGTTTGAACCCGCGATCTTCGGCGTAGAAGCAAGTACACCACTAGGATCGACTTTGGAAGTACTGTATTTCTCTTTTTGGCTTGTAGTTTCATATCATGCTGTTGAAAATTCTCTGAATAAATTTGCTAATTGTAGATGGTGTAACATTATATCTAGATATAATTACGTCCAGTTAACACAGTTAATATTATATTCAACGTTTCGGATCAAATCTTTACCCAGTTAGCAAGACTCTAAGCCACACATACATGACTCTGAGGAGAATTTGCCTTTGAGTCATTCAGTTTCACGTCCTTAGAAGGAAGATAGAGACAAAAATAAATTGCTTAACTTTAAAAGACACCACTGCGCCATCTTCTCACGCATGCGCGTAGACCTCCTAGGCATATTGCTATGCATGCTATTATGTAAATGCGCATAGAAAGCCATAGCAAAGAATATTAAAGGAATATCGGAGAAAAAATATTAACATAACTTTGGTGTTTACTCAAAAAAGTTCATGTATCAGCGCAACGTCCCTAAACTTTTAACTTAATATTTGTAGCCTGTGTAGCAATTAAAATTCCAAAACAATTGTTATAACAATTATTAATACAACTTTATAATTATTTTGTACATAATTACCACTAAATAGGTTTTCAGTTCAACTTATCTTACATATAATGAAACAACTTTATTAGTTTAAGCATTTAATTAATAATTATTAATCTGGTGCTATGTTTGGCACATTAAATATTATAATTTTAGGGAGCTACTTTTTGTACATAATGCATTGGTTAGTTCTATTTTAATTTTAAATGCGTTTCATCTAATCTGTATCACTCCACCTAACAGCTAATAAGTTAATTATTTTTTCATAACCATATGGAGAGCTAGCTAATGCATTTCTGAGAAATCCCGCTTCTTTTCCTGATGCTTATAATGTTGGTTTTCGTATTATTGAGGATTAAGATCTAGTTCGGTGGTGACAGCCAGATTTGTTATGAGCTCCACTAGCAATTGGTGTGTGTTATAAGGTTGGTGGCTAGAATCGCTTATTGTTTAGTGGTTTTTCGTAGTGTTTGTTGTTTATATAATGCATTTGTTGTGTGGTAGCGAAATATTAGGAAAAACATTTTGACATTTGTAATATAGTTCTCTACTCACAGCGCTTGAAATACATCACTGGTGGACTCAAAACTAAAATCACAGTCAGATACAATAATGAATTTGCAACTTGCTAACTAGGTGAATGCAATTTGTATCAAATTGAATGTTGAATGAACATTTGCTCCGGTAATATGACGGCTAGAAATCCCGTGTGCGTTTAAATTAGAAAATGGTGACAAAATAACGGTAGCTGTGTACCCTGCGGACATTGGCATCGTGTCGGGTTGTATATTTAAACTCTCCTCAGAACTTCCAAATACAAAAAGCAATACCAAGTAATGTGAAATATATATGGGATGTGAAGGTTATATACGAGGGTAGGTCCATAAGTTTCCGGCCTCGCCAATAAGGATTCTCTGCCTCACAAAAGCTTTATCTGGTGTCACACTTTAGCTGTTAAGTAAATAATTGCAACTATAACTGTAGTCAGTTGTTCAGATATAGTTGCATAAAGAAGACTATGTGTAGAAGATAGTGACATGCTCAAAATGGGAGTTTCGAGCTGTTATTCACAAGAGGACTTAAACAGAGATTGGACGGTGTATATGGGGAAACATTCCCCTCACATTCTACCGTAAAAGAAAGGGCCAAAAATTTCCGAACAGATCGAGAAAGCATTGTAGAAGAAGAGCGTGCAGGTCGGCCCTTGCAGGTGCTCACTCCTGAAAACATCGCTCTTGTGGAAAGAGAAATTATGGAAGACCGGGGGCTCAAAGTTACAGAAATAGCAGAAAAGTTAGGCCTTTTATATGTATACACACACACATACATAATTTTTAAAAGAAAAAATACGTTTTCATTGTCATTTTCGGTGCCTACTAGGTAGTAACGGATAAAGTTTTGAATAAAGTTCTCAAACATATTTTCATTCAACATTCCTTCTGAATACGCTAATATAAAAAAAAAATTCTTAATACACTACGTTTCTCTGTTTTGCAAGTATGTATTTCTATGTTAATAACAATACATTAATTTACAGATGTTTTATATGCAAAAATGAAATAATATTAAGTTCACCATATATATTGTATGTAAAACTGTAATTATCTGGAGTGTATGATTTGAACTAGTGACACGACAATAAAGAGAAAAGACTTAAATGCTATCGAGCTTCGGACATCGGTGTACTATATCTTACTTAGCGTTCTGAATTAACTTTATTGCAATACCTGCTCCCCTACAATATTATTGCATTGCAGTACCAATACAGCCTAGCAACCCAATACAGCCATTCCACATGACAAAAAGGCCACTTTAACTGCATAAAGAAAAATTAACGGCTTCTGTTGGACATCCTTTATACTTACGAAGCGCTGGGGAGCGATGTGTATTGCGGAAACTGCAACACATTGATGACAAAGACTACAATCTAATACTAAAATATATTCCTTTCTCCCAGGTATCTTAATCTCCAGTTCATTAATTTCTTTTGAACCATTTCCTTTTCAAAACCAGCTCTTATAACAGAAAATTTAACGAATACAGAGAAACATTCTCTAGAGTTCCAAAAGTTTAATGATGGGTTGTAATATTCAAAGGAAACTGACTTTATGATCGAGTAGATTAAGAGGTACAAAAGAAAATATATATGTCACATATTTGGCTATTCAAAGTTATTTAATTCACTAGTTTTGTATTAATTATTAAAATAAAATGTATGATAAGATATAAGATAAATGTAAGATAAGAAAATGTATGATAAGATATAAGATAATAGCTTCCTTAATTAATTTACTTTTTATTATTAATATTCTTAATTTTTTCACTTTAGGTAACTAGTCCCGTTTCATGCCAGTATTTACCTTATATTTTCTGAATTTATAAAAGGGAACGTTTACTTTGCTAAATAGATATACTATACTAATATACACTATTAATTGCTTCCGCATTTAGTGTTAGAGCGGATTAAGTCATTCATCATCAACTCATTATTGTTGAAATATAACCTTTCAGGACTTATATTTGTGACAATGATGTGACATTTCTTCTATATTTGGTACAATTTATAATCAATATTAAAAAAAAAAGTATTCAATTAGGTTAAATGATGAAACAATGCCATTTCCTGCAGTATTTCTTCGACAATGCTGCCTAAGAATGCACAAAAGTGTAATTTAATTGTTAGACAGCTTAACCAACATAAACTACTACAGAAAACTGAACAAAAAGAAAAAAATTCTGGCGGTCTTCTAGGTCCCCAAGGGTCTTTTGTGTTCATCCTTGTAGTGCATCTGAATAACTCTGAGAAAATTTTTATATTTTATATTCTCGCGTCATGATCTGATAAACCATTTCACAAAAAGAGGTAACCCAAGATCGCGGGTTCGAACCCGGCCAGGACCGATGGATTTTTTCGGGGCGTAAAAATCCTAAATGTGGCTTCCTTCGGAAGGGAAGTAAAGCCGTGGGTCCCGAGTCGTACATTTTCGGCACGAAAAAGAACCCCAAGCCTGAAAGAGAGGCCTCTGAGCAAAATTTGTCGGCCGTTTCACGCCCTGAGTTGAATGGGACGCTGACGACCTGAGCTGTTAAAGAGCGTCCTAAGTAAATCATTCAAAAAAAAAAAAAAAAAAAAAAAAGGTGCCATAAAGCATTAGCATAGTACATGCAATAACTGTGGAAATATAAACCGTAGCGTGAGTTCCCTAAAAACCCCACGTAGAGAGTTAAAGAGCGTCCATAAATAAACGAAATAAAAAATTTGCAAAAGTGTTTTCCTCCCTATCTTATACCTTCTTCGCAATTTTGATTCCGTAATATCTAACACGTTAAAAACATTAATAGTTCCCCAGTTATCCATTTCGACCATTTGACGATAAAACAAACACTGCATCTTCAAACATGCTGTTTACTGAAACTGGGATCGCCCTTACCTTTCTCTAAATAACACTCTTTAACGCACAAACGAGGCCTTAACGGTCGATTTACTTTGCTGTTTTATTTGCCGTTGCAAGGTAAATAAATAACTTTTAATAAAAATTTTTCGTTAGAACCGAAACCGTATAAACTGATTCCATAACATTGTGAGGTTATTTGAGTTACGGGCTACCTGATCCCAGTACGCAGTCGTGCATGCCGGTAATTAGCCCAAATAAGCTGTTGTATTTGTAAAGTAAAAGAATTCAAAAATCAAATATGTGTTTTAGAAAATGATGCTCACATTACCGAGAAATATTATACATAGGTACGAGTATAGAACTTCTCTAAAGCTCACACACCCACTGTTTCTAGGAATGAAATTAAAAATATTTTTGTAAGAATGTGTAGAGCGCCTCTAGCGGTAGCTTTTGCGGCCACTATTTTGGATTAAAGCCTTGGATTAAATTCCCGGTTTAAGCAATCAATCTATGTAAGGCTTCTTCGGAGTTTTTTCCTTGGCCTGAGAAAGTGAAAGCCAGAGAAGATTCCGAGCTCCTTTCTGTCATCATACCTAGTGTTTTACAACCCACATCGCTTCAACGTGGACTGTATCCACATAAAGCAGTGCTGCAGTACGCTAAGCTAACCTACAGTATTTACTTTCACAATCTACATGTTGCAATGAGATCAATTTCAGTTAATGTGACAGTAAATAAAAAACAATTAAAAATAATACGTAGCCTCCTATGTTCCAAGTCTGACTCCTGATGAGTTCATTTCTGAGATTAATTAAAAGTTTACTATACAATCCAAACACTGCGGAAACCTTAAAATGTATACAACTGTCTCCATTTATCAAAGGTAATGCGGTGTTTACTGGGGTATGTCGACGACATCGCCCCACGTTGGATGTGCCCGATTTTATTCGGTTTTTATATGCCGATGTTTATGTCATTGAACGCATTGAAAAGTTTAATCACACTATACTAGTTATCGACCACCTGGTTCGTTATCTCTATGACTTTAATGACGTGTGCTACATATGCTGCATCTGTGTGCCTCTCGTCTACCGCCCCTGGTAGAGTGATGTTGATCATTAGAGAATGAACGAAACGTATGTATGACTGAAGAACGTATATGTGAATGAGCCGAATGTAATACTGAGAAGGGTACATTTGCTAGGTTGTTTTTCCTTACATATGAAATCCAAACGTCGCCACGTGGTTTTAAAACGTTAGGTGAGGTTTACACCATAGCGTCCACAGCTTCCCTGAGCCTTTGAAAGTTTTAAATATTATTGGTGAGCTTTAGGGCTCCCAAATGAGTTTATGGTAAATTTATCGCCTTTCTAACACTTTATTGGAGAATTCCTCATCATGTAATATAAGGATTTCATTGCCAATACCTCTTTCTCCTTCTACCTTTAGCGAGTTTTGAAGCATCTTCAGCAACTAAGATACAAAAGTATCTATTGTTCGGCCACATGCATGCACATAGCTTTGTTATAGTAGAGAAACCCATCGCTCTAGCTATTACTAGCAGAAGCAACACAAAAGGTGACAAAGACAACCTTTGCCCTATTGTCATAAGGTCAAACGTTCAGGTAGCCATGAATACATTTTAGCAATACATGAAATGTCCCAGTTTGCTACTACCAGCTACATATTTTATATAAACATTACTATTTACATTGCCTAAAAGCATTTACTCTTGAGCATGCGTGGGTGTGAGTTTCTGTCACAAAGGAGATCATAACAAGATGGAGTGTAATGTAACAATTTGGTTGATTTAAACGTTTTATTATAAAAAACTTTTTCCGGCTACAATAAGTTACTTTTGATCCTTCAAAAATGTACATATAAAACGATACTCTGAAATGACAAAAGGTGTTCATTTGATTTTATATTGCTAAAGTATGTGGATTTGCGAGTTATTCTCACAATAAACATTTGGAATACACATTAGTCCGTGGAAATTCTAACATGTTATTTTGTGTTGAATATGCCCTTTTCCTTTACATTGCTTAGTCATTATAAATTACACATGAAACATAATACGCCAATTTTATGTTACATTCGCTTCTATGGCAATCTGTTTTGGCATCTTAAAGCATGCATTCCAGGCTCATTTTTTTTTCTATTTTCTTGAAGTATAACATCAAGTGTTTAAACGCCTTATTTTCATGCCCAACATTAAAATAATATGGGCATTTCTCGCCTATTGGAGGTTTAGCACCGTGTCTCTGCATAACATAAGACGAATACTCATTTTTGGTTCTCTATTCAAGATTTATGAACCTAAGACTATAACATGGGTATTAATATTCCGTAAAACAATTTAGATTGTACCAGAAAATCTGTCAATATTATGTTTTATCACGATTAAGATAATTTTTCTTTAATTTTTTGTATTAATAACTATTCCTGGCTATCACGTCTTGCAGTGGAAAATATATGAACTATAAAAATAATTAATGGTGAGATGCTAGGTTTTACTTCTAAAAACCTAGCTTATTTGAATTGAGGAACATAGTAACCAACTATTAAACACATTATTTGAAAGTGAGGAATTATACTTGTCTGTTCCTAGCTCTTTTTGAGCCGTTGGATTTTACTTGCTCCTGAAATATTTTAAAAGTTATGTTTAATGCCAACGTAAGAATCTGAAACTTGATTTCTCTATAGGGAAGACGGTTGACTACAAATTCATTCCTATTTGGCTGTATTTTCAGCTAATAATTTCTTTCTAAGGTTATTTAAATAGAATATATCAGAACATTACTTTTAACTTAAAAAAATTGCATCCCAATGATTTTAATAATCTCGATTTCGACAATACACAACTCAAAAACTAATGGAGGACAAAAGAGGTATGTGATAAAAACAAACCAACTTTTTTTATTAATAAATAAACATGGTCTTATTCTGAGAATCTCATAACACGATTGTGCTCGAATTTGAACCTCTTGGTTCAATGTGGCATGATGGTAGAAATGCTTGCCAGTTTGCCAGTTAAAACATACTGTATTTTGAACTGTTGACGCTATGTAATCCGGCCACGCCAGCTTGCGAAGATAATATTTGCGCTAGTTGCCGCGAGCTGAACTACATATAATAAAACAGAATATTACTTGATAAAAAAATAATGAAAGGAACACATGTGCGAAAATTTTAGAATGGGCGCGCGTTATCTTATTGCGCTATACCTGTGCCAAGTGCAATCCAAGCTAGGTGATTGTTAAAACGTTTTACGTGAAGGGGCAATAACATCGTTATGGTCGACTGTAAACCTCGCCTTAAATGAACTGCAACAGAAAAGAGTTGAGCACTCCACATAAGGTATGTAGTATGAATTTTTTTTACAACATACATCAGATAAAGGTTATGAACACTAAAACTGTCCTCTATTCTACTTTTGTTACTTGAACCATTTATCTTGAGTAAACTTAATAGAAACTTACTACTTACTGTAAATGGACTATTCAAATGATGACTTTGATTAAAGACGTCTGTATTTTATAATATGTGTAAATAGAAAAGCAGAAAAGGGTAAAACAATAAGAAAAAGTCACAGATTAGTAATCGCTATATTTCGAACTGCTTGAGTTCTTCTATGGCAAGAAGACAAGTGAAGGTGATAAAATAAATATTGAGTATCGAATGTAACGTTATGTATGGAAACAGATGAAACGAACAACAAGAGTGTGTGAGAAAAAAAATAATTTGTAAGATTTAAACCTGGTGGTATACGCGCTTTATGTAAAAATAAAGTTTACTCAGAGATAGAGAAAGGGCAGCTATATTTTTACATAAAGCGCGTATATCGCCAGGTTTAAATCTTACACACTCTTGTTGCTTGTTTCATCTGTTAACATGCATAACGTTACTTTCGATACTCAATATTTATTATCATCTTCACTTGTATTCTTGCCATAGAACAACTCTAGTAGTTCGAAATATAGCCATTATAAGTGTGACTTTTTCTTAGTGTTTTATCCTTTTCCGCTAGTTATTGTTATTTTAGTTACATTTTTATTAGTGCTACAATATTTTTAACTCACTCACTCACTCACACATACACACACATATGTATATATATGAGGTGTAACAAAAAAATAAGTTTTTTTTTATTTCGCGAGTTTCATAATTTCCATTTTAATTTTTTTAATTTATTTATTTATTTATTTATTTTTATTTTTAGCTTGCTGGCGTTTACAGCTGTTTTGAATGTTTAGTTCATTGTTGACAGTCGAAAAGGTTAGACGTGTTTTGGTGTGCTCGGCAATTTTTTACTTTCGAAAAAGATGGATCAAGAATTTGTATTAACTTTTGAAATGGAATAAAGTGCAACAAAGTATTCGAAATGTTCACTGTGGCTTTTGGCAAATCTGCTATGAGTAAGACAAGAGCTTACAGACGTTTCAAAGAGGGCCGTTAAGACGTTGCAGATGACTACCGCCCTGGACGTCCTAGCACATCAATAACCGCCGACAACGTCGAAGAAGCGAGGAAAATGATTGTGGAAAATCGCCTAATCACTATCAGAGAGATTGCTGATGATGTCGGTATATCATTTGGTTCATGCCAAGCTATTTTCTCGGATGTTCTGTGCATGATAGGTGTGGCAGCAAAGTTTGTTCCGAGATTGCTGCTTGTTCGCGATTTTTTGGCAAAAAACGAAACCGTTATGTTGCCTCATCCACCATATTCGCCGGACACGGTCCCCTGCGACTTCTTTCTATTCCCAGGACTGAAGAAAACCATGAAAGGACAACGTTTTGTCACCATTGATGAGGTAAAAACACAATCGCTGAAGGAGCTGAAGGGTATGCCGTAAAGTGAATTCCAGAAGTGCTTCCTAGATTGGAAAAAGCACCAGCACAAGTGTATTATACCCGGAGGGGATTACTTTGAAGGAGACAAATTGATGTTGATGGTATGGTTACAATTATACTCCAGGATCGACTGCAACCAAGCCTTTGTGCAAAACGGTTTTGCAGCCCAGACTCCGGTTAAACCCACAACTTCTTGGTATTCTGTTGTTACTAACGTTATATAAAAACACCTGGTTAACCTATTTCCGTAAAAAAAAAAAAAAAAAAAAGGCCCTGAGAAAGCTTTAGAAACTTCTGGAAATCTCCATGAGGCAAATTACCAACTTCTTTTGGAACGATCTGAGAATCGACCGGATAGTGAAAGTGTATAAAAATTAATGTTGAATTCATCGAAAGGGGGCAGATGTAGGATTTGTCAGGCGAGACCCTTGGCGGTCGGAGTCTGCACCGGACGTTGTGCCATGGCCACATCCCTGCTTACCTCCACCACATGACCTAAGGTAACATTTAAACCCAGGCTGGGGATGCTCTCTGCTTTAGTTAATAAATTATACTGTGCATAGTTTAAGTGGATTTACTGCTCTCTGACCTCTGAAGCTCCTAGTCCCTCCTTGTCGTGACAATATGCATCGCCTTATGTTAACCCTCGCTCCTAATGGTCCAATTTGGGTGGTTAACGAACTTGATGAATCGCTTGTAATTGATCATGTTATATGTTAAGCTTCGTTGAGAAAATCTGCCGCATACTTTCTTCTTTGTCGTCATTTGGCAAGTAGGTTTGATGAAGATATGAATAAATTTTTCAAAAAAAAATTTTAAAGATACAAACACTTCCTTTGGAATTCGCTGAAATAGAACTGCGCATTTCACACATTTTCATTTACTATGCGTTGATATTTTCCATATTTTTCATTATTCATCAATGAATTCGTCAACTGAATAATAAACCTTATTGTATAGATATTGTTTAAGAGCAAATTTGAATTTTTCCTATTATCCTTTTTGAAATACAGATAAATTTACAATGAACCTTATTCTTTTGTCTAGTGTTTATGATATGTATTCATATATTACGAATGAAAGTCGGTCCTGGTGGTGTAGTGGTAACCATACTTGCCTTCTAAACCCAAGATCGCGGGTTCAAATCCGGTCAGGATCGATGGATTTTTTTGGGCGTAAAAATCCTAAGTATGGCTTCCTTCGGAAGGGAAGTAAAGCCGTGGGTACCGTGTCGTACATTTGCGGCACGATAAAGAATCTCAAGCCTGAAAGAAGAGGGCTCTGAGCAAAATTTGTCGGTCGTTTCAGGCCCTGAATTGAATGGGACGCTGATGACCTGAGCTGTTAAAGAGCGTCCATAAATAAATCAAATCAACAAACGAATGAAAGTGTCTTGATCTTTAATGTAAAAGTTCACAAGAGAAAGGAAATACTTATCCAGTAAGATAGATTTGAGTTGACATAAATAGCAGGGATGCAAAACCATAGGCTTGTTTTGGCTTCTTTATTCATTTTTTACATTACAATACTATTTCTAACACTTGGTACATATTATTTTTTCCTTCTCATGTAACACAATACCTGATCCAGTCAGATATGAAGGGCCGGGAGCAGTTTATTTATTTTTGTGCTATTTTCTAGTTATGATTTTTCAAGCCAAATTTTCCGTACCCCATGTGGGCCTTTGGCTTACCGCGACAACCGCTGCGTCTTCTACCTCCATCACGTGATATCATTGGTAGAGTGCAGTATGGCAGGGGGGTATGTGATCAGCAGACCGCCTCCCGCCGGTCCCTACTAAGCTTACTAGATCGAAGATCGCCACCTCTCCGTCAGGTAGCTTCCCAATTGTCCTCATGAGGGTGGGTGGACCTCGTTCCAGGCCTTCCTAACTTAGAAAAATTCCTAAGCAGGTACCGAAAATAGAACCCGGGCCTCCCGGCCAGCTGCAGCAACGCTAACCACTAGAACAAGGAGCTGGACCTAGTTATGATTACAATACATTATAAACGGGGACCAGACTAAAAATGTGTGACGTGCACGATATCCCGCGGTAACATAGTGAAGGAAAGCAAATTCGTCCTACTTTGAATCCAGCTTAACCGAGTTCAACTGTCGTTTTTCCGAAGTTCCAGCCTCTTTATTATTGTTGTTTTATTTTTTATATTGGTACAAGCATGGGTTCGTACTTTATTGCAAGACTGAAATTAAACAAACACAAATAGTACACGTAACATACATACACAAAACTTGCAACGGTTAACTGCACAATGAATAGCTTCTACATGAACCATTTTCCGCACATTTCTATTCCTGGCCATACGCGCCCCTATTTTCTTTTTGCTTCTTTGAAAGAATCGGATAGGGTCATCCCATCCCGCTTCTCCCTGTCCTGAAGTTATACTTTGTATTGCATAGGCCCATTTGGAGTCATAAAGAAACATTACGGCCTTATATCCTTTTATTCTTTCTGCACTTCACTTTTTCCTTGACATATTTCCTTCATAGCACCAAAATATTTTTTATTTTCCATTTTCTGCACTAGTGAAATTTTTCTATCCTTAGAGATGGGGAGCACATTTGACACCCATACAGTTATTCTGGAATTACGCATGTATCTAATATTTATGAATAATTTAATACATATTTCGTAAATAAAACCATAAATAACAGGAATTAAATACTTTCACTTGTCTTTGAGAGTTGTCCTTCTCTGACAAGATATGAAAGAAACCAAAAAATTTGTGTGTAGAAATATTTTCATTATATTTCTATGCCACCGTGTGTAAGGCCAGTCACAGTTAGTAAATACACGCATACATTCAGCCAGGTAAATATGTGTTTAATTTATTCGACATGTACGTAAATTAGATTTATTTGTTTAATTCTAAGCTGGCATATATTTATTTACTTTAACTGGTTTCTTATTTGATATTTTCTGTAAATAATCGTTGTATTTACGAAATATAATTTAACCACATCCGCTCTCTGTAGTCTATAATTGATGTAAGTGAATTTCGAAGCAATATAGCTTTTGTGGCTGTACCCACGAAAAGATTTTTGAAACATTTTTTTAAAATAAAATAAAAAAAAATAGTATCTGAAACCATCAAATTTAGGTTATTATTATTATTATTATTATTATTATTATTATTATAATAATCGTACTTTTTACTATATCTTTAAGCAAGAAACTTTAGTATAGATAATAAACAATAATGGCCCAAGAACGATACTTTGTGGATCTATGATATCGCCTTCCCGATAACTGACATTTCCTGACCTACCATAACTCTCGGGGTTCGGTCTTCTATTTTTTTTTATCCAAAGTATAATATTTTTATCCATTTCTAAGTAACTCAATTTATCTATTAATAAGTCATGTAATAGTAAATCAAAATTTTTTGAATTACTTCTACATCCCACCTCCTACATATATCTTTTTTTATTTTTAATGGTGTTTAACTCCCCGTTTTTACTACTTAGGCACCACAGGCAGTGGACAATGATGATACATGAAATTAAATGATAAATTGGGAAAGAATTTTTTTTTAAGGAAGGAAACGTTCCAGGCCTAAGTTTAGGGTACCTCCTCGGCATTTGCCAGTTATGAGGACTGGAAAAAACCTCAGTCAGGGAGGACGGTCTAGGCAGGATTCGAACTCCAGATCTCCCGCTCACGAGTCCGCGCCTTAAAGACCTCGGCCACGGTTTCATCTATCTCTTCATGTAGGCCATGAACTACTAGAGTATTGCAAGGAAACACTTCCCTGAAACCGTATTCGCCATGGTAGTTCTAGACTTTGAAATTAAGGGCATTATATTACCTGCCAAATGTTCCATAATATCACATACGATAGATGGGAGACTAAATGGCCTATAATATTTAATGGTAGGAACCAATGAAATATTATATAGACCTCTTAGAAGTATGGAGGAGTTGTATTAAAATAGAGACAATGATTTTGAATAAACTTATATGCTAACCGTATGATTACATTAAAATTTAAAAAATTACTATTATTTTTTTAACGTTTTGACATAAAGTTTGAAATATTTCTTTTTGACTTATTTCTTTCTTATGCATATAATCTTATACATTATATCTATATAAGGACGTAGTTCTTCAAATATGTGTTTTAATACCAATTACGAATTATGCACAAAATTTGATATAATTTCAATTGTTCGTGTTTTAGAATTATACAGATTTTAAAAAGTCCATTTAATATTATTGGTATTTCTCGGTAAAAATATTATTAGGTACGCTATCGGAAGTTTAAATCCTGGTTTGCTCTTAAAATGTTATATTATTTTTATTATAAATGTTAAATGTCGCCTAAGACATGGATTAATTCAAATAAGCAGTAAATTATTTTGCTTACAAAGACCTTCCGCATTGGTCTATAAAATGTTATGCGGAGAGTTTCTTTAAAATATAAACAATATATTAAAATTACCTTTTTATAATTTCTAATTGTGACGTCTTATGCAAAAATCAATAAGTTATAGCCCATTTTTCTTTTCATATAAACTCGTTTTAATAGATGCGATTTTCTCGCATCTGATAGTTCTATTTAAGTTGAATTTGTATGTCTCTTTTTAAAATCGCAGTGCAAGTGGAAAATTCCAACTAAAGCAAATGTAGTTCTATAATGGTTAGTGCCTTATACTTACCTCTAGAGACGCCGTATTAAAGGTAGGAATATTTTATGCTTGACATGGTGGTTAGATCTCTACAAGGGACAAAGGAAGTCACTATGGCAACTAGCAGAATGAGATTCCCATGATGAACACGTCATCCTATTAAGTTCCGACTTCTCGCAATTTGCCAACAGCTGCGCAGGTACCGCTTATACAGTTATTACTCTGCTGCTCTAAGTTAAGCTGACTGCGCATTCCAGGAACGCGTTAACTGTCATTGTGACAAACACCTCTACCTCTGGAGTGCGTGAGAGTAATAGAAACATCACGTCCATGTACGTGCGATGCTAATTGTAAAAATACAGTCATTTCTTTGGCATTGTAAGGCAAATAATTAAGAACACCGGGAGCATTGTAATAAGCGGAGTAGCAACCAATGATTAAAGTCAAGGCAGAATGCACCCTCAACACAAGAGATCAGTCGGAAAAGAAATTTCGATAATGCAAGTGAATATATATACACACTAACATTTTTTTTTGAATGATTTATTTATGGACGCTCTTTAACATCTCAGGTCATCAGCGTCCCATTCAACTCAGGGCGTGAAACGGCCGACTAATTTTGCTCAGAGGTCTCTCTTTCAGGCTTGAGGTTCCTTTTCGTGCCGTAAATGTACGACACGGGACCCGGCTTTACTTCCCTTCCGAAGGAAGCCATACTTAGGATTTTTACGCCCCGAAAAAAATCCATCGGTCCTGGCCGGGTTCGAACCCGCGATCTTGGGTTTAGGAGGCAAGTATGATAACCACTACACCACCAGGACCGACAAATATATACTAACCTTGTAATCGTGTTTTGTTGAATAGAGGTCGCCTTATTTTTGTAAAACTGGACGAATAACAATGACTTTCTGCTATTGTTCTTCATTTGGAAGTACATTTGAGGCTATCGTTTGCTTTTTGCTTAGACTGTAAGGTTCATAGACGTTGCATCTGGTTAATACCGGTAAGCTTGTTTACATTGTAAAAATAAATAAGAAAGGAAATTGCTGTAATAAAGAAGAAAATAAAAGCAATTTACAAGGAACTAAATATTAAGGAAATTACTTGAAAAGATTTTTAAACGGTGGTTTTATCATCGATGCACACGTTCAAGTTCGTGGTTTTTAACATGACTCATAATATATGACTATGATTTTTAGTGCAGGTTTAGTGAATATAAAAATAAAAATAGAACTATAGAAATAAAGTTATATATCCCTTTAATTTATGCCAACAAATTTCCAAATTCTATCTTACTTTTTTGCTTACTTGAAAAACCTGGTACGCAGGGAAATCTACCTTCATTTAAAATACGGCGCAAGAGGGTCATCTTGGGTATATTTTTATGCACGTAATACTATAAAAACAACGTCCAATGGATAGCGGTTTATTAATTTATTTCATCTGTTGACAATCTATATTTCTGCAGAATCACCAAGGTTTATAATAAAAAGCATTACAAGATCAGAATAAGAAGATGAGTTTAATTAAAGCAATTAAAATATTATTTGATTTAACCATGTTAATCTTAGCAGAGAAATTGATTGAATATATTTGGAATTTACGAGCTAATAGAGGTGTTTGTCATACACAGATGTCAGCTCTATTATTTGTTATACAGAGAATTTCATAGAATGTACCTACACGCAGCCAAACAAATATGCTCAAGGATGGGAATAGAATAAAATAAGTACAATGGTATTTATTAATGTTGGTCATAATTTTGAATGAAAAAAGAAAGTAAAGATTTTATTGTCAAGATATGGAACGTGTGCAAACTTCTACGTCTCTTGAATGTAATATAAACAATTGATTTTTGAATTATACATGGCAGTAAATATACAGAAATGTAGCACCAACATTAAAAATCAGAATATATTTTGGAAGAATCATGTTGAAGATTGTGGTTAAAGTTTTCTAATATGTTACTTAAACATAAAAGTTGGCACGGGGTAGATATAAATACTGAACATGTAAATGAAACCAAACAGCATTTAATGATGTGTGATTTTTCTTTCATGGGACGTTCCGCGCGTAACGACTGTCGGTCGGTTCAATTAAGTACCGCGGAGAAGTAAGCAGATCCGCAGTTATTAGCGTAAGTTATTACTAACATTTAAACGGTATGTCCATTTCCCATTACCATGCAAGAAGCTTGATCAAGCTCCTCAGCATACAATGAGTTACCTTCTCTATTTGTACGATCGTATTGAAACTTTTTGTAACGTCTTCAGTGTTAAAAATAGTAGATCAAATATGCTTTACGTTTATAAAGATAGTGTTAAATTTGATTTTTGTTATAAGCTATTAATTAGTACTACGAGGCTTACAAAGAAAAAATTATACCGTATATCTGTGTGTACAAACAACCAAATCACTGACGAATCTTAGCCAAATATTTATAATTATCTCGCAAATGAGTCATTTGCGAACAAAAGTTCAATAAGACTTTCTTGCTTCTTGTTTTTTACACTTCAATTTATAATCACTTATGAAACAGTCTGTGTGGGTTGTTATGAAAATAATGTTCCTATTTGCAAACAATCACCTGAAATGTTTTCATCTAAATCTCAAAAAATTCTGTCTCAATTTGACATTTCAAGTAATGTATTAACAGTGTTCACGTCCTGTGATATCTCAATATTGAAAAACTGTCGATAAAAGCTATTAAATTTAAATTAAACATTTTCTCGGGGAAAGGAAAACGGGCGTTAAGAACAATTTAAAAACGATAAGTATTTCAGCTATAGAACTACATGAAGGGGTAATTTTAGTATTATTAGATCCATATATAACAAAAAGTGATATTGTCTGTACCAAAAAAGGGTCAAAAAATAGAAAGCACAGGGAGCGGATGGGTTATCAGGTGGGTGTTTGAAGCACGCGTTCAAGTAGGAGGTCGATATCATGAAAACAGCATGTAACAAATTGTTTCATGAGAGATGCTGTCCTGAGCGCTAATATTTAGCCGCTATATAAAGTGAAAGGGGAGCAAATGGCCGGGAAATTATAGAGGTATAAGTTATGCTCATAGTACCGGAAATAGCGTACTTATAATTCTGTAAGACCCTACATACTCATGCTTTAAACAATTTAACAAAATGTCACAATTTAAATACATATTTAATACAAGTTTTCGCAGTTAATATTATTTTGCTTTTATTAACAATTTTTTAAAATCAATAAAAAGGTTAAGGAAAACTGTTTGGCTCAAAATGTGACACTTTTCAAGTAGTAAATAAGTTTGTACTTTTGGCCATTTCTGCGTATGGAAACTGAGTAAAAGGTACATATTAATCAAAAGGCTTTGACAAACAAAACGCCGTGTAACGTCTTTCTATTTTAATTATTTCTTTCAAATTATTAAAAAATAGAATATATAATAATATAGATGGAATTAGTACTGTACAATTTCATTGCTCTATACAAAAACTCCAAGTATGAAAATGTTTTACATTTTACAAAAGTATTTCTGCTTATGTGTCAACTTAAAATGGCATTTGACACTGCGGAGGAGAAAATATGGTGTAGGGGTATTTCGAGCAAAACTTTTAGGCTATAACGACAAAACACACAAATGTTAGATTCTGCATTAAGCTGTACCAAAATTACATTTCTGAGAGTTGGGGAACATCAATGGGAGTTGGTGTTATCAATGTTAAATTAATTTATCGGTGTTATCACCCACACATTGCTCCTTCCGGGAAGATTAAAAAGAAATTACATCTACACCAAATATGTTATGACACTGCGGTGAAATTGGGAGTCCCATAGAACTTAGAGACTTACTTAAGCTTACTTCATCACAAAGACACAGCTCAGGTATGCAATGCTCATGGGTAATGGCGTATTGCAAAGACTATATATATATTTAAAAATAGAAGCTAAACTTAAGCAGATATTATCTCACAAATGCTAGACGAAAAAGGACATCAAATAAAAGAAAAGGGCAAACTAATGGAAACTAATTGGTGAACCATTAGCTATCTACCATCTTAAGGCTAAGAATATGCATTATTGGTCAAGCATAAAGCTCTAAAGTGCCGACCCAAAACAAGTTGCCCCTATGTACCTGCTGAGTAGCTTTGTATATTGCACCCAGCAACAAGTAGGCGATTTGAGTAGGAAACTTCCGAACCTTGTGCATCTGAATAATCATGGACAATCTAATTTCCTTGCTCTACATAACTGGAAACACAATTTATCCCGGAGAAGCATTGCACAATTTACAGTGCTTAACGAAAAGTCAAAGTTAATATAAATTCATATTAAGAGTAGGTACACATTCTCGCTTCCTTGTATTGTTAGGTATTGTAGTATATTTACTTTGAGATTATTAATGCTGTATCATATTTTCAAAATGTAACTTCAAAAATAGTATTTAATTCATTCCGTTTTACTTTAAATTTCCAAGATACATACAATATTTTATAAAAACTTTGTATATAGGCTGATGACTATGTACTTTTGTGAGAATGCAAGAAAACTTTGTACTTTTGCGGTCACAAGCACGTGCACAAACAGCCAGACTTATTAAAAGGTAGATATTTAATTTTTATGCAAAAAGTTCATTTCGTACTTGCAAATAATGCTGATATTTATTTTAAATAGAAATAAAATATATTCTGAGTCTACGTAGTATAAATCAGAACCATTTTTTGCTTTTAAAGTGTTAGGTGTTTATATTCATACTCAGAACTAGATGTCTATCAACTATCCATTTGAGATGTTAATTTTTTCTAAATGTCTCATTATGAAAGGAAATATAAGCACCAAAAGATTTAACATTTTACCATAGTAAGAACTTTTCAATACTTACTATGATCAGCTTGGGATATTGGATATAGATTATAGGTAGTTAATATTGTAACTATGCCAAATTTAATCGGTATACTTGCTGCAAGGTTTCTTTTAGTAAGCGAGCTTAACACAGCATATCCTTTGAATATCTCAATTCAAGAACCCACCCACTTGATTCTATAGAATTGTAACAGGAACAAACTAATTGGAGGGGTTAGAGCTCAACCAACCAACAAGTTGTTCTCCTTGTAATTAACTACCATGCACAGAACTCATCATTGGCCTTCGGAAGTGTTCATTGACCGTAACTGTTCCCCGAACATCAAAGGAACTTGCTGTCCAAATTTATTTCTGATTTACCATTTTAGCAGGTAATATGTATATACCTCAATAGAAAGTCTACTTAATCCATTCGTATCTGAAGCGTCTTTTAATTTCTCTTTTATTTTAATATATAAACATTTCAAAAGTATAGCTCTTATTTATATGATGATATAGCAAGTTATTTATGTTAAGTTGGTTTCTTTTTGTTACTAAAAACTACCTGAAGAACATCCACGTCTATATATTCTCATTTATGTTACCCAAAAGTGCAAAATACAGTAAAAATAACAAATATAGCATATAAATCAAAGTCCTTCAAATTTGTTTGTACTAAAATAAATAGATAAATCGGAAAATCTAAACAAATAAAATGAAATAGAAGGAAAGCCCCATAACGCTCTGGTGATTTGTTGTACTGGATAACATTATATTTATGGCTTTGTAAATCTCTAGAGGAATTAGTTAAGGCAACGTTGGAAAAAGTATAATGATAGTTACATGTTTAATAAAGGCTTATTTTGATTTAGAAATACATATTTTCAGTAAAAAATTAGTGCATTGATTGATGACGTACGAAATAAAGGAATTATTACGCCTAAGGTCTACAGAAACTTAAAAAAGTTATGAAATTAAAAACAATAATGTTAAAGAATAAAAGAAACAATAAATATTATTTTTAAAAATATGTACCTCGACACAAAAGAACACTTAATAAAATACTTCCACATCTCCCATGCATTTACAGAAGAGAAATATGGGCGCATAAATTTGCACCAAAGCGGGATTTTAAAAATAAATTGCCCTCTATTCCCTTTGTGGGTCGTAGTGAAATAAAATGATTCGGGGAAACATGCAAAAATATTAATAAAATAATATATTACAAAATATACTAGGAATTGGAATCAACTTTTTACCATTTTTTAAAAATATGCTTAGTGGATACCCTAAAAAATCGGCCTAACATTAAAATATAGCTGATATAGGCTGAACAACAAGCCCTACAAAAGTGTTCTACTAAAAGCAGTACTGATATTCGAGTGCTATTCTTGAAGAAAAAGTAGATAAAAATGCATTACTGAAAGTAAATATTTGCAACCGTACTCCATTTTCAAGTAAGATAAACATAAACATGATTATAGTGTCTGATTGCGAAACATTTTTGCCCTATGAAATGCATCTCGTTTTGTATGCCTTTTGGGGAATTTTATCATGCAGTCATATATCTTCAAAATGCTGAATGGTCGGTCCTGGTGGTGTAGTGGTTACCATACTTGCCTTCTAAAACCAAGATCGCGGGTTCGAACCCGGCCAGGAGCGATGGATTTTTTCGGGCGTAAAAATCCTAAGTATGGTTTCCTTCGGAAGGGAAGTAAAGCCGTGGGTCCCGTGTCGTACATTTACGGCACGAAAAAGAACCTCAAGCCTGAAAGAGAGGCCTCTGAGCAAAATTTGTCGACAGTTTCACGCCCTGAGTTGAATGGGACGCTGATGACCTGAGATGTTAAAGAGCGTCCATAAATAAATAAAAATAAACAAAAAATGCTGAATCAAATGATAAGACATTCGCAAATGAGTCAGCATATTTCTGACCTTTTTTTTAGAAATTCTCTTTCTGTGGTAACGAGAGACGTAACCCTATTGAGGCATTTTTTATTTATTTATTTTTTTTAATGGAATACAAAACCCCGGCAGATATTTAAATACGGTTTTGAACCATCGGACATGAAAAAAATTAATTTTATATTGAGCATTTAAGTTATGCTCTTTGGGATTTCAAATCCTTCACTGCACTATCATCATTATTTGGAACATTTTATACCTTAATTCTACCATACTATCGATAGTAAGGTAGATTGCAGTACATGAATTCTGTATTAGGCTCTATAAAAATACAGTTAAATTTAGAATTATATCACCACTTTTAATCCAGAAGATATATGGGACATTTAATGTAAAATAGTTAAACTGTAATTAAGTAGAGAGAGAATTTTACTTACATAATGTATAACTGAATTTGTCATATAAGCTTGACTAATTATCGCTGCAATTTTATATCAAAATTAGCCTAGGATTATGTTCTTTTTTATTGTAGAGTGAATGTTACAGTGATTGAAAAATTATGGACACCTTATCTTACTATCGTTCGGCGGGTTTTCTGGTGGCCTTGTGGTAACCATACTTATCTTGTAGACCTAAGATTGCGGGTTCAATCCCAGCAGATCGATTTTTCTACGTAGAAAAATACTAAGTATAACTTAGATAATCGGCGGACTATATTATGCTGACCAATAAAGGCAAATGATCGAGTAAAGGAGGAATGGGTGGAATGGAAAACCGGAGTAAGGTACAGCTTCCTCTGCCACTGCTACGGCTGCTAGGATCGAACCCTGGCGGCCTCAATGAGAGGAGAGCAATTCAGCTGGAGCGTGTCACACTCTGAATATTAAAGTACACATAGCCAAAAACATTCAGAACCAGTTGACATCATCGCTTCTCATGTTTTGATGTTAAAGAGCCCAGGTTTATTCATGATACATTTTTGTCAAATTTTCCACATTTTAATTCCTATAAAACGAGAATGCCGTACATTGCAGAAGCAATTGTTATGTGATACATACATTGCCACCTAAATATTTACAGAAATGACCAATATATACGCCATTTTAGTCTCATCAGTCTGTTTAGGCGTGTTTAGACTGAATAATTTTCATAAATTTCGACTTCTTATTATGAAACATTTAGGTTGGATACTATTCAGGTTTGATAACTGGGAAAATAATAGGTCTAAACCTAAAAATATGGGATCTAATCTTTAGTTTGAGGTCACTTATAGGGTCAATGAGTTTTTAACATGATTAGTGACTCAAGGCGTTCATTTGAGGCAGTTGCCGTGCCATTATAATCCTATTATTATTATTATTATTATTATTATTATTATTATTATTATTATTATTATTATTTACAATGAGTTGATATGATACATAACATTGTTTGATGCAGTGAGTCAAAAAAAAAAAAACAAACAAACGGAAAAAAACTTGAGTTATACTTAGGCATTAGATAATTTGCTAAATACTAACAATATGCACAGTAAAAGGATATTAAAAAAATGTGCTGAAAATATTACAAGCAATAAAACTAAAGCGTTATACCATTATGTTGTAATTTCAGATTAATATCAAGTAATTTTCAAATCGATGTTACAAACACACATATGAACTCTAGAACAGATTTTAGCTGAATTAACTTCGCATAAACGTTACAAGTAATAAAACAAACATATACAAAAATAAGCTTCATATATCTGTAAATGTGATTTGATTTAACATCGTTGTATATGCACTAACTGTATGCTCTCACCTTTAAAACTAAAGGGTAAACAGTACATTTAGATCACTAAATCTAAAACATGAATATAAAGAAAGAGAAAGAGAGGAAAGAACGAGAGATAGGCTCAAAGGCAGAATGCGCTTCTTTACTGCATTCGCTTATTTGCATCTTGCTGCTGATAAAGAAGCAAACGCACAGGATAGATACCTTTTAATTCATTTTAATAAACAGTTTTAACATCATATTTTATGGTTTAATCTTCGCTGAATTTACAACTTTCCACGTTATTTGGAAGTCTTTGCCAGAAATTCGTAATTCACCTTAAAGATTTTCTTTTTCCTTCCCTTTCACCGTAACTACCATCACTATTTGGCATTAAACATAGCTCTTCTGCGGTACTAGCCATTTGTTTTGGTTTTCAAAGTATCTTTTCAATGTTTTCACTCATTTTGTGTACGTATTCATTAAATATTTACATCGTGTGTGTTAATTACTTAGCTTTAATCATTCCAGAAGTTAAAATGCTTCTCTTCATCAAGGAAATACTTAAAGTGAAATAGCAATGAATAGAGAGATGAGGAGAGCGAAAAAGGGAGCAGGTATGTTTAACACTGCTGAGTTTTGCATGATATATATACGAAAAATTCTCTTTAAGCCAAAGCTAATGGATGAAATGGTATTTCATCCCCATCTTGTCAAAATGTAAATAGTTAGGTTTGTTATATAATACAAAATTAAATAATAGTATTCTACAACGTAAAATTATATGAAAGCCACAATTGAGCTATAATCATGTGGTATACCGCCACGGTTAGCCAAGGTCATTAAGGCGCGGACTCATGAGCGGGAGGTCTGGGGTTCGAATCCCGCCGGGACCGTCCTCCGTGACTGAGGGGTTTTCCAGGTTTTCCTCGGTCCTCATAAATGGCAAATGCCGGGGGGGGGGGAGGAACTTAAACTTAGGCCTGGAATGTTTCCTTCCTTAAAAATATCCTTTCCCAATTTATCATTTCATCTCATGTATCATCAGTGTCCATAGCCTGTGGTGCCTCAGTAGTAAAAACGGGCGTTAAACACCATTTAAAAAAATATGTGATATATAGGAGATTATTATTCGCATTAACTTATGTGTGCATGCGCCAATTGGTAAAGCCTTTGTTAACATGTGAAAGAAATTGTAAGGGGAGGGACTACTATTGTGCATGCGCTGCGGTGTAACTGCTGGAGGTTACCATGGTGACACTAACGGATTGAAGCTAAGAGGAGGGAAAAAGTGTCTCTATACTCTCCAATGGGTCATATCGTAGACCGGGATTAAGCTGATATTTTCGAACCATTTACGTAACGTAAACGTAATAAACGTGAAGTTTTAAGGAAGTTATTGAAAATGATTGAGAGGTACCTTGATCACGATCCTGGTTTGTTATTTTAATGAAATAAATTAAGGATGTCGAAGATACGTTACGATACAGCGAGTTCTAAAAATGAGCGCTCTAATAATGTGGGCTGACATATTTTGTGATTCTGTGTAATATTCGCCTGCGAGCATAAATTAGGAAAATGATAATGATATAATGTGATAATACTTTGAGGTATTCACACTTTAGCTTGTGATACAACAGCACATCATATTATAATTTTTATAAATTGATATTCAGAACTTTTACAAGGTCTAGAAGGAATGTACATAGTTCTGATATGCCAGTAGGCTCAGTTATTAAACGTATCGAGGAAAATTCAGCTGCAGGCAACAGTGTTAGTCTAAAACAGAAATGTTTTCAGTAATTCACACTGAACTAACTGAAACAATCTAGGGCGTTAATAGAACCATCATATTTTAGTAATCCTGCATTTATAAAGGCTTATAGATTTTGTGAGGTATTTTAATATAATTGCTAGAGTTAATGTTTGGTCTGATGATCAAAAGCGACAGTTTTTTGAATGGTAAGATTCCTTATGGTATCAGACATTAAGTCAGAGTCTTACTTGCTCGTCATGATTGGAATTTCTTGATCTCTAAATTTGTAGCCGCCTTTGAAATGGCTAATAATTGCTATAAATAAACTCCAACAACAATACAATTAGACTCAGAATCAATGTCAGACTACATACAAGGTAATTAATTTAATTTTATTTTTATTTATTTATTCTTTAAGAGCTAAGATCATTAGGCCTTCTCTTCCACTGTACCAATCTAACAATAATTAATGAAGTTACAGCGACAATATTACAATCACAACATTGGCAGTAAAGTTGACAATATTCGTACACATATAAACCAATGTAAAACATACATAAATAAATATATGCTAATACATAAATATTGATAATGAAAATATTAACTTAAGAAGAAGGAAAAAACAAGAAAATTAAAGAGCAATAACATACAACAAGCACAAGCAGTGACAACTTCACAAATATCAACTTGCATAAATCCTGAAAGTGGAAATAAAAATACAAGTAAAACACAAAATTAAACCGTGACCATTCTATGAAGGAGATAGGAATATTTATGATAGTAATAAAAATAATAGAATGAATAATTCTACAGCAGGTAAAATAAATCAATACATACATTGTAATAAAAGGAATCTAAATCTAG
The DNA here is from genome assembly GCA_030762175.1 of Metallyticus violacea. Taxonomy (NCBI): domain Eukaryota; kingdom Metazoa; phylum Arthropoda; class Insecta; order Mantodea; family Metallyticidae; genus Metallyticus; species Metallyticus violacea. Next base: position 80,876,159 of record CM060834.1, read on the forward strand.
GGTAATCGATTATTTCTAATAATATCAAACAATTTCTTATGAAATGCTCCTAAAGATCGGCAGTCTCTGAAATCCCGTGGCAATGCCTTCCAGAGATGAGTAAAGTGATGTTCGGTGCAATGTAATAATAGTACGTGCTGGGATTCAGAACGTGTGTTAAGATATGAGAGGAAGACAGATTTTGAAAACGAGAAGATAAATAAGATGGGGAAGATGTATAGATGATTTTGAAAAGTAGTGTGAGACAATGAATATGTCTTTGGTCTCTCAGGCGAAACCAAAGGAGAGTGTTATAAGATCGAACAGGTGCACATCGCAGATGTAACGTATGCATGTATTAAGAACACACGCAGTTTTTGTTTTAGGTTAGGGTTTAAGTCTGTGAGCTGTAGTCGAAGTGAGACATCATCAGGAGACTGCACCAAGATGTTTTTTAAGGTTCTGGGTAAGAACACGTTTAATCTTTTAAACGTATGGATTAGAGAACTTGCCTTCCTGCAAATTTCTGTCGCTCTGAGATGGGTTAATGATTAAGCATACAGTTAAATCAGTTACAGCGATTGCTACACCGTCGAATCAGCCTGGTTTTAGGGTCAACAAACAAAAATCAAGTCATCCTCCGGTAACTTAGAGAAGACATCAATTATTTGCTACCGATGCAACAGACGAGGACATATGGCTCGCTCCTGTTGGGCAAGAAATACCCATAAAATATCGAAGCCATGGCTCAAACGACTTGACCTAAAGGTGACAGATTAACGCTTTACTCTGAATTGTGTTTCCTCTCTTATAGGACATGAATTACAAATAATTGCTACTATTAATGATAAAAAATATACATATTCTTATTTTGCTTGACAAAGGAAGTGCTGGTAATTTAATTAATGCTGCTCATATATCTGATGTTTACAAGTTGTAGCCCCTTTAAACTTTTCTGGGTACAACTCGAAATAAATTGCATACTTTGTTAAATTTTGGAATTAATAACTTTTTATTTAGGGAAGATGTGGTTAAAAGATTTGACCCATTACTTTATTTTAGCAATGCTTTCTTTCTTGCTGACAGTGTAGCTATTGACCATCATTAGCATAACATTTCTATTTAGATTGATGGCAGAAATATTATTAATATATCAATTTCAGGAATACTTAAAGGTCGGCTTGAAAATTTTCCAATCTTTGCTAGATCATAATAATATACCAAGTTTTAACCAAGTTTCTGTCTTGGCAGGACTTGACAGGACGTTTGGCTAGGTGGAGCTTTAAAATCCAAAAGTATGATTAATACATACTATAAATCTGTGAACAAACATCACGAATTTGTTACCATATCAACATTTTTTGTATTATAAATAGATTTGTTTTTATTTATTTATAGACATTCTTTATCATCTCAAGTCATCAGAGTCTCGTTCAAATCAGGGCGTGCAACAGCCGACAAGTTTTGCTCAGAGGCCTCTTTTTTCAAGTTTGAGGTTCTTTATCGTGCCGGACCCACGGCTTTACTTCCCTTCCGAAGGAGCCTATACATAGGGTTTTTACGCCCGAAAAAAATCCATCGATCCTGATCAATGATCCGTCTTTATCAGCGAAGTAACACAAAAACGCTTAAAATCACTTTTAGTTTCTTCTAGTTTTAGAGCGATATCATTTTGCTTGCAATGATATACTGAACGCTTTAACCGGACATTGTTGAACTTGTTAAAACACTTTGTAGATATCGAACCCGGCCAGGACCGATGGATTTTTCCGGGCGTAAAAATCTCAAGTATGGCTTCCTTCGGAAGGGAAGTTAAGCCGTGGGTCCCGTGTCGTACATTTGCGGCACGAAAAAGAACTTCAAGCCTGAAAAAGAGGCCTCTGAGCAAAATTTGTCGGCCGTTTCACGCCCTGAGTTGAATGGGACGCTGATGACCTGAGATGTTAAAGAGCGTCCGTAAATAAATAAATTAAAAAAAAACTTTGTAGATACAAACAAAAAGAAATGGTATTTTATTTTGCTGTATATAATTTTTTTACAATAACTCTCTGTTCAAGAGACAATCAACGCTCATCTTTCTTCGGTCTATGGTCCTTAACCGTCTCTACGAAATCAGGTAAAATTGCAAGCTACTTTTAATTATCTGTTTTTCCAGCAAGCTCTTCAAAAATTCAGAGAGCCCTTGAAACTGCAATTTACAATATTAATCAATAACAAGTTAAACAGAAAGCCGAATGTGATGACGAGCACAGAGATATAAAGTTTAATATTGGTCAATTAGTGAGTGTTTATAACTATACGTAAAAAGAGAAAATGCACCAAATTCCTTCATAGATAGTTTGATTATTTTAAGGCAATTAAAAAACTTACGCCTGTAACATATGTTTACAGTGAGCCTAAACGAAAAGAACAGTCAGTTCATATGTCTCGTCTTTATCAACATTATGATCCTATAGGCCGTTATCGATTGTGAACCACACATGTTTATTGGTAGGAATGTATTTCTATTTATCTATTTGTTTGGAATGTAATTATTTCTAAATTACCAATTACTTAAAAGTGAATATTTCAATTTCTAATACTGTGAATATCTGATTTATTTGTTTTTGTATACCAATAGAAATTGATGACTGCATTGTGTGTGTGTGCAATTGTAATATTGAAATGCTTTGTGTTTTTCTAGTGGCCAAGCTATATTAGAGCCGTCTCTACATCGTAGCGGATATTTACTTGGGGTGGTCTCTGAGATGTACTTCAGTGATTGGAAATAAAGAAATACATTATTTTGGCTCGGCGAATTGACTGTAATGTAATCGCCGGTGCCGTTATTAGGAACTCTGTGTGTGTGTGTGTGTGTTTTATCTTGTTTATTTACTGCATGCTCCATTACTATAATAATTAGTAATACTACATTCATTGCTATCATTTCATTGTTACATGTTATCCTTAATACTATTTTTGAACACTGTTTCATTCTTATTCTAACCTAATCATATTTGAAGATTGTCTAAATTTGTTATATTTGAATGCTTTTACATTATCATTCTGTCACCACATTTCCTATCCTATTAGTCAATTTGTGCGGAATTACAGGTAATATACTATTACAAACGTTCAAACAAACACAAAAATTCATGACAGCATTATACAATCACTGCTTAAAGACTGGAAGCTTCCCCAAGTTATGGAAAAGAGCAGAGATCATACCAATTGTGAAACCAGGGGAGGAAAATAAAGCAGACGTCACCAAATTTAGACCCATCAGTCTTTTAGGAATAGTAAGAACCGCGCGCGCGCGTGTGTGTGTGTGTGTGAAATGAATGGCTGGACAAAGTTGCTATGATGTGCTTGCAATGCCGTCTTTCAAGGACACTGTCATGTATATCAATTATGCTGAAGCTTTTGTTCAGCGCCATTGCTGTAATCTGCTCGCCGTTTGACATTCCAGCAACTCCGGAGTGAATGAATGAATGAATGAATGAATGAATGAATGAATGAATGAATGAATGGTGTTTAGCGTCCTTTTTTTACTACTGAGGCACCACAGGCGGTGGACACTGGTGATACATGAGGTGAAATGAAGTATGGGGAAAGAATTTTTTTTAAGGAAGGAAACGTTCCAGGTCTAAGTTTTTGAGTACCTCCCCGGCATTTGCCATTTATGATGACGGAGAAAAACCTGGAAAGAAACCTCGGTCAGGGAGGACGGTCCTGGGTAGAAATCAAAACCCAGACCTCCCACTTACGAGCCCGCGTCTTTCTTTCAGTGTCCGTGTGTATATCTGAGAATGATATTGCGGATGTGGAAAATTGACCCCACAGTTCCAACCAAGTTACCCTCTCCTCTAAAGGTAAAAGCCAAACAATGAAATTTATCCCAAAACATGTTAACTAATTTCTGAGCCACTTTCATAGCAATTTTCTAGGATGCTTTTTGTATATTTATTTTATATAATAATCCAAACTTTTTCGTTAATTAAGCACATTAGATTACATTTTAGTAACACGTATACATTCGGCAGGTTATAAGCTACTAAATTGCCGTAAGCTTTTTAATAAAAATAAAGTACTTTCAGCTTAATTTTAGGAATTTTAGGAACTCCACTGACGAAAAATATATGAAAGTGCTCCTAATTACGACCAATGTTGCATGCATTAAATAACTCTTCTTGATTTATGCCGGGGTTGTGAAAAAAGCAGATACATCATTCATTAAATTGAAAATAAAATATTCATATTTACAATTTCAGGCATGGCGGATGATAGAAAAATGTTTCACGTTCTTATCATTATTTGCAATATATAGCACCATTCGCTCTGCGGTGATGTATATAAACTCTTCAAATTATGTAACATGAAAGCATAATTTGATCTCTTTTGCTTTTCTTCCACGAATTTCAATATTATTACTATAAAGGTGTCAAATTCTGCAAAAAGCTCTAGAGTTATCTGAAATATTTAGTATGTTGTTGATCATAATAAGTTAACTGTGACCCCTGATAGCTCGGACCTCTGCAGTAACGTCTCGCTTCAACACAAATATTCAATTGCATTTACTTTCTATCACAAACGGACTATTTATTCCAATAATTAATTCTTCTTTACCATTTAAAGGCCATACTCATTTTCTGTACTAAGGTGAATTTTCATAGATAGTGCAGCAACGCTTTGCATTATATTATTACAATATTCAATAGATCTTGTAAGGCTCCATTAAACAATAAGGGTGGAATACTAATCTTACATTCAACCTGCGTACATTTTTTATTTCTTAATCTACCTCATTTTGCCTTTATTTAAATATTTCAGAATAGTTATTCCAGTTGTCTCCAAAATTGTTTACTATCATAGCCTGTAGTTTCCATAACAACCCTCAATTATTGATTTGTTAATAAAGAAATTAGTTCATTATTCAATTTGAGATATTTCAGAAAATTCACTATCATCATTTTGCCAATAAGAAACAGCTGACAGCTTTTTTTTATTAATAATAGCAACATTTGAAATACCAACAGTTATATGTGAACCATATGCTTCTCTATTTTCCATTTAACCTTTAAGCGGACGCGCGCGGCATTCAGGGTTGTATTTTTATTTCTTGCTTTTTGGACATATTAAAAATATGCGGCATTAATAAATAACATAATAAAGACTGTAATTGTTATATTCTGGGCTTTTTTAAAATATTGCACACAAATACTAATTAAAATAATAATGCAAATGTACAGTATGTATTTACTCGCAAAATTCATTTCAAAAGGAAAAATGAATAGGAACAAAATACAGTGTTGCAACACGTGATAGTTTGTTTGTGCAATATTTATACGTTATCTTTGTCTAGTTACAGTATAAAATTATGATGTTCTATCAGCCTTTTCACCCCATAAAAAGAGTAACTTCGATTTAAAGTAAGGGCCGAGACAGATCAGGAAACATATTTGCATATTAAATAAAATATAGATAATTAATATTACATAATTTCTCATACGTTGTAAATAGCATGAAGCATACTATACCATTAATATCTAGTAGACATGAGATATGAATTCAAAATGGAGAGTGGATGACTAGAGGTCTGATATAAATTGTAAAATTATTTATTATTAGTTAAATGATGAATATGTAAGAAAATTTCTTGTAAAAAGCAGTGTTTGCAGAGCATTATGCTACTTGGTGTGGTTGCTTTTGTGTCTTCGGTGAGATAACACAATTGAATTACGCACCTGGCGAGAAAGCGCTCTAGAAATGCTCTTTTGTGTTTTACAGAAGCTAATAATCCTTCAGAGGGAATTGAACGTTCCTAAGGAGACGGTAACGCAGATGAAAATACTCAGCATGGCGTGGACGCGTTTTCGAAAACTCAGCTATGAATAACCAGGATTTTAAAGTAATGAGTTTCAGCGCTTTTCCATGAGCTTTAACTCACCAATCAGAACCTTAGATTAAACGACGGTAGTCCGTGAGCTGTGTCATGTGCTTCGATAAACACATGGAGATATTTAAATAGTTATAAGTGGAGATATTTTAAAATTGGTATAGAAGGGGAAGGTGATCATTATTGTTTGTCACATCAACAAATCTGACACACCGTTGTAAAAATTTAAATGTTTTGTAACTGAAAGCAGCTCTAAAGATAACAATGCCTATGTTCCATGTCATCTATGTTCCATGCCTGCCATTTTGACAGTTATGAGAAAAAGTATGCCACAAAGAGCCATTAGTTCTGCAGAATGTGTAGCTCTACAATTCCTTTCTCTTTGGTAGTTGATATCTGCTCTTTTTTTTAATAATATACAAATTAGTTTATTATACACGGCTTCTAAGTGAGTGGCCCTATTTCTGACAATCCCTGTAGGCTCTGACAATGATTTTTAATATTTTTAGCCTTAAACTTAAATTCTCCATAGAAATACTAATCCAAATAGTTTCATCATCCTTGCCTATGAAAAAGCGAAAATGTATGTTTTGTTCCTCGACGTTTCCAAATTCAAATAATACGGATTGTTCTTAGTCACTATCATTGTTGTCTTGATAAACTTCATCAGCTTCTCTATTAGCTTCGTTTCAGAAATTTTTCCTCCTCCTTCAGTAGCTCGAAAGTAGCTGTTACTCTCTCTTCTGAAGTACGAAATCTTTTGAACCTTAAAATTAATGTATATTTATATTATTGCAACCACAAACAGAAAAAAACTTAGTACTAAACACTTTCCTTCACAAAATGTTATATATATATATATATATATATATAACATATATAAATTGTTATATATATATATATATATATATATATATATATATAAAAACTTACATTACACACTGAAAAATGCTTACATATCCGGGCGCGTGCAATAATTAGTGTCGCAAAATTGCATTTTTCACTTTACAGGTCAATTACAGTGGCTAACGACTCTTGAAAACAACAATAATCATACACATATTCATTAAATGCCTTCAAAGGCGAATACACGAGCGGGCTTCCGGAAATAACCAGAGTACTTATCGTAATACTCCGTAGACCAAAAAATGCGGCACGCAGTGTTGCGGCTCGCCCGCTTAACGATTAATCGCCACACTTGCTCCTATAATGACAATCGTGTAGCTAGAGCGAGTTAAAACAATTTTGTATATTTGCTTTTAGGAATTCAGAAGGAATGTAAGCTATTGCAGTTCCATGGGTTTCGTTTTGAATATTTTTTTCCCATTTTCTATCTATCCTACCTACTAGGTACCGAAAAGGACAAAAATTATAAAAATGCATATATGGATGTGTGTGCACGCGTGTCTTAACGCTCTAGTGGTATCAATTTTAGTTTTTTCTTAACGAAACTCGGTATATAACTATCAATTAGCAATGATCTGTCGAGTTCTAAACGAGCAAAAATTGATAATTAACCTAAAACTAAAATAAAAATAAATAAATAAAACTTCTTGCTCTATCGGCCGCTAATTTTGCTTTATCTAAATGAAATTGGGTAGATTCCTTTAACATAAATTTATAAAGGCCGTTTCTGAAAATCACAGCAATCGGCTATTTAAGAGTGAAGCTATTACTTGAAAAACGAGTGGAAGTTAAGGCGAAATTTAAAAATCGCTGTAGCGGCCGCATTTTAAAAATTTTAAAGGTAGCTCTGTACCTACAATTTTAATAAAATAAGAAAAATATTTTCTAAAAATCAGCGAAATCGCACTGTTAGGAGGGGTGTTTATCACAAACCAAAATTTAAAACTGGCTATAGCAATATTAATATTTGCTTTTCCGCAACGAACCTCGTGCATACTATTAAATAACATATAGCTTCTGAAAATTAGAGAAGTTTTACCATTACTAGGAGGGGGTTAACCTGAAATGCAATTTTTAAAAGTCGACCTAGAAGCACCAATATTTTATTTCACAACTAAACTCCACATATACCATTTAAATCGAATAAAAAAAACAGTTTTTGAAAATTAGTGAAATCAGATTTTTAGGAGAACGTGATTAAGCGAAATTTAAAAATCACTCTAACGATTGCATTTTAATTTTTTAAAAAGAAATTCGGTAAATGCCATTGAAATAAAATAATAAAAATAGTTTCTGAAAATCAGTTAAATCGGACAATTAGGAGGAAGTTTACCTGAAACAGGAAATTTAAAAATCACTCTAACGGAATTAAAATTTGTTTTTCGCAACGAAACTTCGTATGTAACATTTAAATAAAATGAGAAAAATAGTTCCTGAAAATAAGGAAAATCGGGCTATTAGGAATGGGGATTTACCTGAAACCCAACTTTTAAATCCACTCTAGAGGCACAAATATTTTCTTCGCAACTAATTTGGGTATATATCATTTAAATAAATTAAGAAGTATTATTTTTGAAAATTAGAGCAATTGGACTATTAGGTATTCTCTTGCGTGTAATTTCCTCTATATTGTTTTAAAATAAAATGAGAAATCAATTCATCATATTAAGTGTATTTATAACGTTGAATATGTTTTGTTATTAACAAAGGCTCATCGTAACGATAGAAAATGTGAAATATTAACTTCATATGTGTTTAAAAGTTATATTTGCATTTAAGAATGTTCTAAAGTAACCTTCAGAAAGCGTTTCCGTTACATTTTTATTACGATAGTATTTAAATAAAATTTCAAAGCCAATGTAAATCGATTAAACTTTCGATTGTTTATTATTATTTGCTCAGTACATTGAAATTGTTTTTAAATCCTAACATGTTTTTGTTTTATTCAAACATATGAACATCATCTTCTCAAATACAGAATGTAACTCTCTATTTAAATGAATGTAAAAATGATATCAAGGGCTCACTCCACAAACAGGGTTATATTTAACTTTTTTAAACATACGCACACACCAAATCTTTGTCTAAGGTTTCTAATTGTTATTATAATTTTGTTCGCGTAATAGCACACGTAATGCTATAATTTCATTTCATTATTAATAATGTCATAATCTGGTTATTATATTACTTTTTTAAATTTATTCTACTAGGTGAGGAATTCGCTTAGTTTACGCATATCCTGCGTGACAGACTTTTTACAATCTGTCTCAAGCTCCAGTGTACATTTACTGTTTTTGAAAAGTCAAAGAACTATCAGCGTATTGCTTAGAGCACTGTGGTCCTAATCCGATCTAAGCGCTATTACTGGGACATGCTTTTTAATGTGTTTATTGATTCCCTTGTCGGTCCTTGCGGTGTAGTGGTTACCATCTTGCCTCCTAACCCAAGATCGCGGGTTCGAACGCGGCCAGGACCGATGGATTTTTTCGGGGCGTAAAAATCTTAAGTATGGCTTCCTTCGGAAGGGAAGTAAAGCCGTGGGTCCCGTGTCGTACATTTACGGCACGAAAAAGAACCTCAAGCCTGAAAGAGAGGCTTCTGAGCAAAATTTGTCGGCCGTTTCTCACCCTGAGTTGAGTGGGACGCTGATGACCTGGGTTGTTAAAGAGCGTCCATAAATAAATCATTCAAAAAAAATGACTCCATTGATAGATTATCTGGTTTTAAAATCTAATTTATAATTTGAATATTTTCCAGTGTATAAAGTGAATTTCATTAGAAGGGATTTAAATGGGATTTTTATATAAATACTTATAATTATAATATTTATTTTTTGCAAGTTGCCTTGGTTTTTATGTCTCTAAGAAAATAATAAATTTTTAAAAGCATAGGGTGCAAGAAGAAATCTTTAATATATCTAACTTGTCTATTATTGTGGACCTTAAAAGTCAAGGAAGAAGACATTGCTTGTATGGAGAGAGAAGAGAGAAGAAAATAAATCCTATTCGATATCTAATTAGTCAGCAAGTCGCACTCACTTCCGTCCAAGCAAAACCTACAAGAGCAGAATGGAGCGGTGAAACTAGATAAAGCAGTAGGAAACAAGCATTCAATCCATTCGAAAACAAGGCGGACCAACAAAATACGCTAACATTAGCAACTTAAACAAAACAAATTAAGCATAGGCCAGTGGAGCTAACAAGAAGGGATGTTTGTTGCTGATGGAATGGTAAACATTTCATTATATCTTTAACGACTTTCTATTCCTTAAAGGGAATGGATAAATTCAATTGAAGCGTTAATAAGTGTAAAAATTTCTTTTTGCAATTATATTGATCTTTAGAGTAGGATATGTCGCAAAAGGATGGTGCCTAACCCTTTAGTTAGACATTTCCAAACATAGGGGGTACAAAAATATGGACAAAATGTATTATTCATTCTAAATGTCATTCTCAATAAACGCTTTTTAACCCAGGCTCATTAATTTGAAATATTTCTGACTTTGGTTAAAATTATATCTGAATGATTTAAATTCTGGATATTGAGCAAAAAACTTAATCTGTTATACTATCAAACTTTTTTATATTTTACTTTATTAATAGGGCTCCCTATTGACTGACCTCAACAGTTTTTCGCCCTGAAACTATTCTAATCATTTGTACACTGTCAATTATTCCTTGCATACAAAGACTGAATTCCACATTTGGGTGGGAAGATATTTTTACCAAATGTCTAATTTTGTAGCTTGAAAGCTTTAAAAAGAACATTTTCTTCTCTTCGAATTTTAAATAGTTACGGGACCTGAAAAGGCACTCAAATTTTCTTTGGTCGCCCTATGCTTCCCTTCCGGCATATTTACAAATGTGTGGCGGTAGTGGCTAAATTTTCTGGCTATATGATTAAAAAAAAAGGATTTGTAGAAAATACACCCATCCCGCTGCTTATATGTGAGAAACAGACGTGGTTAGTGGCTTCATTGTCAGCCAATTTTGGTTAGTTATGAAACATTATGACTGTATAATTTCCTGGATAATTTCCATTGCTACCAATAATTCGAAAGAATATCAAGTATTTCATCCATAAACTACATTTAACTGTTTTCTCTCATTTTGTAACTTTTTGATCTGAGCACGCGACAATATAACTGTGTCCTTTTGTTTTGATGTATAAACGTTTTAAAAGTGCTTAACGTCCGTTCTTACTACTGGTGGGATTCGATTCCCAGACCACCCGTTCACGTGTCTGCGCCTTAATGACCTCGGCCACCCGTGGCGATGGGTTTAGACGAGTAAGTGACAATATCCTCTCCTGACATATACGAGTTTCTTTACGAGCCGAACGAGGATAATCTCAACATTCATTCTAAGGCAAGGGTAATGATACATTTATGCTTCCGACATGTAGTTAGCACTTTTTGACTGACGCTAGAACTGTCATCCGGAAACCAGACTACATGCTATGGTCGCTATATGCATTAATGACATTGTATATTGTTATTATCAGAGAATAACGTCCCTCCTAATTTTACAGAAGTGGTCATGAAGGATAAGTGTTCATGATATGCATAAAGCCATATGGAAAAGATTCCTAACAGTTTTGTAGCAGGTAGATATATATTTGTCACATCATAATGTTATACATAAAACATTCATATGTAAATAATTTTAATAAGGGATGTCTATATTACGAAAGGAAAGCCAAACGTTCATTTTATCTAACTTGGCATTCTGCTGTGTCATTTGAGCATGCTGGTGCCTGTTGATGTATGTATCGCTAGCTCACATTCAATTCCTATTTGTTTCTTGCTATCTATCGGTTTCTCTTAAATCAATCCATCCATTTATCCTTCTTTCTATGGGATATTAACAAAAGCCTGATTTTTTTTTTTTTTGCTTGATTTATTTATGGACGCTCTTTAATATCTCAGGTCATCAGCGTCCCATTCAACTCAGGGCGTGAAACGGCCGACAAATTTTGCTCAGAGGCCTCTCTTTCAGGCTTGAGGTTCTTTTTCGTGCCGGAAATGTACGACAAGGGACCCACGGCTTTACTTCCCTTCCAAAGGAAGCCATACTTAGGATTTTTACGCCCGAAAAAATCCATCGGTCCTGGCCGGGTTCGAACCCGCGTTCTTGGGCGTAGGAGGCAAGTATGGTAACCACTACACCACCAGGACCGACTCAAAAGCCTGAAACAGTCATGCAAATAGGATAATATTTCGAATCGCTTATTTTCTTCTTCTTTGAGGACGTTTCAGGGATTTATTATCTCTATTTCTTTTATTTTAGTTAAATCATGTTTCATTTTCATTTGTAAACACACCTACGTGCCAATGTGCGTACAAATAAAAAGGGATCAATGTAGATCTAGAGAATATACGGCGTTTGCGCGCAGATACACCAGCAGGCAGACCATAAAATGGAATAAAAATTTATCCGCACCGGAAGCCACTGCGTTAATATGGTGAATCGAGTTGGTCATCCCTGGGGCAAACTATTGAAATCGTTGGGAATAGAGGAAAGTGTGCGTGCCGAGGGGGAGTTTGTGAGAGAGGAAGTGAGCCAGAGTAATTAGTCGCAGCGATGGTGTTTGGAGGGAGTTGCAATTTAATCGGCTTAGCCATGAAGAGGGAGAAAGCCAGTCACCGGAACATTTGGGGCCTATACAGCTGTACAGCGATGCCGTTTGTGGTGAGCGCAACCCTTCATTCCGTTGACAATCCCGACCGTGCGCATAAACATATTTGTCTCGACAGCTCTTTTTCGCCAAAGAAATTAACACTTTATCTTACTTGCCGCAATATCCGCCGCTATTGAGCATGACCTGTATTAAAATTAGGAATAACTGAAAAAAAGTATGTTTAAAATTTCTATAGGGTGTTATACAATTTAGAGAAATGTCGTTTCAGAAAATACCTGCGGTATTCTTTGGTAATTGAAATTGCACAGGAATAATCAAAATATACTAAGAACAATAGAGCAGTCCAGCTACATTTTTATAACTATTAGTAATTAATCGATCTCATTGTGCATACAAAATTCTAAATGGAATTTAAAATAGGGTAGCTAAATTTTAGGAATGACTACATTTAAGAAAATTTATGGAAACGAAATCTGTTTAATTTATTATGAATTTAGTCTACCTATTTATAAAAATAAAACTGCTCATTGAAAGAAGTAACGTTATATTGCGAATAAATTTGCTTATTTATTATTTTATAATTTCCAATATACAATTTGGTAAAACACATTAATGTAATGTACATAGTCTTAACATAAATAATAATACCGCCACGGGTGGCCGAGGTCGTTAAATCGCGGACTCGTGAGCGGGAGGTCTGGGGTTCGAATCCCGCCAGGACCGTCCTCCCTGACTGAGGTGTTTTCCAGGTTTTCCTCAGCCCTCATAAATGGCAAATGCCGGGGAGGTGCCCTAAACTTAGGCCTGGAACGTTTCCTTCCATAAAAATAAATCCTTTCCCAATATATCATGTCATGTATCATCAGTGTACACCGCCTGTGGTGCCTCTGTAGCAAAAACGGGCGTTAAACACCATTCATTCATTAACATAAATACTGTTACAAACTTTTGACACAAGCTGTTTTGAAGGTCGCGGCCAACGCTTACGTGGGTAAGGTAAGAGGTTGTCACTGTGAGAGAGAAGAGAAAGTGTGTTTCCGTATATTGTAGCGATGGAGTGGGGCGATTATAAAAATCGTGTAGAAATAACCGGCCTCCATAAGGAATGCTCAGGACTTCATTGCTCCGGATGATTAGCCTTCCAGCAGCCCTGACCTAAACCCATTGGGTACAAGTTGCGGTCCGTGCTTGAGGACATCTGTAAGGAGAGACATCCCAAGCCCAAAGTGCTTCCTGGTGAAGGCAGTGGCAGATTTTCCAAGGATCACTGTGCATAACTCCATTGATGCGTGATGGAGTGGGGCGATTATGAAAACCATGTAGAAGTGACCAGCCTCCATAAGGAATGCTCGGGACTTCATTGCTCCGGATGATTAGCCTTCCAGCAGCCCTGACCTAAACCCATTGGGTACAAGTTGCGGTCCGTGCTTGAGGACATCCGTAAGGAGAGACATCCCAGTATCGACAGCCTAAAGTGCTTCCTGGTGAAGGCAGGGACAGATTTTCCAATGATCACTGTGCATAACTCCATTGATGCGTGGCCACAGAGATTTAGGGCCTGTGTGAAGGCCAAAGGCGACCATTTTGAAAAATGATTAGTGCTGTGTGTTTATAATACATGTAAGTGACTAGTGTTAAAAGAATATTAAATTATGTTTAAAACTGTGCAAATGGCCCAGTTTCGATGTAGCAATTTTATTTATTATTTATTTATTATTTCAGCTGTCAGAGGGCTACATTGTTTTACATAATAATTTATTCGTCCACCACATGCTGTAATTACTGTTTGGCATCGTTTGGGTAATGAGAAAATCAAATTAATGTTTTTCAATACAATAAGCAACATGCATACAATTGTCTCCTGGTTTTATCTTTTATTGTTTGGCTTGTTTCTTGTAATAGCATTCCCCATAACCTTCGGATAGTTCTAAATTAGATTCAGGTCCGGGCTATTTCCAGGTAAGTCTATCTTCTTTACTGTGTTTTATTCTAAGAAAGGAATTTACTTGAAATGTAGGAATGACTCATAATTGCATCTGCACTATCTGTATTACAACTTATTACAACTATTGATCTAAGTAATTAATTACCTTCAAAGCTATGCGACAGCGGACAAACTCATTTTAAAATTGCAGTTTGATGGATCACCAAATTGTTGATGCTGTTGATTTGTTTTATTTATGGACGCTCTTTAACATCTCAGGTCATCAGCGTCCCATTCAACTCTGGGCTGAAACGGCAGACAAATTTTGCTCAGACGCCTCTTCTTTCAGGCTTGAGGTTCTTTTTCTTAGAATTTTTACGCCCGAAAAAATCCATGAATCCTGGCCGGGTTCGAACCCGCGATCTTGGGTTTAGAAGGCAAGTATGGTTACCACCACACCACCAGGATCGACGTCTTCTATTGTAGGCATCAATTTATTTTTACGGATGTTTATATAAATGTCTGCTTTAACAATGTCACTTACGATGTCCATACGACTTATGCAATAACTGGAAATGTACCCTCGGATCATTTGATCTTGCGGATGCTTCACTTTTTGTTACGCATGAAGCCTACAGTTCATCAGTATTTCTGCTGCACAAGAACACTTTCCCATCGGTGTCATGCAGTTTAAATTTAGACTCATTTGAAAAAAATGACCCTATTCCACATTTTTGCTGTCCATGCTGCATGCTCTGTTCCCCATTACAGTCGCTTCTATCTCATGGCTTTAGTCAGCACAGATTTCTTTGGGGTCGACGGTCAAGAAGTCCTGTTTTAAGGAATGTACTTCTGATATACTATTACTGTTGGTCACTGAGACGTTACACGTGCATTCCACTGTCGCTTCACTTCTGAGGATGAAAGACAACGATAACTGATACAAATTAGGGTTAGTATTCGGTTCTGTTTTGGAGTAGATGACCTTTTCCTGCCTCTTCCTTTCACATGGTCAGATTTTCCTTCTATTTATTTAGTGCTATTGAAATGGTAGAATGGTGAAAACCTGGCTAGAGGATATGGGCTCTAGCGCTTAGATCAACGAAGAAATAACAAATAATAGTATTTTTCTTCCTCGGCGTTAATTCCATTCCTTTGTCCATCTTGTTACCACAATGTCTCAACTAGGAATTAGTCTATGTTATATTTCTACAATGAAAGGTGACAACAAACTGTTTGGTGTTGTTAGTGAAAATGCACTTGGAAGTCAAACAATGGAGCGAAGAACACAGGGGCAACAAGTGAGCACCAATTTATACCTAAGCTTTAAATGAATCATTGCTTAAGTCTCAATTGCAAATGCAAAGGGGTTCTGCAATAAAAAGTTCCACCCCTGTAACTACCTTTTGTCTGAGTGTGGCCAGCTTAAATCCATGCCTAAACGATTAAGACTTTGCAATTCCGAGCAAGCGTGTTTATCTTGAAGAGAAGAAATAACATACGGTGAAAATGTTATTGGCGATTGAAATGTCATAGACTAAAGGTGTTCACAAAACCTGGGCTTTTGAACGCTAAAAATAAAATTGCTTTGCATATGAGAGAATTACACGTTTTAAAACTACCCCCTACCCCTTCGCAAATACAATTCACGTGGACTATATCATTTTATATACAGAGGGCATCAAAAATGTATATACAATTTCACAGTAAATATCTATTTAATATATTTCAAAGTTGAACCGAAAAACTACAGTAATGTGTAGTATGATGTTCTGTAAACAAATATGACTCGCATATATTATGATAGGGTTGCTAAGTGACAGGTAAACTAACAATTAACAATGAACTTAACAAGATTATCCCATGACGCTCTGTAAACAGATGCGACTCACATTACGTTATGCTAGAGTTCCTACTACCAAATTGAGCCCAGATTATCGTTTGAACAGCTGTATTGAAGTGGTATTGGAAAACCGAGAATGTTGTTGAAGTTCAAAGGTAATGGAGAGGGGTGTACAGAACAGAACCGCTAACACGAGTAACAATTGCATGCATTCCAAACAAATTTGAGACTCGTGGTACCGTATGCGATGTTTACAAGGGTAGATCTGGGAGATCTCGCACAGCAACCCTCGCG
Source organism: Metallyticus violacea (assembly GCA_030762175.1). Taxonomy (NCBI): domain Eukaryota; kingdom Metazoa; phylum Arthropoda; class Insecta; order Mantodea; family Metallyticidae; genus Metallyticus; species Metallyticus violacea. Next base: position 80,892,620 of record CM060834.1, read on the forward strand.
TCCTCGGCTATGGTTTGGAACATTTTGAGCACTCACCGCAGAAATCTGCAAAGGAATGTACACGTGATACTGGGATTAGCAGAACCAGCGTACATCGTATTATTAAAACCGCAAAGCTAAGAGTTTTCGTTCCAAAACTTTTGCATGCATTAAATAAAGATGACCCTGATGGGAGAATGCAGTACTGTAAGTGGTTTCGGAACATAGTGCAAGAGGAAGAGCCCATAGTAAGGAAAATTTTTTGGTCCGATGAGGCAGAACTTAAGTTGAACGGAACGGTTAACCGGCATAACTGTATCTACTGGGGTGCAAACAACCCACATGTTATTTTGGAAAATACTATTAACTAACTTGAAATTAATGTTTGGTCTTGGAGCAGGAAAAGGATGGCGCTGCGGGGGATGGCGTATGTTGGACTGCTGGGTTGGTGTCCGTGGTCTCGATGTCTGCCCGGGCTGATCACTTATGAAGTCTGCTCCAATTCTGTTGAATTTTGGTCTCAGAGTCCACTGGAGTGTTTCGTGGATCAGTACAGATCCACGGGAACGATAAATGTGTTGCACAAAAGATACACCAAGTTGACTTGTTCAAATATTTTATTCACAAATAAACATATTGGGGTTACTTCCTGACTGCTCGTCGCTGACTTCACTACTCACTTAGACTGACTTTAGAATCACCTTAGAAGGACTTAAGAATCCTTCGACCGCTTTAGAATGACTTAAACTGCCCTCGACTGACTTTAAAAATGACAGACTGATTGCTTTCGTATGATTTAGGCTGTCTGCTTCCGTATATCTCTCTCAAGTGTCTCTCCCGTGAGTCTAGTATCCATCGTGTATCTCGTATCTCTACTGTCATCTGTTGTCCCTGACTTCTGTCCTCGAGTTTTCTACCACATCGCCACGCCTCTCGCTAAACTAAATTTCCTCGTATATTATCCTATTTCCGTGTTATATGTTCATCATTGGCTATCCTAAAAATATTTATTTGTATATAAGTTCTCCTTATTCGTTGACTTTTATCCGATGCCCATTGGCTAGAATTATTCTCTCCCTCCTGATCTACAATGTCTTCCCACGAACTTGAATTTTCCAAGAACAGCCTGTCATACATTTCGGCACTTTCCTCACATGCTGATTTCTATTGAAAATCTTTTGCCTTCCTTAGTTTGTAGATTTCCAAATGTTCTTAGAGATAACGCACATAGTTATGGGTGGTTTTTACTACCTTGTACCCCCGGCTTGCCTATAATAAAATTTTTTCGTCTCCATTCTGACATTTTCATTTTCTCTTAAATTATTGCTCTGTCTGACTTTGTTCAAATACTGTCCCGTTACAGCCACATGTTTTCTTATTGTGAACTTTCTAAGTATTCCTTGGGCAGAAGTTTCGTGACCTAACAAAAGATAGTTTACCCTTTCCTCAGCCTTGTCTAACGAGCGGTCAGCGGATGAGGCGTCAGGTATACATCTCGTCTCTTTCTTACATCTTACCACAAAATGTATACGCAACCCTTTTGTAAGTTAAAATCACCTGCCAAATGGCATACACATAAGTACAAGTACAAATAATATAAATTCCTGTTATATCTATCTCTAAATGATTTCATTACACATATACATAATAATTATCATTATGAAATCTAATGCCTTTAGAAATATAACTCTGCAGCCTCAAGTTATTACTTTAATAAAGGCAGCCTTATTTCCGGCTTCAGTTTGGGTTGTCATCTAGCAGTCTTATTGGAGCATTCTTTTTTGAAGGGACAGTAACTGGCCCAGTGTACCTGTGTACATGGTAAGCACATTCCGCCATTCACACACTGTATGGAAATGAGAAATTTTACTTCCAACAGGATGGTGCACCGCCATATTACCCCCGAGATGTATGTACGTACCTTGATGACAATCTTCCAAGGCAATAGATAGGACGAAGAGATTCGATTGAGTTTCCACCGCGTTTTCCGGATCTAACTCCGTTAGGCTTCTACCTATGGGGAACTCATAAGGATGTTGTATACCGTAGAAAATCAGTTACCCTGGCAGCACTTAGGCAAGAAATTAAAACGGCATGTGCTGCAATAGCTGGGGACACTTTCGCAAGTGTTACTCAATGAGTAATTCAACGTACTCAGAAGTGTATTGACGCCGATGGTGGGCATTTTGAGCAACTGATGTAACTGTAAAAGTCTAAGATGATTAATGCTCATCATTTTCTGCTTGTGTGAATTCTGTTTTGTTATTTTAAAATAGTTTTTCCTTTGCTTGAAGTGCGTATTTATATTTTTGGCACCCTATACAGTTAAAAATTGGATGGGACACAAAAATGTAACACAAAATATCCTAGATCCTTCGAAATTATTACTATAAAAAGCCATTCATACAATATAGATACTATTGACAAAGTTTTATTTTATATAAAAATTATACAACATAATCGTAAAGATTATTAATAGAAATAATTTAGTTAAAATATTCAGATAGTGTATAAATAAAATATAGCGCATATCGTATTGCAAACAACCACTAGAATTTTATTATTTCTGCTATGAAACGAATTGAAGAAAAGTTCTAATTACGGTAATTGCAGTTGACGTGTTAAACAAACAGTTATACCTATTATAGTAGCAGTGTATTATTATAACTTAACAGGTGCACGGGTCCAACGGACTTTGAGTGCGTTTATAATACTATAGACCTGTTTGATTTAGTACAAGGTATTAGATAATTCACAATATACATTCAACAATAAAACATGATAAAAATGCAAATAACTACAGAAATAAAGTAGGTGCCTCAGTTCGCCTATCTGCACACTACCAAACAGGGGTCATCTTAGGTGAGATACTTTGGGGCAAGTCGCTTTATTTTGGGTTTCCTCGTGGTTTAGACGAATTTTGGAATAAATATTTCCGCTTGCTATTTCATATAGCCGCATTTCGTTGATTCTGTTGCAAAATCAAAATTTCTATTTAGGGTGGGCCGGTGCTGTGTTCGGTTTGAGGTGGTCGAACTCATTGGACATAGGGAAATGCCGGCATTGTGATTATATTATATTATATTGGAAACAAATTAGAGATTCTGTCTACGTTCTTGCAAAACTACTCGCTGCTCTGTGTTTCTCTCGCCTCGTCCATTCCTCCCGTGGGGCGGTATTTGCTGTGGTATATTTAATTTTATAGGTTGTGATTAAGTTTGGATTCGTTGTGGATAAGGTGATCGAATTTTATAAATGGATTGGTATCTCAGGGGTGATTGGTCGAACCTCCATTCGGTACAGCAATATGGTAATTTTCTTCAAGATCAATTTATTAGTTGAACGTTTTTGTGATGCACTATCACAGGGAAAGGAGATGATAAACAAACAATAATATATTACTCGTAGTTCCAGTTTTCACAATTTATTAACACTTTGCTTTTTTTCTTACACTTCTCCCACTCACTTCAGCACCAACTAACAAGTAACAAAAAGTAATCTAAACTCCATTGCAAATACTTTTATTAATTCGCCCGTCCGTCGGTCTAGGCGTCATAAATATATTCAGCATGGCTTTCTAAATGTCACGTGATTTTCTCTTTCTACACATACCTTCCTATTGGTGAGCTTTTTATGCTAATTTACTATCGTTAATTCTCATAGGCTTCTTCTATGATTTTATTCGGGTCCACCCTCAGCAAAATCTTATGTCATAGACTCTTGACATAAATAATATATTAAAAGAGAGCCGTAACAGAGATTTTATGATTGTATCTGGATATTTATTGCCTGAGTTTTCCCTGCACTGTTAACAAAAGTATTACTCGTTCTTTCCGAATTCCTGAGATCGTGTTTTGTTCAATATTCAGTTGTTTCCCAAGTTCTAGTTGACCTGAAGTAACATTACAAAGAGACACTCTTAACCAAAAAGGTTACAATTCGTGCCTTTTCGGGGAAACCTTCCCTTTCAATGGTATTTTGCCTTTTTATTCTTGTCACAAAATGTGTAAACCATATGTCTATGACCCTTTTGGTGAATATATTATATATAAATATTATTTCTAAGCGGACCTTGGATCGATATGAAACAATAATTTCTCACCCGGAGGTGCTGCACTGGAGATTAAACAGAAACTGCCAGTAATTGAGCAAGGCAAAAGTACCGAAATATCCTTCTCCAAACTTAAATATCATGTCCAATATTTTTCCAGATATTTGTTGGCCCCCGTTGACATTCTAGAGGATTATCTCATAGTAAACTTTTGACCTTTATTCTGATAGTAGAATATTAATATTGTTTACACAAATTAAGATGCAGTTAATTTTCATTTGATGATATTAGATATCCATTGTAGTACATTTTTCTCCTTTTTTTTACGTCAAGTTAATTTAATTAATAAATATTTCAGTTGTTCACGCCATAAATTATGTAATTTATATTTTCATTTACAGAATTTTCTTAATTGCCATTCTTAAAAAATAGCATGTTTTGAGTGATAGAATTACGTGTTTTTTAATAGGTCGATACCTACAATGTTAACTGCACCCATACTTGAAGTGTGAATATGAATATCTAGCTTCTACAACACATAGGCGTCTGCTAAAACTAATACACAGCACTTTCATTTGCCAAATATACATTATGAAATACAAAAATAATTAAAAGATATTTAATGTAAACAAAAACACGTCTGAGGGGATTGCATTAATTCGATGGTGGCTAAACTCCCCCATGAATATAAGCATTAACGTTATATTTTGTTCAATTGTGATTTATTTCAAATATGTCGATATTCAGGGTGAAAAGTTCGAAATAATAGCAATGGATATGCATACATATTATATATAAAATCTACGCCAAAATTAAAACAATACAAATCAGTGCAAAATACACTTAGATGTGGCTGTCTAATTTCGGTGTACACCACGGGTGACCACAGTAGTAGTAACGGGCGTTAAACACAATTAAAAAAAAAAAACGTAAAAAATTGCTCCTGTTCGTTTCAGGGTTTACCATGCTAGTTGATTCCAGTCTATTTCTAAGGGAGTTCACAAATAAAAAATGCTCAGTGATCAATGTATGTCAATTTTACATTCATTATGTATCTGAGCTTAAATGTGCAAAAGACGATAACAAATGGGATAATGGAAGTAATGGGAGACTTGGGTAAGTATTCTTTATTATTAAGCATTCGATTTAAGCTTAGAAACTTCTGTATCATTATTAAATAATAAACATTTTTAAAACGAAAGCATTAGAAAACATAAGGTGAAAACTTTAAAAAAAATGGTAATAAAATAGCCAGCCAGGACCATGTGAGTTGGCGTGAATATTTTTAACTTATTTGGGGAAATATACATTACGCTAGATCGGCTTTGCATCCAGTGTTGTACCGCCACGGATGGCAGAGGTCGTTAAGGCGCGGACTCGAGAGCGGGAGGTCTGGGGTTCGAATTCCGCTAGGACCGTCCTCCCTGACTGAGGTTTTTTCCAGGTTTTCCTCAGTCCTCATAACCGGCAAATGCTGGGGAGGTACCGTAAACTTAGGCCTGGAACGTTTCCTTCCTTAAAAAAATAAATCCTTTCCCAATTTATCATTTTATTTCGTGTATCATCAGTGTCACCGCCTGTGGTGCCTCTGTACTAAAAACGGGCGTCAAACACTATTAAAAAAAATCCAGTGTTGTCAACAGAATTAAAAGAGAGTACGAGTAAGTGCCGAATATAATGTTGTATGGATAAATGGAGGAATGCTTTTCTTCTTAAAAATTGTGTAGAGAGTAAGTGCTTTATTATCATCTGCCACACAAATATAAGATGTTTGTAATAGTGTTTAAAACCCGTTTTTACTGCTGAGGCTTCACAGGAGTGGACACTAATTATACACCAGATGAATTGATAAATTGGTAAATATTTTTAAAAGAAAAAATTACCTCCACAGCATTTTCCATTTATGAGGACTGAGAAAAAAACTGGAAAGTACTTTTTTTTTTTTTTTTGATTGATTTATTTAAGGACGCTCTTTAACAGCTCAGGTCATCAGCGTCCCATTCAACTCAGGGCGTGAAACGGCCGACAAATTTTGCTCAGAGGCCTCTCTTTCAGGCTTGAGGTTCTTTATCGTGCCGTAAATGTACGACACGGGACCCACGGCTTTACTTCCCTTCCGAAGGAAGCCATACTTACGATTTTTACGCCCGAAAAAATCCATCGGTCCTGGCCGGGTTCGAACCCGCGTTTTGGGTATAGGAGGCAAGTATGGTAACCACTACACCACCAGGACCGACGGAAAGTACTTTAGTTAGGGAGGACGGTCCAGGAGGGAATCGAAACCCAGACCTCCCACTCATGAGCCCGTATCTTAACGACCTCGGCCTGACGGTAAATATCAGCTCTAAACGACGTACATGAATAAGACATTTTACTGCTGTATCCGTCACATTCATCGATTTTATTCCGTCTGCTGCGTTGAAGCAGTTTGCTCCATATCGGTGGGCCAAATTCGGGTGGAATTTCTTTTCTCAATAGTGGGCCTCCAAGTTGGTGGGATATTAGATTGTTATGTTCTAGCTATTTAACTGCTTTTTAAAACAGATATCTCAGGGTACTTTTGAGTGAATTTTAACAATAAATTAACACACGTATATGTGGAATTTGTGCTTTATTGTTGATAGTTAAGGACTTGTTTGCATTCGTGTTACAGATCAACAGCCGACCAGGAGGGGAACAACATACGAATTTGACCTTCATTAGATTATTTTCATGCCGCGAGCGGGAGGCGAGCGATTACACATGAACTTGATCATGAATTTTCACGATACCTGACCTCATGCCCTTGAATTGTTGGAAATGTAGGCCAGCGGTAACATTATCAGCATTCAAGATCTCTTTTCACACAACAGTGAGTCGAATAGTGCGATAAGCCCTCCGTCTCCCCTTATGAGCGTTTATATATGATTACATATCTCAAATTTAACTCCCGTGGTTTCCAGATGCTACACAGATTTCACAAATTAAGCGTAAGGCTTTTTTAATGTAACACGGGATTTAAAAACGTACGCCCAGAACAGCCGCGTCTATCTAAATGTTAAAATCTGAAAAAACTGATTCCACCATTCATATGGCGCGAAACAACAGAATTCCTAAGCGTCCAGAGTCCATCCGCTCATACATGGTCTTTAAAATTATATAAATCTTTGCCCTACTGGTTAATATCTAGTTAGTGTGACATTTATCTGAACATTTCTATGTAGGTATTGTTGTTCAATTGTAAAATAACATTTACGTTATTACGTGTGATATGATAACGGCGCTATCTATTATACAATAGGAAAGGAATAGAAAATCACTCACTTAACACTAGATTAATATTGTAACATGTATCCAAAATTGAGATGTGAAAAAATATTATCAGATAAATAAAAATATCACAAACTATATTTAATGGTGCTTTAGTGTTTACATTGTTTGTTATTCCCAATTTTTCTGATTGAGATAGTTGCAACTTACACTACTGCTAAGTTTTAACTAATATCTTCTAAAGTAACACTATCTTTGCCTAAAAACAACAATGGAATAGTACTCCTATATAACAACTTTAATTGTGTACTCTTCATTTGGAAAAGAGCGGCATATTACTTGACCTTTCAAAACAAGTAGGTAGTAAAATAATATAATTCAATTTGCTAATTGGATGTTTTATATTTACGGCCGAGAAAATGTTTAATTGAGGGCTTGATATCAATTAAGTCTAATTAGTATGTAAAATACAGTGGAAATTTATTAATTATTTATATATAACTAAACATATCTTTCAGCCGCAAAAGATGCGAGTTTTCCTCTTACATTCATGATATACAAATTCTTCTATTGGGAGTTTATTTCAAATTTCTATCATCATCACTCCGATGTGTTTAAGTGTTAGAGCACTGCAATAAAATATTTAAATAATAGTTTGAAATGCTTTTAACAAATTACATGTATAAGAATGGTATTGGTTGAAAAATATGTTTTTTAAAAAAGGAAATGCCATGAATATTCCTGTGAATAAAATGTTCGTTTTGAATTCATTTTAAAATTGGAATTGAAATCACCATTAGGAGTCAACATACAAGGTTTATACTGGTTCCTAAGTTTTTTAGTGTTTAAAAATTATTCGTATTTGCATTGGCAAGATATTTTCTAACTCAAAAAAAATATCTAATATTAAGTGCAGCAGGAAAAATGGCATGATAGTGTTCTTTGGTAAATTAAAGAAATATAGAGGTAAATAAGATTTGCCTTTATGCCATGGGCTATTAATACTATACTTTATACAAATTCTAGTGCTACATTGTTGCACTGATCCTTATATTGCATAAGTTATGGATTAAATATTGGTCATTTCAAAAAGAAATGTAAACAGAGATTTTTTTTATTTGGTTTATTTACGGGAGCTCTTTAACATCTCAGGTGATCAGCGTCCCATTCAATTCAGGGCGTGAAATGGCCGAAAATTATTGCTCAGGGACCTGAAGCCGAACTTGGATTTTTACGCCCGAAAAAAATCCATCGATCGTGGCCGGGGTTGAATCCGCGATCTTGGGTTTAGAAGAGAAGTATAGTTATCCCTACATCACCAGGACCAAGGGGGCACGAGGTCGTTAAGGCGCGGAATTGTGAGCAGGAGGTCTGAGATTCGATTCCCCACTAGCACCGTCCTACGTGACTGAGGATTTTTTCAGGTTTTCATCAGTCCTAATAAATGCTAAATAGAACATATCCTAAATGTAGGCCTGGAACGCTTTCTTCCTTTAAAAATATCCTTTCGCAGTTTATTATTTCATCTCATGTAACACCAGTTATAGGAAGATATTCTTGTGATCTGCTAGCCACTTGCCTAAAATATCATTTTATAACATATTTAACGAGTTTGGGTAGGCTAAAGACGTAGCTACAACACTAATCAAAAGAAATCCCATCCATCACTACTTTAAACTGAAAGAAATGAGAAATATATAGGTAAGCGCTGAACACGCAAACACTATTTAAACCATAAGCAAACTGTATTAAAAACAATAACTATTACTTACATTCATGATGGACGCCAACCAATGATTATCCCGGAGCACTTGCCGCATCAACTCTGCTGGAGCCAACACAATTGACTCTCGAAATCCATTAATGAACATCATCTAATTCCTATATTCATAGACTGCAGTTTTATACACGCAATCTTTTCTACTGCCATTTCTACTTCTTAACAACTTTACGTTTCCCCATTTGTTACATCTGCCCCGGCTCACCTTAACTGACGTCCTCGGCAATTGAATATATTTTATATAAATAAAAGAAATAGGTACTTGAATATTACAAAAACAATACTAAAACCGAAAAACAGAATAACAACAGTGAATATGCAGAATAATCGGATACAAACAAAATCGTAACTGTTTTCCCGCTACCTTGTTTTATTTTACTAATTGTGAATGGAGAAACGCTAGTTATTTTTTCGTTTCTTTTCTATTATCCCTAAATTAGCTTCACTTCTAAAAAAATGTAAAAAACCACAGCACAATAAGATAACTAGCGTTGCACTGAAGAAGTACATGTAATGCAAAGGTTGTTTATCCTATCACTGAGCCACTGTGGTCTGTGTGCATAGGGCGTGTCAACGCTTTCACGACGAAAGAACCAGTGCTGACGATTGGAGGCCGCGTTTACCTTAAGCTGAGCTTTGACTAGTAGCACATTATTGTAGTAAAGACAGTGTAGCGATGCAGAGGTCGACTGGGGTAAAATTTATATCATTAAAGAACGACCTCCTCAATTGTTCGCCTCATGTTTCCGACAATGAAATGATATAATAAATGAATTTATAATTATTAATTAAGCAACTGTATTCAGAATTCCTGTATATATGCTCGAACAAATAATAACTCTTATACAAAAGACACTGAGCAAATTAAGAAACAATATATAATACACTGTGCAATGGTGTTTAAATTACTACACAGAATGATTACCAAAAGAAGGTGGCATTAAACATTTGAAAGAAACCTGAATTTTTATAATACACAACTTTACCAATTCATTTTTATACAAAAAGAGTGGTCCCCATTGTACACATTACAAAGTATATATTTTTTTAAACATAGAAACACACACAAAATACATCAACATTATTACGACATCAACCCATAAGCAAGGTATCATCTAACTACACATGCATGTTTCTATACCAGCATGGAAACTACATATTCCACCGGTAGATGAAACAAAACAAAGCAAAAGCAAAATGCTTGTCAATCATAAAAATTCCTCTTTCCTCTCTCTTTTATCTTTCTTTCTTCTCTTTATTGATTTTGTTTTATTTTGTTTTTAATCAGTGCAGTTGTCAAGCTTGCAGCGTCGCGATGCACCTAGCTGCAAAGGGGTTAGAAAATCATAGGACAATAAAAGATCATGAACCCTGGCCATGTATTAAAATAACATAACCAATATATATATATATATATATACATATATATAATATATACCAAGGGAGCTAAAAAAGACATGCACACTTTCACAGTAGATATCTATTTAATATATTTCAAAGTTGAACTGAAAAGCAACAGTAATGTGTAGTATGATGTTCTGTAAACAGATGTGACTCACATTATGTTATGCTAGCGTTGCTACAACAAAATGGTGCCAAGATTATCGTTTGAACAGCGGAAAGCAATTTTGAAGTGGTATTGGAAAACCGAGAATGTTTTGAAGTTCAAAGGCAATGGAGACCTGTGTACAGAACAGAACCGCCAACGCGAGTAACTATTGCACGCATTCGAGACAAATTTGAGACTTATGGTACCGTATGCAATGTTCACAAGAGCAGATCTGGGAGACCTTGCACAGCTACAAGCCCCGCGTCCTTGGAGATAGGATGAAGAGGTCCGGTTGAGTTTCCACCGCGTTCTCCGGACCTAATTCTGTTGGACTTCTACCTATGGGGAACTCTTAAGGATGTTGCATACCGTTGAAAAACAGTTACACTGACAGCACTTCGGGAAGATATTGAAACGGCACGAAGTACTCAACGTACTCAGAAGTGTATCGACGTCGATGGTTAGCATTTTGAGCAACTGTTGTAGCTGTAAAAGTATAAGATGATTAGTACTCATCAGTTTCTGTTTGTATGAAACTATTTTTGTTATGTTAACACAGTTTTTTTTTAGCTTGAAGTGTGTGTATATTTTTTGGCACCCACTTTATTGTTAATTGCTATTAATAGGTACTGTTTACAATTAATTCAAGGGAGATTGTGCTGAAATGCTGTATTTAATTAATTTCAGCTTCAGTGTTTACCCAAAGGGTTCTCAATATTTTATTTAAAATCTTCATTGATACTTGTTTATTTCCTCGTGTATTTGTCCTTATTGAATGTAATACTTTTTCCTGTTGTTATGCTGAATTGTATGAAGGATTATATTTATACATCTCGATTGTGCTGCCCCCGCAGCGAATGTAGTGGTAAAGGAAACAATCTGTGGATATGCGGGTGCTGATACCTCCTAGTATTGACCATTGTTTTTAAAAAGACATTTATGGGTAGTGAAGTAGTTGGGTTGCAGTTTCACCACGGCCCATGCAGATAATGCGCTGCCGATCCATCACACCTTTCTGCCATAATGAGAGAGAACAACATCTGGCTGTATTTCAGTAAACCAGCCACTCATATAGCAACTGCCGACCACCACAAAAACAGGTACCGTTTCCCTTCACAGTGGTTGATTGGGATCCTATAGTCAACTATGTGTTGCAAGACACTGTATAATACATTGCAACAATGTAGAAATACCTTAAAAATAATGTCCAGTGACAACGGGTTCGAAGTAGAACGAGTAGATGAAATTATATTTATAAGATGTCACAATTCGCATGAATATTCCATTGTCTCTGAATTTGCTGCTCAAGAACCCAATGGGAATCATTGTGCCGGCTTACTGTGCCAATGATGTGAAGTATGTTTCATCAGATCAGAAAAATTACCTTAGTAGGTTCCGGAAATCTCATTACAATAAGCGAACCTTCTCAATTCGAAGTAATTTCCAAGGACCCCTTGCATCAATTGAAATTTGCTGAGATGCCACTTATTTCAGATTTGATTATAGAGATAACTGGAGATACCTAGTAGTAACGGCCTATCTAATGCTAGCATAAGAATATTATATCCTTCAAGCACATTAACCATAGTTTTTACTTTGGATGACTCGCCCAATTATAAGTTGCGAAGGTCAAAGACCTGGGAAACCGCTACTGATATGCCCCTTGCAGCACGTAGATTTCGCGCAAACTCATCATCACCTGTCAGAATCTTTATCTTATATTATTCACCTAAAATATTCTATTTTTACAGTTTTATCATGAATTTGTTCTGCTGCATATCCTCTGTACGCAAAGAATCGATCTGGAATCTGTTCAAGGTTAGGCGCTGTGGTTCTTCCACGTATTCCTTCCTTTCCTTTCGACATCAGTCTTCCTATTCCTGGTTTTTACGCCACCACATGAGCTTGGCGTAACGAGCACATACGTTGGCCATTGGTTCATACAGATCATATATCCATGATGCATGAAATCACTTCATTTCATTCTCTTTTTCAGACACATAACAAGTAGACCTCAGCTAGGGTGGGATGCAGAAACTTTGGGATCAAATTTTACATTGTTAAGCCCAGGGCCTTCTTCGAAACTTAGTCCCAATGACCCCACATAGAATGTAACATTTTCAATTGTAAAGTTTGTTGTAATATATTATTATATTGGTTTATAGTTCTGTTATTATAAATATGCTCGTATTGGTAATCGAGTATGTCAGGTTATCCTAAATAATGTACACCATTTAAATACCTTTTTTATGTTTAATTTTTTTTTTGTTAAACTTAAACTAAACTAACCGAAAAAATAACATTTACTCGATTAAGAATCGTGCAGAATATTATGAAGATTAAAAAATATAATATTGAGTAGTGCAGAAAAATATGAAAATTAAAAAAATAAAAAAGCAGCGAGTTAGAAATTTTGTTATAGGTAACATTATTTTTTATGTTTTATTATTTTTTGTGTAACTTAAATTAACCTAATCTAAAGTATGAAAAAGTAACATTTATTGAATTAAAAATGGTGAAGAAAAAAGTGTTTATTATGGAGTAATATTATTTTCTATGTTCTGTTATTTTTTTATTAAACTTAAAATAACCTAACCTAACGGCTAAAAAGTAATATTTATTGGAATAAAACAGTGTAGAAATGTGTTATTATAGAGTGATATTATTTTTGTGATCTGTTATCTGTTTGTTAAACATGAACTGAACTAACCTAACCTATGAAAAAAAATAACATTTTTTAAAATCAAGAATAGTGAAGGAAAAGTATGAAAATTGAAAAAGAAAATACCAACATTTATTGTGAGAGAAAAAAATGTTACAAATAAAAGAAATACTTTCCCCCAGGGACTCAAACCTTCAAACTTCACATTAGTAGCAAGACGCTCTAACCTACTGAGCTAACAGGGTTGTATGCTCAGAGTGGACATTACCGCCAGGGGTGGCCGAGGTCGTTAAGGCACGGACTCGTGAGCGGGAGGTCTGCGGTTCGAATCCCGCCAGGACCGTCCTTCCTGACTGGGGTTTTTTCCAGGTTTTCCTCAGTCTTCATAACTGGCAAATGCCGGGGAGGTACCTAAACTTAGGCCTGGAACGCTTCCTTCCTTAAAAAAAAAATCCTTTCCCAATTTATCATTTCATCTCATGTATCATCAGTGTCCACCGCCTGTGGTGCCTCAGTAGTAAAAACGGGCGTTAAACACTAATCAAAGAGTGGACATTATTTGCCTAAAATAAAAGCTACTACTAAAATCGTAATCAGTCGGCAGTCATCGCTACCATTTGTTTTGTTTTTAATTCAGGTTATCATTATAGAGTTTGTCATTTAGAAAGTTTTGCAAATCTATACTCAAAACTTAATAATTCAGTTATATTTAATGCATTTATCAGTTAATTTTGTGTCTATAAATACAAAAAGCTACTGTGCATATTTGTTCTTTAATAAATTACATATAAAGTATACAAGATCATCATCTGCTAGAAGACTAATGGCATATTGACATCCCTCAGATAGGGACCAGTCATGCTTGGTAAATGAGCTTAAAAGTTTTCATCGTATGATTTGTTAGATGAAGAAAATATACACATGATCGTACTTAATACAGTAGCCCCTAAACATATTGCTGTGAAAATTAAACCGATAACAGGTAGTTCGCTCACCTTTATCTATAATTACATACTGTGTATTCATTTGTTTAACTCTATTTCCAATATCACATAATGGCATTATGAAGGCAAATATGTACCTATTTGTAAACTAATTTATTTGCACCACGCGTTCTGTAATAGCTGGGAATGGTGAAGGATGTAGCCGGTCCCTTAATTTTGCTGTCAACAGTAGTTTAGACCTGAAGAAGTTTTAAATAGTAAATTGATAGTTTTTGTGCTAATGGTGAAGTAGTAATATAAATAGTAATGGCAGTGGAACAGGTAATGGAAGCTGTGAACAAATTTGGGTGCGTTTTAGTTTCATTTTGAAAACAATTTATCAGATTATAACAATGGTTTGTGATCAAGGGGACTATATTTGAATAATGTATTTAAAACTATGCTTTCTAAACTGTTTCAAGGCCTATGCATCTGCGGAAGTTTTCTTTATGATTCCATAAGGGCATATGACGATTTTTGCGTGCTATAAAATGAGCAAATGAAATGCTTTCGAAACAAAGCCTTTTCTTTCTCCTGCACGTTTTCTTTGGCTACGTGCACCCTTATGTTCTCTTTCGGACTGAATTCAGAGTTCTGCACTTCTCACTGACACAACTTTTACATTGTGCAAAGCAGTCCGGACTTGTTAGCCGGCGCGTTATTGGAAAATGAGGCGTTACTCATAAACGATTCAAGAGATTCAGTTTTTGAAGGGTATTTTTTTTTTATCCAATGCTTTCTAATATAATATATTCTTAGATCGTCATTTATTAACTGCTATTAGGCTTACATCCACAGGCAGTGAAGAATTGACTATGTAGGGCAAAATACCCCCAAAAAGAAAATTCTTAGCTTAATTAAAAACATGCTGATCTAGAATTAAATAGATGCATCTACTTTAAATGCATGTCAAATTCATTTTACATATATTTACATGCCAGTTAACTTAATAAAGTCATTTCTAGTTATATAATATATATATAAGCTTAATTAAATGTCATACTAATGAGATATATGTAAACTTAACTTTGCCATATTGACTTTATTAACTACTTGTCACCAAACTAAAACAACAGTTTAGCTAAATATATCAAACTAATTAAATACACGTTAACTAGTTTTTACACATATTAAATTAATTAAACACATTTCACTAACTAAAATATGTTACATAAACATTAACCCAGTTCAATGCGCCCAATTATTTAAATACATGTCAATTTAATTTTACTTACATTCACTTAAAGTCTGTCCTGGTGGTGTAGTGGTAACCATACTTGTCTCCTAAACCCAAGATCGCGGGTTCGTCCCGGCCAGGACCCATGAATTTTTTCGGGCGTAAAAATCCTAAGTATGGCTTCCTTCGGAAGAGAAGTAAAGCCGTGGGTCCCATGTTGTAGATATACGGCACGATAAAGAATCTCAAGTCTGAAAAAAGAGGCCTCTGAGCAAAATTTGTCAACAGCTTCACGCCCTGAATAGAATGGGACGCTGATGATCTAGGTTGTTAAAGAGCGTCCGTAAACAAAGAAAATAAAAAAACCAAGGAGATGTCAATATATTTACATACATATCAACCAAGTGGAATTATCAAACTAATATAACGCGTGTCAATTTAATTTTACACGTACTAGCTTAATTTAATAAATTTCACGTAACTAAAATATGCCAATATAATTAAATGCAAACGAACATAGTTAAATATGTGAAACTAATTAAATACATATTTTCGGTGGCACAGTAGCTAAATGGTCTGTTTGCGACAAACTTGTTTCCATATCTAGGATATCTTCGAATCGGATTTCATAATTGAATACAATTTTTGTGTTTTAGTAAGATCTTTATTAATAAATTATCCCTGAATTAGGTGGTCTGAGCACCATTCTTTGTTGATAAAAATTTAAATTAATTACGCTATACGTTTAATGTAGTTTAATTACCATTAATAGAGTTGGAATATTGCTTTTCACGAAGAAGTATGTTTGTACTTAGTCTTTTTATGGACTGAAACATGTAAATATTTCTTAACACTAATATTTTTATTCATCCATTGTCATTTAGTCACCGTGGATTGCTAAAACCATTAATGATTAAAGTGTGAAGGTTCTATAAATTTTAACTTAATAGTGATTATCTGTTTAAGAAGATTAAACGTTTGAAATGAAGTTCATTACATTTGAATAATGTTTACTTGCTCTGGAAACGCTCGCACGCTTTCTTAGTTGAACTCTGGAATTTCAAGGAATTTCAAGTAACGTAAATAGATAAAGGCGAAAGATAATACTTTAAAACTTTTATCTTTATAGTTTGTATCCATTTGTAATTATCAATATTTCAAGCATGGTTGCCTTTTACCTCTTTCTATTGCAGCTATTACGTGTACATAAGCTGATTTTGGAAGTGTTCGTCTATTGGCCGAAACAACTTTCTTAATAACGCAATTTAGTATGTATGTATATGGCACTTGTTTGGTTGCGCGAACTCATTCGTCCCTTTTCATTGAATACGCAGCCAAGAGGTTCCCGGATTTAGATATTTTTTGGCTCCTTAATTAGACATTTTGTATGGAGTCTCTTCATTGTGTCCAGGTAGTTGTGTACAAACAAATGATATTATAATTGTAAATTTCTTTAATAGTAGGAATATTAATCATAAGCGTTTCTTTTTGAAGTTAAAGTTTCTAATTATTTGTCAGGTTACTTAAGGTACATGCAATGTATTGTCAACGAATTTACAACAGTAGCGAAGTGGGAAAGTGTTTTTGTTCCTGGAAAGACGTTACTTTCTGGTTTTTGTAAAATAAAATGTTTGTCGCCCTACCAAGAGTTTTTTTTTTTTTGGAGTAGTGTTTAACGCCCGCTACCAAGAGTTGAATAGTCCAACTTATTTACAGTTTATTATATGAACCTTTGTTTTAAAAAGTTATTATTGAGAATAGAAATCACATTATGAAGATATTAAGCTTTATTTTTGCCGAATATATTTATTTACCTTTAATAAAGTTTATGGTCGTGCTTTTTACATTTTATTAATTTCGTTCAAAATAATTTTATATATGCTATTAACCTGATTGATGTTGTAAATTAAATTTTTATTGCAGACTTTTATGAAGTTATCATCCTTCTTCCGTATATGAGTCAAATTTACAGTCTTATAGAGCTTTTACTCCGGCAAACATCAACGGCAGTATATTGTTGAAAAGTTATTGAGATACGAGGATAGGCCCTAAGTTTTAGACCTCGCCGATAAGGATTATCGCCTTCACAAAAGCCTTATCTAGTTTCATACCTTATCTCTTAAGTAAATAATTGTAACTGTAACTTCCGCTCCGCAGTGTTCAGTTGTTCAGATATAGTTGCATAAAGAAGGCTATATCTAGAAGATTGTGACTTCTTCAAAATTGAGTATTGGCCTATTATTATTTTTTTCACAAAAGAACTTACTCCAAATGAAATTAAACAGCAACTGGACAGTGTACATGTCCTCCTCATATTCTACCGTAAAAGAATGGGCCAAACTTTTCCGAATGGTTCCAGAAAATATTGAAGATGAAGAGCGTACAGAACGACCCTTGGAGGTGCTCACTCATGAAAACATCGCTCTTGTAGAAGGAAAAATCATGGAAGGCCGGCGGCTCAAAGTTATAGAAATAGCAGAAAAATTGGGCCTTTCAAAACAACAGTCCTTCGAATTATTTATAAACTTTTAAACATGAATAAGGTTAGTGCAAGATGGGTGCCTAGACTTCTTTCCTCAGTCCAAAAGCAGCAACGAGGCATCTGTTGTCAGCCATTTTAGGAGCTCTGCCAATGGCTACGAGAGAGAAGTACTGCACACCATTGTTACAGAAGATGAAACTATCATCCTCTAGTATAATCCCTTGTCCAAAAGAGAATCAATGAAGTGAGTGGTGTAAAACTGGCGAAGTACACTCAGCCAACCAAGAAGAAGATGATCATGGCCACAATCTTTTGGGACTGTAAAGGAATACTCTTCATTGACTTCAAGGAGAGGAACACCACAGTAAATGGGGAGTACTATGCTGGCCTACTGCACAGACTATATGCTTCCATAAAAGAGAAAAGGCCAGAATAGATGAGTGGCGGCGTGCTCTTTCTTTACGACAATGCGCCAGTGCACACAGCTCTTGTAGCAAAGGAAGCTGTGAAGAAAGGTGACTTCAAGGAGATCGACCATCCACCCTACAGCCCAGATCTAGATCCCAGTGACTATTTCCTTTTCTCAAAACTCAAGAAGGGCCTTTGAGGAAAGAAATTTAAGTGAGACGAAGAAGTGATGCATGCTGTTGATGTCCATTTTGTGAATAAGAATTCTGACTATTTTGCGAGGGGGGGGGGGTTGAAATGTTAATCCAAAGATGTGAGAAGTGTATTCCAATAAAGGGTAACTATATTGTAATATGAAATATAGTTTGTTTCTTTATCATACCTAGAGAAGGGTTAGTAGGGAAACCTATGCACCTACCTTCGCATTATGCAGTGAATAAAATGTTGAGTAATTGTTGAATGCCATGCGTATGAAAGGATGAATCCGTCACTGTGGCACTGAAATTAATCCCCTTTATTGGTTTATTTTGTTGCACACTATTTGGTTGTGAGTTTTGCATCATAAAGGATACATAGTTTTAATCATTTATTCTATATATCGATATGAATCTATTTTATCTTGTATTGGTAACACTGTTCCCTCTGCATGTTCCTATGTCTCTAATATAAAATCTGTAATCAAGAGTTAAGCTTGATATCCATACCTAATTTAAAAGATACTTTTTGCGAATTTTTGTGACCATAAAACAAATCTATTATTGTAAATGAAATATCTTTATGCAAAACATTTTACTTAAAAAATTAAAAGCTTTATATGCAATTTGTCTTTTCTTTAAAACACAATTGCATCCAGATCATAAATATTTATCAAGAATATAGGTAGTTATGACAGACACTACGGAAACTTTGAATCATTTACATATTATATTCACCTCTGGTATTTACCTCCTTAATCTATCTCATCTCTATTTTACACCACGCACAGCTCACAGCATCCCGCTTTTCCTTGAACTCCTTCAGGCATAAAGATTGATCCTTAATATAGTTAGCTCACAGGACCTCGAGGCGTGGTGGATAGGTAACTGATGACATACGCCTCAGAGATTCGGTAGAGGTCGTAGGTATATACATATATCGACCGCTATCTCTGTTGACCTATGAGCCGCTTTCTCCATTACTTCCATCTTGAGACATCCGATACACATACATCTACGTCTTTTCGAACAAAAAAACAGTGACGTAAAGTGTAATGTTTGTGCATATTTCTACAATGAAGAACTAAGGTTTAAAACTTGAATAGAATAATATCGTTGAACGAAACTCTGGGGCAGCACATTTTTACACGTCCTTTAGGTACCCTCAATACTCTACCTTCTGAGATAGCCAAATTAGTGTCTCAATCAAGCAAGGAAAGAGGCTTTCAAGTACGACAACGTGCTGTCTATTAAAATCAGATCTTCCCTTCTGATCTATACTAATTCAGGAAATGTGGCATATCTGAAATAATGAGTAGCAAGTTCACATTTTTTGATAAAGATCAATTCTTATTAAGAACTCTGCAAGAACACATTACAAAATGTTGAAATTGCGCTAATCCAAACCTAATTATAGATACGAATAATGAAACCAATAATAGCGGCAAAAGTATTCATTGGAAATCTCTCTTATTGGCAAGTTTGAACACAGAATTTTGAAATCCCAAAAATGATGCTACGGTATCTGAGAAAACTCAAATGCATTACATTTCATCCGTGAACCATTCTCTGCTCAAAATTGGAATAGCTATAGGAACAAAATGAACGTTACTGGCGTAATTATACCAAACATGATATATGTTACATAGCTAAACCATACTGTCTTGTTAGGAAGATAAGTAAAATGTTTAAAGAATGCTGGCTTAGTGAAATCTGGTTTACTTAAGAAACTTCAGTTGGTTATCAGGTAAAATCCTTGTGAATATTTATAATTATACCAAGAGATTTTCGATTTCAAAATGAAGTATATCAGCTTGTTTTCAGAAAACAATCGTATTCCAAGTAAACAGATACAAAGGTAGTTGAGTTAAAGAAAACGAAAGCAATGAAATTACCCTGTAATGAATCACCGGAGACTCACGGGTTCCTTGTATCAATCAATACACTTAGAAAACAATCCGGAATTACTTGTAAAAGTTTGTCGATGGAGTTGCAATTCAACGTGCATACATTTCCAAGATCCAGGTGAAAAGTTTAGGGGTACACTTTTTATTTGTAACTAACACTAGATAATACTAAAAAGGATATTTTCCTTATAGGATTTTTTCCTACACAAAATATAAACATTAGTTATTTGGTAAAAAAATCTTTATCAGCCGAGTTTAATTTTAAGCTATTTAAATACGAGGGGCATCCAGAAAGTAAGTCGCAATCGCGCCTGGAGATGGCACCGCTAGACGGATAGGAATGCGCATACGCAGGAACAGAGAGGAAGTATGTGGGAATAATGCAGTAAAGTTTCGGCCTTGTGACGGCCGTGGTTACCGTGCTGTGCTAGGAGAAAATGGCTGCTCTGATATTGTCTCCCGCCAACTGCAAGGTTCATGCAGTCATCCGAGGTTTGCACGCTCAAAAGCAGGTCCAGCAGAGATCCATCGCCAATTCCCCAGATGTCTCGCTCCCTTGTGCACGAAACTGTCTCCCGGAAGCTTGACAAGAGAGATCTGAAATTGTGAAGCGCCGTTTCTGATCAATTGCTTGCCGCACACTTTCCAACACTTCTGCCGTCACCAGGGACGATCGGCCACTAAGGTCGTCACAAGGCTGAAACTTTACTGCATTATTCCCACATACTTCCTCTCTACTCTTGCGCATGCGCATTCCTGTCCGACAAGTGGTTCCATCTCCAGGCGCGATTGGGACTTACTTTCTGGATGGCCCTCGTATTTTAGGGTATTATTTTAACCGTTATATTTCTAGTGTGATTCATATTTCTGTGAACTGACAACAGAAACTTTGTTGATCGACTTAATAAGTTCTGAAAAAATTTGAAAGTTTGTTAATATGGAGTATATATAACACTGAATATCTTATTTCAGAGTTATAAAACTGAAATTAAAATAGTGGGCAAAAAATTAAAGATGCTAACATGATTTTCATAAATGGTAGCTACACTGAAGAGGAATTCAATTTTCTGATAATTGATAATATGATTTAAAAAGGGATTTGATAATAAAGAAGCCATAATATTTAATAGTGGTCTTGCATGTTGCCCTTAACGGGCTAGAAGCTGCTGTATTTCAACAACATTGTAATCAGAAATTCCAGCAACATATCATTCCAAATGTAGTAAATAGAGGGGTCAAAATATATTTGTTTTCAGCAGCTTGGTTTCTTTAAAGTTGTCCTAAGCACGTTTTGGTCTTAATCGTCATAACTTACGTGCATAGTAACGTGAAAATTAGCTGCATTGACTATACAGCACATTTACCGTCACTTTTAGGTTATCTTTGATATTATTAATTTTTATTTCTGGTTTACGTATGCTTGTTATTCCTGCGCGCAAAACTAGTAATTAAATTTCATTTTTGAATTGAAGGAGTCTATTTTATTTGCTTTGTTAATCTCACAGTTGCACTTAAATGGAGTGCTATTATACAGAACTACAAAACATGGATTTTGTTTGTTCTCGGCCATTGAACATTTGCACTCCACCAGATACTCCTTAAAATAATATTGATCGCTAATAAAACACAAACTTTCTCTGTTTTTGTAAATCGTAGTAGTGTGTGTTTTAGTGCGCCCGCCACCAGGCTTGAATCCCTGCTCAGTTTTGTCTCAACTTTTGTTCCTACATTACATTTTATACGTCGTTATGATACGGAACTTTACTTTTGCAGAATTAGCTGATATGCACCTCGTCTACGGTTTCACTCAATGCAATGGAAGAGCGAAACAACAACGGCACGCAGACCTGTTCCCATAGCGACGGCGAACTCATCACACACATTCTCAGCTGTACACAGAACTGCGAGATACCAGGCCCTTCACTGTTAGCATGTGAAATGCTGGCCATGAAAGTCATGTTAGAACGTCCAATCTTGAGGAGAATGTTTTAAATGAAGTATTTGACAACCCTGCAAACAGTAGTCGTCTATGGCACGAGAGGTGATTTTTTTATTTGTTTATTTACAGACGCTCTTTAACATCTCAGGTCGTCAGCGTCCCATTCAACTCAGGGCGTGAAACGGCCGACAAATTTTGCTCAGAGGCCTCTCTTTCAGGCTTGAGGTTCTTTTTCGTGCCGTAAATGTACGACACGGGACCCACGGCTTTATTTCCGTTCCGAAGGAAGCCATACTTGATTTTTACGTGGTTCTAAAAAAAGTAATACTTTATTTATGCAGCTTAGTAGATTGATCTCCTATAGGAATTAAATCTTTCAACCCGAAAAAAGCCATCGATCCTGGCTGGGTTTGAACCCGCGACCTTGGGTTTAGAAGGCAAGTATGGCTACCACTACACCACCAGGACCGACAACTGGGATCACTTGAAGAGCCTGTACGTGACTCTTGTCGATAGTAATATGAACTGATTGCTAGGACTGTAGCCCACCTTCCGATGTGCGCCACTCTCCCGGGATGGTAAAGCGTGTGCAGCAATCCATGAGGCGTCGCTATGAACTTTATCGTGATCATGGCGATCGACATTTTGAACGTTTACTTTAACTAGTGTGACGGTATAATTTGGTTTTTTTTTCACATCATTTTTGTAATGTTTGGTAATCTATGGTAAAAAATAGATAATTGCAATAGTTAGGAGGAGATGGTGACGAACCGTAATGTAAACACGCTCTGCAGCAATCAAATGTGTTTTTGGAAACTCATATTCCTAGTATGCGGATACAAAGGTAATTCAGTTATTACAAAACGAAAACAATGAAATTATCCGCTAATGAGCCACCGGAGAACGTGGGTTTCTTATATCAAAACACTCAGAAAAGATCGCTGAACTACTTGTGACAGTTTGTTGGTAGATTTCGGATTAAACCTGCATACTTTAACACTCCAAAGAACTGGGAATCGAATTCATGTTCAACCTATACGTAAGTTATCCGTGATTCCTCAATTAATTTATGTGTTTCAGTCTAAACAAGAAACGGAAATAAGTGATAAGGTATTCTTAAACAGCCAATAGCTTATAGTTTTAACAAAATTTATTAAATTAAACCTTTTTGAATATATTATCCTAGATTAACATTGCATGAGAACGTCACAACTTGAATAGCTCATTATTAATGTTGTAAATTAAATATGGGCTGCTTTACAAGCTGCATCATCGGAATAAATATTCCTTACTGACGGTCTTTGCTATCGAAACTCTTGAACTGTAAAGATGTTTAGTAAGGTATTAATATGTGACATTTTTTCTTGACAGCAGAGAGTGCACTTTCTTTCAATTTTGTAGCAAGGAAAAACTGTCTTAAAATTCCGTTCACAGCCTGATGCAATAAATCAAAGAGTTCTATGTAAGTCAAGATCTCATACTACCCGTTGCTACCGCCACGGGTGGTCGAGGTCGTTAAGGCGCGGACTCGTGAGCGGGAGATCTGGTGTTCGAATTTCGCTAGGATCGTCCTCCCTGACTGAGGTTTCTTTCCAGGTTTTCCATAGTCCTCATAAATGACAAATGCCGGGGAGGTACCCTAAAATTAGGCCTGGAATGCTTCCTTCCTTAAAAAATCCATTCCCACTTTATCATTTCATCTCATATATCACCATTATCCACCGCTTGTGCTGCCTCAGTAGTAAAAACGGGCCTTAAACACCATTAAAACAAAAAACAAACGTTTCTCTGAACGGAATTTTAACCTTTGTGCTCTTTTTTTATTCCTCTCGTTTTTTCTCCTATTTGGGTCTGCGTTTCATCTCAACTTTCTAACTGCACAACGGTCATTCTTTAACAAACAGATTTAATTATCCTCTATTATAACTATGTTCGGTGATGATATTTGAGATTTCTAAATAAATACCAGTAGCCAATATCTCTCTGTCTGTCTGTCTGTCTGTCTGTCTGTCTCTCTCTCTCTCTTCAAATACGCGTGATGTCATTTCGGGCTTCTCCTTGGGACTTGGAGGACAAAACTTAGCGAGCTGTTTCCTTCTGATTCCTGTGTTTTTGCTTCTTTCCGCAAACAATATGAAATCAATCACGGTATCTCAAACCCTGTCAATAGCGAATTCACATTTTCTAAATGTTACCTATTGCTATCTTGGATACCCATCTCCATGTTCTATTTCTTTTCATTTGCTAACAATGGTGAATGTACACGAAAGTGTTGTTCGTTTTTTTTTAATTTACTTGCGTCCTTTTAAAATTATTGAACTAGTAAAACTATACAATTGATTAATTCATTTTCCAAACAGCCTCTGCTGTAAACAAGTCCTGTTCAATCTCTATGCATCCCTAAAGACACACTATTGTTTTAAAAAGCTGCAGTAATCAGTAGCTCAACAGTAGTTTCTCCTTGTGTGGCAATTATAATATGAATAAAACAGTGAGTTTGAGCAGGGTTACAAATATGGCAGTGTTAATGTAGTTTTCCTTTAAATATTACGTATTTAAGTGACAATTTTACATTTTTATTTCCATCATTTTCATAGTGGAAGGCATAAAATAGATATATTAATTAAATGTTGAAAACAATACTTTTCCACTATTTATAATTTAGTAATCAAAATATTATACCAACTAAAAATATGCCTAAAAATATAATACTAAATTCCATTTTTCAATAGCCATTTCGTTATATATAACAAACTAGGAGAATCTCTAAATTTATAGATTATTTGTTTTATTTCTTTCTTGTTTCCTGCTGTTCCCCCTTTGCTTTGTATAAGATATTTTAAATATAACTGTAATGAAACTCTAATTGAAGTAAAAGACATTCTTTTGTAATTATAACCCTTTTTGTTATGTTAACCGTGTTAAACATAATATTAGTTTAAACCAAAAGCATTATTGGAGTGTTAATAATCCCCACTTAGTAAGGTAGAAAGCATTCTAAGTGCAGTGGAGAGTATGAATGAATGAATGAATGAATGAATGAATGAATGAATTAATGAGTACTGTTTAACGCCCATTTTTACTACAGAGGCACCACAAGCGATGGACACTCCTGATACTTAAGATTAAATCATATATTGGGAAAGGATTTATTTTTAAGGAAGGAATTGTTCCAGGTCTAAGTTTAGGGTACCTCCCCGGCATTTGCCATTTATGAGGACTGAGGAAAACCTGGAAAAAACCTCAGTCAGGGAGGACGGTCCTGGCGAGATTCGAACCCCAGAACCTCCCGCTCACAAGTCCGCGCCTTAACGACCTCGGCCACCCGTGGCGGTGCAGTGGAGAGTGAATGTCTGGGAGGAATCTTGTGTTTCTTCTTTATTGGGCCATTTTCTTCGAGGGACAGCTAATAGGAGTATACTTCCTGCAATTTTTAAACAATTACTACAGAATTGAATAACGACATGGTTTCAACACGATGGTGCTCCACCACATATGTTGATGATAATCTGCAATTACCTAAATGCATCCCTCCTGGTCATTGTATAGGAAGGCAAGGACCAGTTTCCTGGCCAGCCCGATTACCTGATATAACACCTCCTGATTTCTTCCCCTGGAGTTATTAAAATCAACAAGTTCATGCAGGGGAGTCAGAAGACCCAGAGAGCCTTCGCCAACGTATTATGGGGCTGTGAATGCATTTTATCAGCCATATTACAAAGTTGAATAGAAAAAATTCCGGTTATTTGTATGAATTTTCTATGTTTTAACAAACAACATAAAGTCCTTACACGTAGATTTTATTGTATGTTTTACATAATTTCTAATGTTTCTAATTGTGAAATTCCAATTTTCAAATTTAATTGTTAATAGAAAAACAAAAATTGAAAATAATATTTTACGTCATTAACAACCTTCTCATTGTTTAGCATATACTACTTCCAAAAATATTACAAAAATGTCCCTATTTTTACCAATTAATGCTTTTTCACTTACATGATAAAATCCAGAAATGACTTTTTTGTACTTTCAAGTTTAGGTGCTAAAATTTATCCATAAGTTTACTTTTATAAGCTGGATTACTTAGGGCATAGCTGTACCATTTATAGAATAAATAAATACATAATACTTGTTCTCTTAGTTACAACTTTTATAAAACTTTTAAATAGTATCGTTATTAATAGAAAAACGATACTATATTTACATTTAAATTCAAGGAGCAATACCATAGTTTAATGAAATGCGTTTCTCAATAATTTTTAGTGTTTTAAAGGACATATAAAATCTTCAAGAATATACAAGCATTCATATTTTGATTGAAGACTACGCCACTACTATTAATGCACTTACTATTAAGAAACATTTCGTTATAGTTATTTCAAACTTTATCATGCAAGATATTTCATTAACATGCCAACTTGCAGACTGGAGTTCCGGTCTCAAAGTAGACGTATTTCTTGGTTAAGGCTTTCGAGAAGTGTTGTTTTTTACCCAAAAATCCCAATGAATAATTATATATATAAAGTTACTTTATTTATCATCTAAAATATATTAAGAATTCCGAGCTATATACAAATAAAATATTAATATCCTACTTTTACAACCAGAGTAATATAATATCTGCCCACGTTATATGAGCAGAAACAAGGAAAAAAATAAATAAACAGATTTTAAAACAAAGGAATACTGTTTCAAAAGTGCAGGCGTATTTTGCCCTGATAATATGAACTGAAATATTATTTTGAAATGGGTTAATTTTGTTTTATGATGCATTTAATTGCTTATGCATTCAAGTCTATTGAATCGAATAAATTCACTAAGCAAACAAAAACAAAGCACGCATTCGGTAAATAGAGGGTGGTATTGCCCCGCTTTTATTTATTATTTTTAATTTGACTCGCCATTGCACTAATTATCTATTTGTTACATAACAACTCATGATTTGCGAACAGCGCGCTGTTGATTTGTGGATTCCCGTGGATGTAGAATGCAAACAATATAGTTATCCTATTTCTCCATTGAAAACTTATCTGTCATTTCTTAGTTTAGACCAAATTCAGCAATATTGCATAATGCAAGAGAAAAATCTTATGGAATATTAAATATCTGATTATCCTATATGTAAATGCATTGCAATTTGTAGTTTATTCATTGCAATATTGTAGAAACACACATATGAACACATTTTGAGCAACAAATTAGTGATTTTTTTGTATACTTTAGCTAAATGATATCTTAATGGTGTCGAAAGATTAAGAAGTTTTTCTGATATGCTCTAAGTTTCATGTATATATTTAAATATATTAATTGCTTATAGAGGCCGCAGACATTATTTTGCTGCTCAGTACTGACGGACTGGAAAGTCAAACCAACTTTCCTTTATTGAGTATAACTCGAGTCCTTCCTGAAGAACCAAGTACGAAAATAAGCAAATTTTAGTCCAGTAATCCATATTAAAGTAAAATGTAATTACTTACACCTGTTTTGCCTCCCCCCTCTCCCTCTTCCCCTTCCCTGTTTTACATCAGAAATCTTTTTCGTGATCTAAACGAAGTATTAAATGGATTCTCCTTAGAACTAGGCGAAAATCTAAGTTATGTTTGAACAAATAACCATTTATCTAATTTTACCTTCTTTAACATGTTAGCCATCCCTCTGTGCAGCGGTGTTAAAGGGGGGGGGGCGTCGACTGTTGGCGTACGTCGTGCTGTTGAGGAATGATGAACGCTCCGCTGCTATGAAGTGTCGTTCACCACGTCAGAACCAATGCTCCGGCTCATGAGAATGACTTACTTGTTTATAGTTTTTTTTTTTTTGGAACGTATGCACGTTACCAGGGAGACAGGATGGGAACGGGGGACACACTCTCCTTCACTTCAAGACACACGTAAATTCCTTTTGAGAATTGTTTATTTACAGTTACAGAGACGATGAACCGCTTTTATTTACATAAGTTATAATTTATAGCCAGGAGAGAATCTCGGACTGTTGGAGCTATAAGGGAGCTAACTGCGGACTGTCTGAACTGCCTCAAAACTCATCAAAACTGATTAAAATTCGTCATACTGCTCTGATCAAACTGCCTAACTAAAAACTTGATCACACTGCTACTGCCTTAACTGCGGGGCTTGACTAAAAAAACTCATCAGACTGCTTAACTACAACTGATCAAAGACTGCGTCGACAACTGTTACGTAATTACTCCAGGATTCTTCACAGAACTGTCTAACTAGAGCTGCCTGGCTTTCTTCAAAAACTGTGTCAAGATTCTTCACACACTGCGGGGCTTTTCTGCTTTCCCATAACTTTTATTAGTTTCACAGTCGGTCAATCTCATGTGCGTCCTTTTAATTTTGAGTTCAAATTCTCGTAGCGTCTGTTTACGTCCTACTCCTAGGTTGGCTAGGTTCGTTCCCTATAGGCTGCGATTTGGCGCCGATTTCTGTTAAGAGTCCTCCTACTAACGAACTACTGGGCTTGTTTATCTCATTTCTCCCCTCAGATCTCCCCTTCAAGTAGTTTTCGGGTCAGAAACATGTCCCGTTAGCTTTTGTTCAAGTTGCATGTCTTCAAGGTCTTTCCTGCCATAAGATCACCCCTAGCCTAGCTGTATGTTAGGAATTGGAATTTTTATGACTTTAGAGGGGGACGCAAGTTTGCGAGGTCCTGCCTTGCATGATTTTGCAGAAATACTGCACAAAATGTGTGTATCATATTCTCAGAGGCTTTTGCTTTAATTTATATTGATAATGTCTTATTAGTTTTTTAGGATTCATCATATTAAATATACAATTTTATATTCTCTCTAATCTCTGGAGCTAGGAAATACTCCTCCATCTGCTAGTTCATTGTTTAGAGGATAGAGGACTGCTTGACAACGGACGATATGGTTCCGATTCTTAATTGGGTCATCTTGCCTGGGTAAGATTTTTCAGGTTTCCTTAATTCTGAAAAGGGACTCATTGATGTAATTTTTTTCACTAATTATATTGGCTCGAAACATGATGGGATATTAATCACTTACAGAAGTAAGCATTTTCCAGATATATCCTCTTGGCCCTTGGGCAGTACAGGATCTGCAGAACGAGGTTTTGACCATCAATACGAAGCTGATAAAATTTGAAAAACCTAACACTAAAATCACAAATGCCCTCAATAACTCAACACACAAATGTACTATATCCTATGCCTCAGCACGCTCACTACAACATGCATTAGATTCTCTTTGCAATGCATAACATGTTTCAACCGGGTCAGGAACATTCACATCTGCACTTGACCACTCAACACCAATTTACACCAGTGAACCATTAGTCCCCATCGCTCCCACATCTAAGATGCAATCAGCACTGAAAAGGATCATCATTGACCGGTAACACTGCAATCATCACAAAAATAATAACGGTGCTAAATACGGGAGTTCCCCTATTTCTAATTCTTACGCTTCTCCCAAATAAAATCATCTGCTATACTTCCTTCTTTAAATTCTCGTCTACACAATAAATAAGTAAATAGCAAATTCAAGTTTTACTTCAACTGATCAATCATTTGGACAAAATTGCAGAAACGCGTATAGCATATTCCAGCTGACCCTGATGTTAAAGATGTACCAGAAGGGGTGAACAATTCTGTCTTATATTTGATTGGAAGATGATATCTTGGTTTTCTTTTGGGACTCAGTACATAAATAACATTGCAAAATTTTAATTCGCACTAACAGCTATCGATTCATCCATTTTAACAATTGATCGTCACACCGTAAATATAAGGAGTTTTTTAAGCATGTAATACTACTGAAATTATTTATATAGTTTTAGTATCACAAAACTGTACTGCATTTATAGTGAGATCATGAAGCTAACAATACACTGTATGAAATTGAACGATTTCACAGAATAAAATTAAAACAAATGTTCGAAATGTGAATCATTCACGGCCAAGCAATATCCCAAATAACATGAAAACTGTCTACGGTTTTGCACAATGTCGCACAGATAAGTTCTATCTCATTACTAATTCTCACTTTTAGGTTTCCAGTCTTATAACAAAGTATCCTAGAGTTCAAATATGGCAATTGGGAGAAAATAAGAATATTAAGTCCCGGTTCCAACCAGCCATTCAACATGTGACCTTCTTCAGATCCATTTACCATTCAGAAAAGATTAATTGCTCTGTCATAATGTGCAGGAACACTATCTTGCTGGAACCAAGTGCACTTACGTTGGACAGCGCGAAATAACTTTCAGTAAGTTGGAGTCATATGGTTAGAGAAAGCTGCAGATACTTACCAGAGAATAATTTGACTTCTTTGAAATGTGGATCAATTTTTGTTTTCCAAGTAAACTTGTCTAAGAATTGACTTCTAAGTGTGCTCGTTTTCACTGTAAGGATTTGACAAGAGCATAATCAGAATTATATGAGTCAATTTCATTTGTATTTTAATATTATCGCAGACCTCCTACACGGCAGAAACGTAGGGGGGTGCATTCTGCGACAAACATTCTATTCTTCCTAAATCCTAAAAATCCTAAATAGCGAAAACAAAGGAAGAAAAGGTCATGAGATCGTTTCACAAATAAAACTATTGACTTTGCAAAAAACTGAATGGCATGTTCATTAAATGAAATAAGTATTTAATATTAATAAAAGGAATTTACCTTATACGATGAACCTGGAGTGGCTTCCCTAGGCATATCCGAGTACGTGTTAAGGCAATTATTACTCATAATACATCAACCAATCACTGTTTTCCCCTTTTATTCTTAGTTTAACAGATCTGGTTAGCCTTTTTACATCTGTTGCTAATAATGACTGTATAAACGTTGGATTATTAACACCATTTTACAATTGCCACATATGCCCCCGGTTCGTTTATTCACCGACCTCGATGAATTAGAAAAAGTAAGAAAATTAACCTAACACTTTTGGCAATAAGCCCTTAAAATTCTAACCTAAAATGACATGAAACGTAAGAACCTCAGTAAAAGAAAAACTCTAGCATATAGGAGTATCTAAACGCAATCCACTATAAAACCGTCACTGCAAACTTGCTGGACTGTATAGTGTATTTGAACAAGTATTTTTATACCTTTAACAACACTCCTTTGCACCTATTTTTTTAAAAAAATAATAATGTCGGTAGGTACCACATGGTTATAACAAAAAACTAGACTGAATACTAAATATTTGATTCGTCTGTTCTGATGACCTGATACAGTAGCCTGGGTCCTATTCCCACAGCCGTCGAACTTGATGCTTCAAATATGGAGACAATTACTGGCTGGGTAGTCTGACCATTTGTGGCAACCTGCTACTGCAGAAGTGCAGGGAGATACAATGCACACTTCTTCTTGATTCGTTGTCTTTGAGTGGAAGCTCGACTTGCTGTCTTCCCCTTCCCAGGCAAAATAAAACGTCTACAAAAT
Organism: Metallyticus violacea; assembly: GCA_030762175.1. Classification (NCBI taxonomy): domain Eukaryota; kingdom Metazoa; phylum Arthropoda; class Insecta; order Mantodea; family Metallyticidae; genus Metallyticus; species Metallyticus violacea. The sequence continues at coordinate 80,924,405 of CM060834.1, forward strand.
TTATGTGAATTAAAGTAAACCTCTTGGCCATAAAGAAAGAAAAAATTAAAATAAAATTAAATATAGAACAAAAGATATTACAACAAAAGACATCCTAACAAAACAAAAATGCTACAGAATCTACAATAGTTATCCCAATAGTACATACTTTTATCTTGGAAATTTCTTTTAAAACACACATTAGGTTAAAAGATTAATAATGGTTAGGCATTGAAGGTTTCCTATATCTGACATGTATAATCAGACTCACATGGCATATATTACCTAAAAAGATACAGAATCTTAAAACTTCTCTTCACATGTATGAGGTACCTTTTAATATTTACCAAAATCACTTTGTACACACACACAAGCACATTAATATTACACCAAAGGCCCATACTAGTACATAAAAGCAATGTTCAGACAATAACTACTACAAAATCAAAGGATAAACTACACATGCTCATGTTCCTATATCGACATGCAAACAAACTACATGATGTACTGGAAGAAAAAAAAAGTTTATCAATGATAGGGACTCCTGTTTCTGTCTTTCTTTTCCATTTTATCATCCCCCTCCTTCTTTATTTTCTGTAATCTTGATTTGTATAATATTTTATCCTAACATACTATGCATCTTTCAAAATGAAAAATTTCATGTTTTCAATTAAGTTTTTACAGAATCTATTTCTTATGTTAAAAGTGTTTTCACTAAACTTTTGCAAGAGAAATTAGTATCAAAGACATTTTGTGATTTCGGTAGCTACCTTGTGGTAAAATGGCTGACACTGAAATAAATGTTAAGGGCTTTTCAATAGATAATAGTAAAAATTATATTTTTTATTTGGCATAAAGTTCATTGCAATAGATATCGTCAAATAGGTTTATGTGATAACACAGATAAACATTTAAAATAAAATTACCACAGCTGGTAATGCCAAAAATTCAGTTACGTTATAAAAAGGTGTGACAACTAGAATCGTATGACAAACAGATATAAAAGTATGTCAATCGAATGAGATTCACATAAATATGATTTATACGCATTTAAAATTGATTTAACACACATTTAATTAAATGACCATACATAGTTCTATCTATACTTTAAAATTGGATATTAATCCATATCTTTATTCTTATATATGCATTAGATGATTGTCGTGTTTTGTCCATTTGTAAATTTATAAAATATTGTAGTATTTTGTTAGGACATGGGTATGTTTTAATAATGGGTATTGTTTTCGTATTTGATGGGCAATAGGAGTTACAAATTTTAAATATCTCGGAATAATTAAAGTGTTTCATTGCTTGTTATTCCTGCCCATGTCTTCATATAATACAAGAACAGCATTGTCAAACTGTAAAATGGTTCTTGATAATATAGAAGAACAGTGGAAGTATAAAAGAACGAATTTATTTCGTAATTTTGAGATAGTAAATCCTTAACCAATTCTATTCTTTTGTTTTTCTAAATGAAATTCTTTTCGCTTACTTATGTTTCGTCATTTCAACAAAATAAATGAAGACAGAATAAAAGTGGAGAAGTAGAGGAAAAGTTCGAACTGAAGGGAAAAGGAAAACGCGACGTGGATGCAGCTTGGTTATTCCGGAATCCCTAACCCCGTTTCTGCCAACGTCACGTCGCGGCGCGCGGGCTCGGGGTGGGGAGTTGTATGGAGCACGCAGCTCAACTGCGACGCTAGAGTCGCCGACGAACTACTGAACCGATCGGTCGCATTTCTTACCCTGAGGTTAGCCGGATTTACGCGCGTGATTGCGGTGAACTCGTGGTTTCGTGGTTATTTTATCTCTTCATCTCTGTGCTTCCATGTTCTTGCCCTGTTCTCAAGCATTTGCTACTTTGTTGCAACTGCATTTCGTCCCCATTCTTATTTGGGATAAGGATTTTCAAATATATGAGGACGTTTTACAAAAGGAAAGCATGTAAAAAGAGCAATGTTACTCATAGAAGTTTGTCTTTCTCTCTTCGCTCTAGTTCTTCGAGTCTTTAGTTTACACTAAAGTATTAATAATGTACGAAAGGAAATAAATGTGTTTTGTATTAATGTTAATGTACATTATCACAAACATTTTGTTATAAAATAAGAAGACGTTGTATTGTCATAATTGCATGTAAACAATTTAAATTTTCCAAAAATTACATTGTGCTAAGCTATCAACATTTCGAAAGCAATTGACTCAGAAAGTCAAGTGTATATTTTTATGTTTCCAATGATATCTCAAGGACATAACCGTAGTTGTAATGTGGGACAAAATAGCCTGCTACCGCAGAGAGACAGGAAACATAGTGAGGTAATCACTTTTGGGCTACGGTTAGCAAATTGTTGGAGGCGGTGGCGAATTATGTTGACGGATGCGTCCCCATTTGTCATGAAACAAGTGTTGCAACACAGCTCGTTCATTGTGTAGAGATGTGTCCGTGTGGGGTAGTGCACAGTTTTCGGGGATCGAATAAGTATCTCTAACAATGCTGGTCAACATTTTACGTGGATACATAGCAAGAAATGTTTCCAACAGTTTGCGTGTGAAAGTGCAGTGTATGTGTTAAAACTTTCTATCTCTTGTAAATATAATCAAAAAGTGCGAGAAAAATAACATACATAGTGTTGATTTAGTAAATGCTTCGATCTTTGTGCATATTCCCCTTGCACACTGTCCATTATTATAACGGTGTAATAAAGCTCTCCCACCACAGGGTTACATTTTCGAGGTGTAAAGCGTAATAATTGTACTTCCTACCTCACAAATATACAGTTAAGAAACATGGTCATCCAGTTACTAGTTTGGCGGTATCATCACCACAACAGTTATCCACTTCTTCTCCTTATATTGTGTTCAGGCTTTCTGGGTGAGAGTTTGGGATCACATCATCATCACAGATCTAAAGGTAAGCGATTTTGCAATGCATTGTAATAAATTAGTGCAGAACTCATTCTAGATACAGTGTCCAAATGTTTGTGCTATTATTAGGTTCTTTCAGATTTGTAATTTTCTGAAACTTTATCTTCTGATTTTTAACGTGTTACATCTATTTAGTGAATATGTTCTAAATCTGTCACATTTTTAATGAACTTTGAACTTTCTTTTAATAACTAGCAGCCAAAATAAACATACTAAAATGGAATAAAAACAAAAACTTAAGTAAAAATGTAATTTATAAACTTGAGAGCATATTTCTAAGTAGTTCTCATAAATAATTGAAAAGGATTAACTACATTACTAAAATTCAAACTTATTAATAGTTCCAGAGGTAAAAAATTGATTACCAGAAACGTTTCTTAATTATGCTTCAGAAATATAAATTGTTAATATTGGAGAATGGGAAAAATACATAAAAAGCTATTTTTTGTTCTTTCTCTATCATAACTTCCAAGGCAGGATGAGATACACGTAAGGGAATTAACTATTTAAATTTGTGTAACTTTATGAAATTTGATGACATTATGTAGAATGTGCATATTTATTTATTTATTCTGGTAGAGCTAAGGCCATTAGGCCTTCTCTTCCATTCTACCAAGCTAATAATGATTACACGAAGTTATAGCGACAATATTACAATCACAACATTGACAGTAAAGTTAACTATACTGTACACATATAAACCAATGTAAAACATTATGTATATAAATAAATACATGCTAATACATAAATATTGATATGCATAGAGCAAGCTTAGCATCCAAGAAACAACTATTAGCCAACTTACATATACGTATAACTACATCAAACTAATAATATATTTTGCTATTTATGCGATGTAACTAAGTATCAGATTCCTTTTTCGAAAATGTGCTGTTAAATACAGAGAGATACACTGAAAATGTTGGCGTAAGGTAAAATAATTGTATTTGATTTGGACTTGATAGTTAATCGAACATATGTTTATATTTTTATTGTTAATCAAAGCCAACAATAAAGAACCAACCAAATTCTTATGTTCTAAAGGACGAAAGCAGCGTTATTTGGAATTAAAACAGAACATTGTTCCTTTTCAACAAGCACATAACGCAATGACTCTTTTTTTCTCTCTAAAGAAGCCACTTTTTCATCGATAGTTTATTATCAGCGTATGTAGTTACATAAGTGTCCTTTTTTCTAATTAATTACCGCACATGTGATTTTTAATTTAAGTGTTTATTAAAATAAGCTAAATTGTTATGCGTGATTAAGGTAATAAGTACCCATTGTATTCTAGTTTTTGAATATAAAATACAACGAAATATTACTTAACGGGTATTCCACCTAAGAAGGAATATATAAACATATCTATCTTTATGCTATACACCGTTGATTATTTGATAACGCTAAGCAATAAGAACGTTTTATCGTACTTGAGGTTTACAGTTTTTAACTACTAAACTAAAACATTGGGCATATACGCCTTCATTGTCTTACAAAGGCAACTTAATTAATAATTAATTATAGTCATACCCTTTGCATTAGCGTATTGATTTAAAATATGTTATTAATAAATATCTTAAGATTTGTAGCTTACACATAAAAATAGCGGAGTACTTCGGAAATGATCAGTTAAAGGAAGTTTAAAATGTTGTTCTGCTAGTTTGTTATCCCAGACACGGACGAACAAAGAAGATCAGTAAACAACGACCTACTTTAGACCCCATTGAAATTTGTTTTCTTTGTCTTAAGCTTTAATACTCAAGGTCGGCCAACGAAATCTGGAGCGGTTAAAATACCATACCATCTTTGACGTGCATACATAAATCCAGTTTGCTCTTAAGAACGTTTGCGTTTATTCTGAGAGAGTAAAATGTAAATATCTCCAACATAGTCTAACCTTAGGTTACATACAAGGTCGTTGTTCTAATAGTAAAAGCTTTCGAATATTGTTGGCGAGTTTCTGCTTATTTCCTGGCAATACCTTCACCAGTTGATTAATTGATCAAGGGACAATTTTATAAATTTAATGAGGTGAAAACTTAATGTATTTGTTTAGGAGAATTTAATTTTTTCCTTTTAAGCGTCGTTACCCTCGAGGTACACCGCTAACAATACTACATAGTTAACTACATTTATGAAGATGTTTAAATTATTGATCTAAATAAATGCATATTTGCTATGTTATATAAAGAATAGATAAGAAAATAATTACTTCAAACTATATAATTAAAAATCGAACAGTTCGTCAAATAGAGCGTCATGGTAATGGTGTTTTTGTCCTGAACTTTGTATGTCTACTCTTGCACAAATACGAGGTCTGTTCAAAAAGTATTGCGAATTTTGTGTTTTTTGTTATTTATTCATGAACATCTATTTTGTGCCCTTCACAGTAATCCCCACCAGATATTATACACTTGTGCCAACATTTTTTCCAACCCTCGAAGCACTTTAAAAATCGTTTTATGTGATCTTGTTCAGCTCCTCCTTCGATGCGCCTTTATCTCCTCAATCGTGGCCTAGCGTCGTCCTTTCATATGCATCTTCAGTTTTGGGAGCAAAAAAAGGTCACAGGGGGCCAGGTCTGGGGAGTACGGTGGCTGCGGCATCATAAGTGTGTTGTTTTTGCCCAACAATACGCGCACAAACAACGATGAGTGAGCAGGGGCGTTATCATGGTGCAAAAGCCAATTTTTGTTCTTCCACAAATCCGGGCGTTTTGGCGGATTGCCTCGCGCAAATTGCGCATAACTTGCAGGTAATGTTCCTTATGGACCGTTCTACCCTGTGGCAAGAACTCATGATGCACCACGCCCCTGCAATCGAAGAAAACTGTAAGCAAAACCTTCACATTCGACCGAACTTGGCGCGCTTTTTTCGGTCTTGGCTCGTGCGGCACCATCCATTGGGATGATTGAGCTTTAGTTTCCACGTCATAATCATAAACCCATGATTCGTCACCAGTTATGACCCTCTGGAGAAAATTTGGGTCGTCGCGGACAGAGTTCAACAGCTCCTTAGCAACGTTAATGCGATGGTGTTTTTGGTCCAAATTCAGTACGAATTTTGCGTCGACCCGTCTCATGCCCAAATCAATGGTAAAAATCGAATGGGACGAGCCGATCGATATGTTTAGGTACTCAGCAACTTCTCTAACGGTGATTCGACGATTGGCCAATACTATTTTCTTCACTTCTTCAATGTTTTCGTCTGTTGTGGACGAGCTCGGGCGTCCCGGACGCTCTTCGTCGTTCACATCTTCTCGACCCTCTGAGAACATTTTGTACCATCGATTAACGTTCTTTGGTCCAAGGTAGCTTCACCATATGCCACAGTCAACATTCGGAATGCATGCGCGCACTTAATTTTGTTTTTCACACAAGATTTGATACAGATTCTTTGTTCCATTTTTTGGAATAGGCAAAAATCGAAGACGAGTCAAAACACGTCCAAGCAAAATAGCTGTCAACAATTAACTGAATATTCAAAATGGCCGAGCTTGTCAACATAAGTGAGGGACATGAGTACCAACATAACGCCACAAAACAATCGAAAATCAAATATATGTAGCCCGCGGAAATTCAAAATTGGCGATACTTTTTGAAGAGACCTCGTATTGTATAATGGTAGTTTACCAAGGTATTTTCAGTAAGATTCCATAAGTGGTTGCTAATATGCTAAATAAATCTTTGTTGGCTATTTATACCCTTCCTCTGTTGACACTTCAAAATAACACGTATATAGTGACAGCTGATCAAGTCAAACATGATTTATATACGTTACAAATAATGGTATCTCAAGTTTTTCATCAGAAACCTATCTGCAAAGGAGGTCTATTTCTGCTAAGTAAATATATAGAACAGTTTATAATCTGTATCGCTGTATTGTGCAGCATAACTGCATTGCTACGTTCATGTATGGCGCTAGTGTGCTCAATCTGCGCGTAACAGGGGAAAAATAATAAGACGTAATTGTTCAAATATTACCCATTCTAAATTCTTGATTTAGGAAATGTTTAGTTATTTGCAGAGCAATTTAATACCTTGGGAAAAGGTATGCGAAGCAAAAGCTGATTTAGAATCAAGAGTAATCCAGAATTTAACAAACACAGTTTCTTGCTTCGTAAATATTTGCCTTGTGCTTATCATCGTACAATAACCGTCTAACACTTCCAAATATTTTAACAATACTATGCTTTTCTGGGTTAAAGAATGCTATATTACTCTGGTACATACCATTAACCCGTTGTTTTCCTGCAGGCACATATGTACACGTATCATGGTCGCCCACAATCTAAACCGTTACGCAGGAATTTAATAAAAATGCTGCATATTTCTGCAGAGCAAATAATATTAGTGTAAAAAGGAATACAGATGGCATTTATATATTTAAGTTGAATTTGAAATATCCTATACTGAATATGCATACCTGCATTTGAGTGATATTTTAAAGCACAAAAATATGGATTGCAGGGATTTTATCAATAAGTGTTTTCTGTCTCAATGTAAAACAAATATGAAATCCCCAAAAGAATTAAATATCAATATGCTAAACATGCAATGGTCTGCTAGAAAGAATAATTTCAAAGATAATTAAATTATTTTGTATTACTTTTACAGTAAACGGTTTGCTTGCTGCAAGAAGTTCCGTAAATTTATAAACACTGGCTGGAATGACTGTTTAGAAAGTATAAAATTTGAAAATAATTATAGATGCCAAGAAAATGCTTACTGACAGGTTTGCAATACTGTCTCAGTTTGAAAAAGATTTTACATTTTTGACGGTTATAAACTCTTTTATTAAAGGGATATTTTTAGTATTGTATATTTCTAAGAAAATAAATCCAAGTGGTAGGGATTTATTTTTGTGTAAAATAACACTCGAGATTTTTACAAACTTTGCGCCCACGCGGGGTTTTACATCTCTATCACAGAGTGCCCCAGTCAGCGGTGCCCTATTTCAAATCCACTCCTAAAACGTGAATAAAAACTTAATTGAAGGACAATTTCGAAATTGTTGCTCTACCTTGGCTAAACAGACGGAAAATTCAATCAGATCCATAAGATTAAGTTGGACTACAATAATGTTTCTGGTTTAATTACTGATGTTTTCCCTGACATTGCGCAAACCTGCTCGCTTCTGCTTTTTGGGACGAATACAACAAATAGCCATAATGAATAAGCACCTATTATTTCGGAAATAGCTATCTCATACACAGGGTGATCCGTATGGGTATGGATAAAACGAACATCTGTAAAATATTTACTATTGAATTTTGTATTTTGAAACTTAGGTGTATACAGCATTAAAATACGGTAGATTTATCAGAATGCTACATGACCCCCATAGCTCACTCTGCACAAGTCATAACGGGGATGCAATTCAGGCCATATCCGTTGTAATATCAAAGGGTGATTTTTTTGAAAAGTTTGAGTAATTTTAATTTCAGATATCATCAATGTTCCTGGGCTTCTGTGAGCAGGCATACGAAGAAGTCAGGAGGGGTTAGATCTGGGGAGTTTGGAACCAAGGAATTGGTCCGTCACGGTCACGCGATTGAAAGCGGTATTTAGAAAACGATGAACTTCCCATCCTCAGTGAGGGGGTGCACCATCTCTTTGAAATACAATATTCATTTGTTTATCTTCCTCAAGTTGTGGCAACAGAAACATATGCAACATATCCAAATAAGTTCCGTACCACGGTGTCTTTTCTCAAAGAAGAAAGGTCCACACTATCCATTAACTTTTGGGTTTGGTCTTTCTAGTTCCTAATATGTGAGTTTTCTCTTGCCCGAAAAAATGCATTTATGAAAAGTCGTTTCGTCTGTAAAGAGTCATTTGTTTGCCGTCACCACCTTCAATCCATTGGCACACCATGAATGCAAAATTGAAACGACTCCATGACTCAAGACTTGTAGACGTTGTAAGTGATATAGGTAGAGTTTCAGATATTATCAAACAATACGCTGACAGGACGTAAATTGTACATTTATCTCTGCTAAAAGTCGCCTTAAGCTTTTCGTAGGGCCCCTTGTCATGGCTGCAGAGAGAGAGATGCTTCTCGTATTGGATTTCACCTGCGACCCCCTGAATTTGTTTTAACACAGAACATGTTTCTACAAATGTTCGATACCACAACATTATAGAATCGTATTTAAGTATTTTTGCACGCCTCAATCACGTCGAAAGTATCTTTGAAATTGTTTAACATTCTCAAATTTAGCAAACCAAAGAATGCATTGCGCTCGCTGTTGATTTTTGGTAGCCATTAAATGTGTAAATGTATCTACGATTTTCATTTGTCATTATGCATTGTTGGTTTTCATTCTTGCCATGTAGTGAAACTCCTATCTTTGAGGCAAAATATTACCAGCAAGAAATTTCTATGTCTCCTATTATCATATAGTTTTATAATAACATTTAATAACCCATACACAAAAAAATCACCCTGTATATTTTATTTACAATGTTAAGGCCCGCGCATATGCTTAATTGTTCCTTCGAATAGCTGTAATTCGTTGATTTGTAGTAGTCATTTCATTTATGTACCATTTTCATTTTTCATTATGCATTGTTGATTTTCATTCTTGCCATGGAGTGAAACACTTATCTTTGAGGCAAAATATTACTAGCAAGAAATGTCTCCTATTATCAAATTAGCTTTTATAATATCATTTAATAATGCATATCCAAACAGATCACTCTGTATATTATATTTACAATATTAAGGCCGGCGCATATGCTTAATTGATTAGTTTAATAGCTGCAATACCTTCGATTTTGTACATTACTCATGATTTTTCCTTCTTTACCTATTTCATTTTTATTAATTCATAAAAGAAAGTATTAATGGACGATACAAAATTTTAGTACATAGAGCCCGTTATACATTAAATGTATAAATTCGGGGATTTAAACCTTTTTCTAAGAACTACAAAATGTATGCTTTGCGGGAAGGGGAAACATAGTGCTCATGAATTTGATTGGTTTTAACTTTTGCTGAAATTGTACCAAAAGAGAAAATAATACTTATCAGAAAGTTGTCTCATATATAGAGCTCAATTAAAACATTAAAATAGGGGGTTCAAAAAAGAGAAAATAAGACTGAATTAAAATACATTACTTAAGTACACACATGAGATCCTATAAATATTGATAATTGTGATTTTAATTGTCAATAATATATGTTGGGCAATTCGGCGTTTGTTGGACAGATTTGCTATATAGTCAGATAAACTTAAAATGTTAAAGAAGCACTGGACATTGATTAACTGTACAAGGCAGGTATGTTATGATGTTTAACCGACGTTTTTGTTAGCATTTGTATTGCTGTTTATCCTTAGATGTGAAGTAAAATAAAGGAATAGATAAAAGAGATTCATAGCCGAATATAGTAAATCAATTTTTTTTTTTCACTGCAACTACTGTTCATTCGGACTTGTGAGAAACCCCCTAGCCGGCTTCTGAGGTTGGAATGCCTGGAGACACGGCATATTATCCCAAGGGCAGATGATAATTAGACCGAATGAGCTCAGGGGACCTTGTGGTTTATGTTTAACTAGGGAAAACACCTTAAAAACTGTGGTAAAGAAACTATCCCAATCTGGTATCGAACCCGGGCCTGCTGCATAAGAAACAGAAATACTAGCACTACTATAAAGCGGTGATCAAGTAAATAAAATATTCGATGTCCAAAATCCTGAAAGCAAAGCAAATATTATTAAGTAACTATGGTCTGAAATGAATATTGAAGTATCCAGACAATATGCGCAAGTAAAATGGAAAGAGTTACGTCATACTGCACAATTCACACTCCCTTCCCTACTACAACAGCGACCACCATATGGGAGACACCTGGCGTGGTTCAGGGAACAGAGGCTCCTACGCATCTCTTTATTCTTGATAATGGCGCTAATGACATTCCTTTCACAAATGTTTTGTAAATTATACAACTCTTCAAAATAGTGTCTAGTAATAAAACACTGCTAATGTAATTTAATCAACTCTTTAGCACTGTTTCCAATTTACTTGCGTAGGTTGATCAGAGGTCTAACATTACTTCCAGACCATATTTATAAGAAGATATTTCGATTAGTGTCTTGTAGTAGGAAAATTAAGAATTAAAAATTTGAAAACACTATGTGTTTTGCATACTTTTTCCCTATTTTTTATAATAATATGCATATCATATTCAAACCTTTATACAGGGGGTGCCGAAAAACTATACACACTTCAAGCAAAGAAAAAAATGTGATAATATAACAAAACTGAATTCACACAAACAGAAAATGATGAACACTAATCATCTTAGACTTTTACAGTTACAATAGTTTCGCAAAATGCCCACCATCGGCGTCGATGCACTTCTGAGTACGTTGACCACTGATTGAGCAATGTTTGCGAAAGTGTCCTCAGTGATTGCAGCACATGCCGTTTCCATTTCTTCCCGAAGTGCTGTCAGTGTAGCTGGTTTTCTACGGTATACAACACCCTTAAGAGTTCCCCATAGGTAGAAGTACAGCGGAGTTAGATCCGAGAACGCGGTGGACACTCAATCGAACCTCTTCGCCCTATCCAGTGCTTTGGAAGATAGTAATCAAGGTACGCACGTACATCTCAGTGATAATGGGGTGGTGCACCATCCTGTTGAAAGTAAAGTTCCTCATTTCCATAGAGTGCTATGAATGGCAGGACGGAATTGTTACTCGCGTTTGCGGCTCTGTTCTGTACGCACGTCTCCATTACCTTTGAACTTCTCACTTTTCCAATTCCACTTCAAAATTGCTTTCTGTTGTTCAAAGGATAATCTTGGTCCCCTTTTGTTGTAGCAATGCTAGCATAACGTAATGTGAGTCCCATCTGTTTGCAGAACATAATACGATAACCTTAACTTCAATTGTTCATTGTTGATTAGCAAGCTATCATTAGTGACCTACGTCTGTTTACAGATCATGTTACACATTACTGTTGTTTTTCGGTCCAACTTTGAAATATATTAAATAGATATTTACTGTGAAAATGTGCATACATTTATTGGCACCCTCGTGTGTGTGTGTGTGTGTGTGTGTGTGCGTGTGCGCTCGCAGATCTGAATACCTATATATTATATTTAAAACTAAATATGCTTAATTTAATGAAATTTGGGATATTTATCGGTTTATGAGAAGGACATAAGCGACTTTGTAGCCCATATACCTAGTGTCCTTGTGTTTGATTATGTGTTATTGTCTTCAGCTGCTGCCTAACATATTTGACTAAACTTCTGTTACGGGATCGTCAGCAATCATCGATTTTGTGTTACCAGCAATATAATATCAATGGGACATCGAATGTTTATTACCAGCACACAGTAAAAACCGCATCAATAAATGAATCCTTAAGATAGTTTATTTCCCAGTTTGCAGTTTAGAGAGCAGTATCCTTACTTCAGTATGTGATGAGAAAATTGAAAATCACGAGAACATTGTTAGATGGCACGAAGGATGTTTACAGTGCAGAATATGAAAAACTGGTATGGGTGCTGTAACAGAAGTTCTTGTGTTAACTGCCCGGAGAGATATGAGTTTTCAAAAACACACTAACTGGGGGGGGGGGTTGCAAATCTGCATGCATATTGTTCTACACACTGCTAGAGTTGAAACCTCCTGGCTAACAGGAGATATTACATTTTTCTTATTGGTTTTAAATGAGGATTCGAGAATACTAGGGCTGGACGTGGTTATCCAACGTGATATGATTTTACCTACCTTGTACATCAATTCTTACAATTCCCATAATTCCTCACTCACAAATTTTATTTAGCTTAGTGTACATTTAATTCTAATGTATGTTAATTCCATTTTAACCTTACTAATAAATTCCAAGAATAAACTATGAATATAATTACGTTAACAATAGTCGTTAACAATTTAATGAATGCGTGAATGAATAGCATAGAACAATCCCTTGGTAATAAATTTCTCTCTTGATGCAAGGGTTAGCTAATGAGCGTTCATTAAGATAAAAAATTTTAAGATCAAATTATATGTTTTCAGATAAGCATATGATATTGTCCACCTGCTTGGTCCAGTGGTTAGCGTTGCTGACTACGGACTGAGAGGCCCGGGTTCGATTGCCGGTATCTACTCAGTAATTTTTCTAAGATAGGGTGGTCTAGAGTGGGGTCCACCCAGGACAATTGGGGAGTTGCCTGATGTAGAGGCGGCAATCTTGGATCTAGTAAGCTGCGATAAAGTGATCGCGGGATGCGTGTGCTTATCACATACCCCCCGGCAATACTGCACTCTACCAATATCATGTGATGTAGGTAGAGGACGCAGCGGTCGTCATCGTAAGCTATGGCCAAAATGGGGCTGTATAAAGGCTGCAAGAATAAAAATGGTAGTCAGCGTTTCTGGCTGCTATATCTGGGTTTGATTCCTGGATATGTGATGCGGTTTTTTTTTTTAATTAGACAGATTCCTAAGGCGCCCATCGCCTACTTAGTTCTATTGCTATTACTATCTTTTGCTGTGAGCTATTGCATAATATTACTTCATCTTTATTATCCCCTTGTCGATGTAGTACGCCGTTTGACTCTAGAAGAAAGCTGCAATGAAAAATGCACAAATACCACGGAATAGGTCCGCCATTGGAATAAAAAAGGATATGCTATATATACCACACTTCTATGCATACTATAATGGTTAACAAATATACGTGTTAGTTTATAAAAACCTACACTTAACCTACCGCAAGTAGTTAGTCACAAAACAGCCATTGTTACACATTGTTGCACATTGTTAGCACTCATAACAATGAAACTCTTGCTCTATAACTTTGGGATTCTTTGAGTGAAAAGGATACATTTAATTTTACCATTGAGAACTGGGTATTTATTTGAAATTAATAACTAATTTTCTCTTCAAGAATCAAGAGAGTTTTCTAGATAAAGTTTTCCATTCGATAGCATTGCATCGCTATAGTTGTTTCAAAATTGAATGCCTATATGAACTATAAATTATTTTACAAAAACCACCAAACGTTATTAAAAAAAAACTGCGATAAAAGTCGTGGGCTTCAAAAGTTAAATTTACTTATACATCACAGCTAAGGCTTTTTAACACTTCTTAATCTATCTTAAGTTTATAATTGTTAATCACCATAAAACCTCTGCTGCCTTTTAGAAAATTCTAAACCTACAGTTAACGATAACCATAAATATTATGGTATTGTGATATTCGAAATAAATATATATGCCTAATTATTACTTATTGATAATATCTGTGCTCTATGAAGGACGCAGCTATGAAATGTGGCAAAACTAAACCGGTGTATTACTGGAACGTTCTACATTTCGAGAAAGTTTTCATCTTTAATGCAAATAGTTTTAAAAGTATCTTCATAATAGATATAAATAAGATAAAATGAGCAAATATCGTAATTAAATAATGTCAATATCATCGTGCGCATTATATTCCATATCCCCTTTTTTCTCATATTATTACACATATCAACTTTTAACTTTCCTGTTATATTGTGTCAGTTTTAAAGTCTACCATGTTATGTTGTGCAGTTAGATATCAGCTGTGAGTTTCCTTATCCAAGTCCCTTGAGAGTTCATACCTAATAACGTAAAAGGACTATTATTCCGGAACACTCTATTATGGCGAAGTTAAGCGTATATAGTGCGTTGTATCTACTTATTTCAATAAATCACTGTATAATCCTATTTGAATGTGCTAAAATCTTCATTTAAACATTAAAGCATTTTCAATCTTTGATACAATCTATAAAATTTTAACTGATATTTTGACGATACTATTAAATATGTGAATTTTATATTCACTTTTAGTTTAGAAGAGAGCTCCAAAATATGAAGTTTTATTAAATTAATAAAATTTACCACATATTAAAATGAACTTGCAAAAATATTTGGTAATTCGCTAAATTTTTTTCTTCACTTATTGCATATAACTTAATAGTCTGCATTTGCTTTTTTCTTTAACTTATGATTTATAGTTAAATATATTGGCCCAGATATGTGCCCTCAGAATTCTATTTTAAATTTATTTACATGGTTAACACGCCTATTTTACTGAGAAATAAATAGGCAAGTATATCATACCTCCCACTACTTCATCTAATAAGATGTTTGCGGTACAAAATTAGATAATTATACAGGATGAGTGGATTACGAGTTTTTCCCGTGGCGCAACTGCAGGGACAGCGCAGTCTGTGCTCATAGTCATAAGGCAACACGAGACGTTAGAAATTGGAACTTCAGTACTGGAGTCACCAGCTAATTACAAAAAAAGTCATTTAAAAATAAATTTGCTCACCCGTGTCACCTAAGGACCTTCCTTCGTTTTCCAAACATCGGCTAATGAAATAATCCATCACTCTTCTAAATTTTCTTGAGGATTTGAATGCAATTTCTTAACGGATGCTCGTCTGCAGCTCCCTACGGCAGCTGAATTAGTTCTATGCACTTTATTATTGAATTTCATAAATAATTCTCACTGATAATCTATTGTCATACACTTCCTCAATTGCTCGCATTCAAACGGCAAATAGAACTACATTCCCTCTAATTAATTCTTCAAAATCAGATTGCAAAATTAATTACACTTATCTTGCAAATATTAACTGTGTCTTTGAAAACATTAATCTTTCACCAGCAACTGCTCAACAAACTCCTGTATTTTGGTCATTAATGGGTCGCCGATATCTTGGAGCAGCCGTATTGGACGTTTTGGGTATAAACATTACCATGTAAGTAGAAAAGACTTCATTAGAAAATAGAAATGATAGACATCAATAGCTCTGTCATTTCTGGGCGAGAGAAAGGATGCTTTTACCAGTAAAAAATAATGCAGAAATATCAGAGCTGCCCTTTGCAAATGTTTTAGTATTTGTATTTACATCTATTGGAGAATTAAGAAGGGCAATTGAGGTAGTAATGAATGAACAGTGTTTAACGCCCGTTTTTGCTACAGAGGCACCACAGGCGATGGACACTGATGATACATGAGATGAAATGATATATTGGGAAAGGATTTATTTTTAAGGAAGGAATCGTTTCAGGCCTAAGTTTAGGGTACCTCTCCGGCATTTGCCATTTATGAGGACTGAGGAAAACCTGGAAAAAAACCTCAGTCAGGGAGGACGGTCCTGGGGGTATTCGAACCCAGATCTCCCGCTCACGAGTCCGTACCTAACGACCTTGGCCACCCGAGGCGGTATTTTGAGGTAGTGAATACTTTTTGTAACTAACAGGGATTGAAATTAAATGAAAAGAAATCAATGATCGTAGTTTTCAAAGAGGTTATAAATTGGAAAAAAATATTAGAAATGACGGTTAAATAGGAGACAAATAGAGATAATAAGGGGATTTAATTACTTAGGGACAATATTAAGACTGGAAATTGGAATTAACAAAATAAATGGTAATGGGTGTTATAAAAGCATGTTAAAAATTCCAGATATAAAAGTAAATTGGCTCGAAAGAAGAAGCCAAAATATTATATGGAGCAGAAATATGGGGTGTAGAGTAGGCATGAAAAGATGTTGATAAAATAAATAGAACCTTTTGCAAACAGATCTTAAGTTTATCGATAGCATCATGTAGCGCAGTTAAAATTAGGTATGCATTCCATCAAAATAAAAATTATCACAGGAATTGTGAAATACATATATAGAAATACCATATTAAAAGAGGATAATATTATTAAAGGGTGTTTCATTATCAAAGAGAAATGTAAATGGAAAGCACTATTGTATCTCAAAGTGCAGGAAATTTTGTAACAGGTAGGTATGGGAAAATTGTTGATAAATAGAGAGCATAAAAAACAGAGGATTCTGGGAAACCTAAGATTGGAAGATATTGAAAGACAAGAAATATTTGCTAATATGAGAGAAAAATGTTCGCTGAGACTTTATACGGAAATAAAACTAGAATGGAATAGGGAAAATATATGTGGAAAAATATGGTAAAGCAGTTGGGGAGGATTTGCATGGGCTAGAACTGAAGATATGCATTTAAAAGGGTTAAAGTATGACAGAGATGTAGAAAAATATTCAATGTATGTAGAAATCGATATCAAGTTTCATTGTTTATCATACTGCGAGCAAACAAAGTTATGGAGAGACTTTCAACTGTCAAAGGAGAGAAAAATATAAACGTATGTGAACTATTTGGACAAATTTAGAGAGAAATGGATACAATCTTATTTTGTAATGAATTGATGAAGTGTGCATTTTTGAGTGTTGTATATTGTAGTATACTGTAGGCTGTTGGGATAAATTTTGAATAACTTTCAATTTTCAAAACCTTAACTCTTGTCATTCGCGTTGTTCACAAAATCTAATCTCAAACTGTGGATCGCTAGGCTTAAGTTGGCACACTACAGTTACAAATTCCCGATTGCTGAGCAAGAAGCAGAAGGTTTTTTCTCCCGTTTTTTATCTCAAATACCCCTGTTTCCCGAAATTTGTTATCTAATTTATGAAAAGTAGCACCATTGGAATTAGATCATCAGGAAAATTTTCTTGAATAAGCTCCTGATAGCACTAATAAATTCTGTGCACATATAGGAATATTTTTATGGAACCGAATACAGATCTATCATTAGCCATACCTTTTTGGCACCTATTGGAGGTTCAATACCTGTTTACTTAAGATTGACTAAACGTTTTCAAGAAGCTTCGGACCTTGGCCAAGAGCGCAGCCTGTATAATAATTCAAAGATGTTAAAATATTTATAGCTCTAGGCATTTTGTTTTATGATTTTACATTTCCAATATTTATCGGGAATCTACTTTTAAATATATCGACTACTTAGCCTATTGTACAACAATATCACCACACAGCTGGTGAACATGTAAGCGCATTGTTGTTCTTAGTACATCTGGAGAAAGGATATACCGATCAAAACGCTTAACGTCGCTAGTAACCGACTGCAAATGGATGCATATGAACCTATCAAGAGTATTGAAAAATTAAAATCAAACTAAAGCGATGTTTTTTATGAGTGTGCAGGTTGCGTGACGAAACGCGAGGGAATGCCATGCGGATTTCCGTTTACGACATCGGACGGTGGCTTGTTGGGTGTCAGTGCTACGATAAGGGCGTGCTTTTGTGGAAGATGCTCTACATGCAGATCGTTCTGTCCTCAAAGCATACTACGATGTTCTTATTTATTCCCTTCTGGAGGTGAATCGGTGATGGAAAACAAAGGAGGTAGCAATGAACAATGAGATATCCGTGGAAGTCGAAACAAGTTTTATCTACAGTGAAAGTAGGGTTTCTTCTCAGACATCAACAACAATCGTTTGGCTATGGGTGTTTGGTGTCTTTCACAAGTGTGGCAGTGAATTATTAATATGAAAGCAGAAAATGTTGAAAGAATGTGTCTCCATGCTTTAGAACATATTAATTCTTAATTATCTTCCTTCCAGCCGTAATAGTATTAGCTTCAATAATATAAAAAGGACAGTACATGGTAATTGAGGAAATTATTATTTTGAAAAGGTTAAACCAGAGTCAGTTATTCTGTATGCCTTTTGAAATAACTTCACAAACTAGAAATTATTTGTCGATTATTTAAAGATGGCTTTAAACTTGAAGACTTTGAGTAACATAAATATGATTTGGCGTTAATATTAAAGTTGGTGATAGATTTCTTATTTTATAAAGCTAAACATGAATTCGTAAGTGCAAAAATGTAAATATATAAATTATTGGGTTACAGAGGATTATAGCAGACCCACGAACTTTGACATAGAACTTCCAATACATTATTTATGTAGAAAGTTTGATAAATAGCTTCATTCACTATTTTAGTTCACCAACGTATTTTATTTTTCGACATAGCCCTCGAATTTCACGAACGTACTCCGATTCTCCAGTTTCGAGATTCTCTCGTGGAAGTGTTAAGGCCCTCAAAATACTTTCATACCCCGTGTACGACCTCTTCATTTTATTTCAATTTGTGCTCAGTCAGAAAAGTTTGAATTTCGGGAGCAGATGGTAATCTGAGGTATAGAGGTTAGGTGAATACCCCGTGGATGCGGATGTAAATTATATCATAGTTTGGTCAATTTGTCCCAGCGGCTTGAATGCATTGTCATGGTGAAACAGCACTTTTCTTTAGGCCTTCCCGGATGTTTTTCCAGAATTACTGTCTACTTCAAAATTGTTGGGTGGTATTCTCTAGTAATAGTTTTCTCCTTCTCCAAAATAGTCGATTCAGACAATTCCTTTTGCGTCTCAATAAACTGAAACCACCATCTATCCAGAGAATGCAGCACAGTTTGCCTTTTTCGGAGTTGGTTCGCCTCGTGCTGTCCACCACTGTTTCGTTTCCCGTGTTTTCGTTCATAATCACAAAAGCGGCGTAAAAGTATTGAATTCTTCTAAAATATCTTCAAACACTCGACCGATGTTTGCGTTGGATTTCCCTTTTTGCTCCTGAGTGAGCAGACGTGTCACATATCTTGTGCAAAAAATTTACATGTGTAATTAACTATGCAAAATTGAAATTCACTTCATCTCTGATAACTCGCTCACTTTCATTTGTCTGTCAGCGAAAACAATATCATGGAATTTATTTAAGATTTTTGTACCCACAACTGACTTGAGAGCTCCAGAAATTCTTCGATGTTTATTCTGCTATTTTGCTGTTTTAATTACATAAAAAGAACTGATTCTCACAAACAATTCCAAATTTATCCATTTTTTACCGTCACGCGAAATTAAACTACTGCCAAACATCGGAATAACTTGTGATCATAGACTATTGAACTTATAAAGCAAAAGTAACTACATATAAAATTGTTGCTGTATATGCTGTTAGTATGCGAATCACGTTACCCTTGTATACTTATCTTCCTGGGAACAAGTATACGCAACTAATGCTGCATGCATGACTTGTAATAATTCTCATATTTCCATTGCTTATAACATAGACTTTGAAATGAAAAATACTTTTGCATCGAATCCAGCAGTGCGGAAGGAAAAACATCCGCGTAAAATGCCTTTGTAAACACACAAGAAATATATTCTTATGTCTGTGATGGAGAATATAGGGTAGATTTATATGTAACGTATGCAAAATGAATATGAAATTTGGATAAATAAAAACAAGGACTATAATGTACAAACTGAGCATTTATAGCGAAATAAACATTAGAACATAAATGCTTCACTTTCCTATAAAATAACCTCTCTAACGCTCCATTTGTGGGAATCGTTTTCGCTATATTTTGCTTAAAATATATATTACAAACGTGGAATAATGTCACCAAAGACTATTCAATGTTCGTATTTAAGTGCTAAAAATAAACACATGTGACCCATTGCCATTAGCAACCTAGTGTTTATTGAAAATAACTATACCTAAATAGTTCCATTGTACTTACCCACTATCGTAATAAATTGCATACAATTAATATTTAAATTAATATCGTAAATAAAAAACTTTGAACATTTTGCAGTGTTTGAAAAAAATAGCTCAGTGGTAGCCCTGAAACTATGAGGAACTGTGGTACAGCGTCTTAATTTCTTATTCTTTCAATTTCTCTGACAAAACAGCTAAGTAGCAGGATTAACGATTCTGAACAGATATTACCATATTATAAACTATATGATTGCTCTGTGCAGTATTTATACTTAGGTGAATTTCATAACAAACTTCTAAATTTAAAAATAAAAAATACTATTTGGATAAAATTTATGATTTTGTTAAAATTAACAAGCACTATATTAAATTATGTGATATCAAAGTATTATGTATTCCTTAAGAAAAATAGTAATATATACTTTAAAATGTTATTTATTATAAGTAATCTTCTTCTTTTTTAACATTGTTTAACGCCCGTTTTTACTACTGGAGCACCATAGGTGAGGAACCTTGATGATACATGAGATGAAATGGTATATTGGAAAAGGATTTTTTTTCCGGAAGGAAACGTTCCAGGTCTAAATAAGTATTCTTTATTTGGATTAATAGTCACAGTAAATTAAAGTGTTTCAAGATTGCATATCTAATGCATGTAACAGAAAAAAAAGGGGTTGCAATTGGGACACACTTCATTCAGTGATACTGTTCATCCTTGGGAATAGCTCAGAGAGTTGAAATATTCCGATATTAAATAATATAACCTAAGACAAAGTTAACTGAAAAAAATACATTTAAATTCCACAGTTTTTCACAAAAATTACAACCACAGTGTAGCTCAATATACAATCAATATTTCTTCAGAAAACCTTGGATACATTTCCAAGTTTCTAAATTCTCTTCTCTTTATATCTAGTTAATTAAGTTTTTCAATCAAAATTTCATTATCCTAGAGTGCGGGGTTTGAAACACGACAATGCAGGTGGTCGCAGGTGGTTAATAAGTCTATAAAAGTCTTCCCCTGATGCTTGTTTACGAGGGTAGGCCCATAAGTTTCCGACCTAACCATTTTCTACGTATGATAAAGACAAATACTACATTTCTCTTTTCAATATAGTTACCCTTTATTGAAATACACATCTCACACCTTTGAATTAACATTTCAAACGCCCTGCTCAAAATACATCCAAAATTACCAGTTTTTTATCCGATACAACTTTTTAATAATGAGTTCGGAAATGTGAAATATCATTTATAAGACTTCAAAGTTAGCTCACCAAAAACGTAGCAGAAGTTGTTTGGATTATTTAAACACTTTCTTGGCATATTGAAACGTTTGCAAAAGAAATAAAACATAACAATAAAAGGCATAACACAGCAGAAAATACTACATATATTGATGGGCTCACTACAATTTCAATACTGGTTACTGGCTGTCTGCTTACTATAACAGCAATATTTAAGCGTGTTAGAACATTCTGCAGTGTTCACTTCTATAATTTAGTAAAATGATAACAAAGAAAAATTAATATACAGAAATATATTACACAAAAATGACTATGTCTGGTGGGAAAATTCTAGTTATATATTTTAATTTGGAATAAAAAAAACTGCACTGGAGTCAGTATTCGGTTTTGTTGTGAAAAAAATTTGTTGACCAGTGTTACGCTTTGATCCGAATATTCACTTGCTCTCGGACATGGCCGTTTTTGCGAACCTTAATAAACAGAAAAATAGGCGAACATGTTGCCCCATAGGTACACCGTTTTTATTGGAGTCTTGCCAAAGTGTCTTTAAAATGTTTTCCATTAGCCAAGGTTTCGTCTATTGTCACATTAGAAGAGAGTGATATTATTAAAGAATGTTTTAAATACAGGAGAAATGTAAGTGAAAAGAATCATGGTATTTCAAAGTGCAGGAAATTTTCAACAGATAGGTTTGGGAAAAGTATGGATAAATAGGGAATACCAAAACAGAGGATAGAAAGAAATAAATCTAAGATTGGAAGATATTGAACGAAAAGAAATTAGTAGATTAGGTGAAAAGAGGTCATTGAGACTTTATAGGGGAAAAAATAGAACAATGTGATGAGGCAGGTAGAGAAGGCTTATGATTTAAATGGATTAGGATATAATAAAGGAATAGGAAAGTGTTTAATGTGTGGAGAAATCAATACAAAATTTCATTGTTAGTTATATTGTAATCAAACAAAGTTACGGAGAGAAAAGATTAGAATAAAAAATGGGAACATTTAGATGGGGAAATTTTAATTTGGAAAACTTTAACTGTAAAAGGAAAGAAAGATATAAATATGATAGGGAACTATATAGGTAAAGTTAAAGGAATAAGAATGACTCAGAGAATAATGGAAGGAGATGTAGAAAGAAGTATAGCAATAGTATTACAATAATTAATGGATTTACAGTGCACTTGGGTAAGGTGAGGGAGAAATGATAAAGAATGGTCAGATAATTAATGATTGATAAATTAAATATGGGAGGGAATGGGAGTAAATTAGCATTAGAAATAGGATTATTATATACCAATAACCAGGGTATTAGTGTGTATATAGTCCTAAGGAAATAAGTAACTCACAAGTATAGGATAATAGGTCTAGAATTAAAATATTGTAATAGAGTCATATTGATATATATTAATTTTATATTGTCAGTTAGTATTATGGAATTGACGAAGACATAGATCTTATTGTAATATTTGAAAATTTTACGTTGATGTAAAGAGAAATAAATTCAATTCAATGCTCAGGACATGATTCATGAATGAGGGTACATGAAACATGGGTAAATTTTTAGTAAGTGAAGCAAAAATAAAATAAAATAAAAAAAATAAATAATAATAATAATAATAATAATAATAATAATATGCTGTTCTTATGTCACTTGAAGTTCTAATTTAGTGAATGTTGCATAGAAATTTTCATCTTTTCACGATAATGTCACTAATACTTCCATCATTCATATTTTTGCACCTGAAACCTAAATTATGAATAATTCTGCAATACAATTAAGGATAAGAGCCCTTATGTGAAATGTTGATTTTTAAAACCTCAGCAACTGTTAGTGTTGTTGGAAATTCACTTGGTCCTTGTGGTTACAAATATTCATTTTTTAAATCATTATTATCAAAAGCGTTTGTAAACTCATTGTAGTCTGATATACTTCCTTAATGACAGAGAAACGTAGAACATTGTTAGGGTGTCTCTTTTTTATCTCACAGAAGATGAGTGACTAAGCAGTTTTGTTCACACGATAAGCTTTTGAAGTGAGAGATCAATATTTTAAATTAAAGCTTCTCTCTCTTTCCTGCTGTAGAGATCTCTTTAAAGCTATAAATACTGAATGTAGCAATCCAATTCTGGCTCCACAATACTTTTTTTCCTTTCCAATGTATTTGCACTTGATTTACTAAAAAACATAATGTAGGCAGATTGAAACTCTTGCGTTAGAACTCGCACATTCCCTTGCTATGACAGTCGCCTACGAAATAACAATCCAAGTCTTTTGGACAATGTTAATTTCTTAACCAGATGTATACCAGAGATGATAGTGTATGGTAGATAGCCACTGATGAGCACAAGAGAAAACAAAACACATATGTAGCATTTTGGTTATATCATGGTATGTTGATTCACGAGGCCAATTTCTGTATCACTAGTGAAACAAAAAATTATATCATCGTAGAATGAAAATAACTGAAACTAAAAGTGTAAAAAATATGCCCTATGGTCTTATAGACCATTTCAAGTGACTTGTTTTTAGCTTGGGCGCAATATTTTTGTAAATCTTGGTCTCTCTGCGATTTATTATAGCCAGGCTGCTTGGTAAAATTACACGAATCTAATAAAGCTACATAACGCATACCTCAAGCTCAAACCTATTGAAAAAAATCAATATTTTCTTAGTTATGTTATTCAGTAAATAAAAAGAATATGGAAACAATTATGCGTTTTCAGAAACTTAAAAATTCCTTTTTATTTGTGATCCCAAACTACTATTTATGTGCGAGTTTCAAATACTAAAGCATTATTGGTTTAAGAGCTTTATTGCTGAGAATTGCTTATATTTGTACAGTAGTTTTGGTCAGATTTTAACACATTTTTAATTATTCAGTTTTAACTGAATATTAAATAATGGTTTGATAATATATTATTAATAAAGAAAGATGATTATTAATTTTGTTTGTCTTTCGTATTTGTTTTCATCATATTTTTATTCGTACATCATAATCCAATAATAAAGTTAATAATGTTTATATAATTATACAAACTAACCCTTTTTGGACGGATTAAGGGTATGATATGGTAAAAATCACCGTGTCAAAAATAATATTTAAAGATCTGAGCATGTTTCTAAAGTATTTAAGAATAAAGCAGTAGTTAAAGTGACAGTGTGATAAATATTGCAACGCACTTGGGAGTTTAATGGAACAGTCACTTTCGACTTTCCATCTCTTCTCAGCTCATACTAGAGAGTAAAATACTCCACATTTATTCAAATATATGACCTAGCTTCGACTAGGATGTAATGTTAACTAACTATAATCCAGGTATACCAGCTCAATTACATGGAAAACACAAATACCAGCCAACACTCCAAACGCGCATTTATAGTTTTTGCGACTCTATTAAATGGCTGCATTTCATTGTACTGTACATTAATAACAAATGTTTCAGGTAACGAACTCGCTGGCATTCTAATTAAATACAAACGCAAATCGAGGGAATGGTAATGTTAATTTATTGAATAGGTACTGTGTGCTAGGTAAAACAAATAGCCTTTTTCTTCCATTTCGATCTCTATGTGTAACATTACAGCCGTAAGAAGAAATCCTTGCTGCGTCTGCAAAACCGTTATATGCATCTTAATAAAATGTTTCAGAGTACATAAAAACGCCGTAATTTTTCATTTCCTTTATTTGTAAAGTCGCTTTTACTACCATTCCGTTGCATTTCTTGAAATACTTCATTATTGACGCATTCCTCAAAATATTACCGTTTAAAGATTGAAAATTACAACAATTTCAGACTGTACTGTAGATAGCGTGTTTTAGCTGCGCCGATTCTGGCACTTAGCGTATTTTGCTTTACATAGCATTAGTACTGAAACGCATCTTATGAGTTAGATATTTTTTTTCAAAGTGTATAGAAATTCAATAAATCATATAAACGACAGCGTCAATAACATCGTACATAATATGTATAAGAGGTAACCATGACCTTTAATCCCTAAGCTGTCAGCTGACTGCAGAAGACGAATATTACTTCCGCCATTTTCCGCCGCATTTCGAATAATAGAAATATAATTTAATCATTCATGCTTCTGGTTGGCCTAGAAGAGGCGATAGTCTTTATGCATAAACGTTTTCTTGCTCAGAAGGCTTTGAAATTACTCCGATTTTCATCTGTTCAGTACACAGAACGTTCCACTTCTTTTCATTTATTTTGTTTCTTTGTTTCTGAAGCGGCTGCCATGGATACGTCTACCTAATCTTGTACAGTACTTCTCCTTCCTTATATGTGCTTTAATACTTTTAGATTCGGTGTGGGGAAGGGGGAATGATTTAGATGTCTGTGGTAGAGAAGAAAGAAGTTGTCTCGTATGGTTCAGATTAGCGGCTTGGAAAGGAAACAAAACAGTTAATGCTCTAGGGGAAAGTGTTTGCCCATTGTGCGGAGAAAGCGATACCTGGAGGCATATTTTGGCAGAATGCAGGGAAACGGAGATTTTAAGAAATGAGCATTTATCACCGCAATTTATGAATTCCAATAGAAATTTGAACACTTGCCGGGAAGTGCATGCGAGATACACAATTTGGGAATGTGTCCAGAGAAGACCCTACAAAGAAGGTTAACGACTATAATAAAGAAAGGGGATTTAGAGAGGTGTGAGTAAAGGGAAGGGGGCTCAAGAGTAAGAGTTCCATTCATATTTGTGTATTTGTATCTAAAATTATTAATAGAAAATGTAAATATATCGAAGTTTTTGTATATTTGTATGCATATAGATTTGTATGTTGCGTACGGCTATTTTGATTGTTAAAATGGCGATATTAGCATATAAGGCCGTAAGGCACATGCGACAGTTGTATTTATTTGAATGTGTTCTAAAGCGTCCATTACTACAACTACCACTACCACTACTACCACCACTACTACTACTACCACCACCACTACTAACCGCCACGGGTGGCCGAGGTCGTTAAGGCATGGACTCGTGAGCGGGAGGTCTGCGGTTCGAATCCCGCCAGGACCGTCCTCCCTGACTGGGGTTTTTTCCAGGTTTTCCTCAGTCTTCATAACTGGCAAATGCCGGGGAGGTACCTAAACTTAGGCCTGGAACGCTTCCTTCCTCACTTAAAAATAAATCCCTTTCCTAATATATCATTTCATTTCATGTATCATCAGTGTCCACCGCCTGTGGTGCCTCTGTAGTAAAAACGGGCGTTAAACACTACTCAAAAAAAAAAAACCACCACTACTACCACAACTACTACCACTACCATTACCACTACATAATGCTCTAATGCCTGCCACTGTGCAATCGCCTACTTTCCTCCCTGGCCAATTGAAAGTTTAACTCATCTTTTTCATATATATGAAAAAAACGATTATCCACATAATGGATAACATAGGCTAATTATTATTCTTGTTTCTTCTTGCTAACTGTATTCCTGTTACATAGTCAGCAGGTAAAAACAATGTGAATAGATATTGTAGAGTGGAGTGCACTAAATCAACCTCCATCATTGTGTACATTTTCTCGAGTATCAAGTGCTGAATATTGAACTTTTGGAAATATATTTGTTCCTTGTTCTTATATGCACAACCATCAGAAATAAGCATAACCTTCTTGTAATTTATGTCTAATCTTATGAAGTCAACCGTAAATAATGATGTTACCTTATTTTCATCTTCATGTCGTATGTATAAGTGACACATATCGTGAAGTTATGTACTTGCAATTTATGACTCTTATATTGGTTTGACGCTAATAATTTTGGGCAAATCCAGTCACTCTGTACTTCCATAGTTGCAACAAGAAACGGAATCAGAAACTGAGGCTACAGTACTTTGTTTAGTAGTTCTTGCTTCCTCCTGTTTAGTTATATGCAATCTGTAGTTCTCTTCTAGAAATTTCCCTCTTTTTATGGCGACGTTCATCCAATACCTGTATGAATTTTTTTTTCCACTGTTGGAATACCAATTTCCGGGCACCATTCTTGATAAACATGGTGCATATGGGGTATAATCCTAAAACTGTTCTCTAAAAAGTGGAGGCTCCGCAACAGTGATTGGGTATTGAAGTCATTTAAGTACGCTTTTTGAATTCAGTTCCTTCCTTGGCAAAGCTCCCTTCTATCGTTTTAGGAGCACTTGTAAATATTCATTTTTGCCTTCCTCGGCCAATTTGTGTGACGCTTTATCGTTTTGTGTCTCATTATGTACTTATCTACGAACTAAAATGGTCTTTTGTTACGCACAGGACAGAAAGAAATAATTTCTGACAAGCCTGAATTTTAATCCCCTCTGATTTGGAAAAGTAGCTATCATGTGAATTCTGCTTACAGGACCCTTCTGGATGTAAGTGGAATGTTTCGCACAGGCGCTCGGAAATCACCAGTTTCGCAATCATCTCGCGTATTGCTACTCCAAAAACGGTGAAAATATTTCTGTGTTTCCATGTTTATCTCGTTGCACATAAAACTTCTTCATGAAATGTTCTTGCTCCTCTTATAGATGAGCGATCATCCTTTTCTTTCTATTATAATGGACGCGCCATATTCTTTTTTGAAACCTTCATGATTTTTTGAGCTTGGGAGATTCTATTTGTGAAAAACTCCCTAACAGCCTTTTCATCATTTCCCTGAGAATGGGCAATAACATCACACTCCACAACCATTGGTCAATTAAGTTTATTTTCTTAATCGTGTTCTAAGGAATCATTCTCTGCAATTATGGGCTCACTTGAGACTGCAGGGGTATTCAGTGTTAGCATGTACAGTTGCCTGCTGAAACATGCAGAGTAATGTATTTAACAAACAAGACCCACGAGTATTGAAACAGTAGGTAAATTGTTGTAACAAATGTGTTTTATGTTTCATGAAGTACATACTGAACTATGAAGTCGATGGAATCATAATATTCAGTTTTAATTAATTGAGCTACAATTAATTCCAATTGCTTAATTATTAAGGTTACAGTGAAGTTAATACATTTGCCCATTATACATTTGCCCATTATTGCAGTGCAAGTAATCCCATTATTATCATTACCAAACTGATCCTGCTATCACTTAGTGATAAGAGACTTGCATTAGCTCTGTGTTCATTTGTGGACTGAATAGAAGATGCATTGCAGTTATCTTCTGAAAAGTGTGTTTTAACAATCTCATATTGTGTGCGCTCATTACGACAAAATGTTAGCTAACGACTCTTGGTTCTACCTAAGTGGGCTTATTAGTTAACAAAACAATCAATACTAGAGTTCAGAAAATCTCTGGTATCAAAAACAAAGAGTGTGGTGCATCATTAGTGAGGAGAGAACAAAAGTTTTTTTTTTTGAAGAAATAAATAATAGTTATATTTGTGTACAGAATATTTTGCAACCCTTTTTCCGTGAATTAACATGAGTGAATTTACGTTTGCTACATGCCAACAGGACTTTTGCAACGGTACAAACATTCCCTGTCTCTTTGCATGCAATTCCTTATATATTCAAACGATAGAGTCGTCATAATAAGATGTAGCCCCTAGGCCTCCCGACTTAACGCCCTGCGAAATTTGTCGCTAGGGGGCATTAAAGGAAAAGTGTACAAGACAAATTCACACACAATTTTTGAACTGAAATATATCATTCATACATTCTCTCTTTTCTTAGAAGAAATGTAGAAACTTCATAAGCCGATGGCAGAAATGTACGGACAATGAAGAGTGGCAGTCCAAGTATCTTGCTTGATAATGTTTAATAAATGTACATTTTAAGTGTTAGCAATAACTCACGCAACAATCATAACTGCGGGCTCCCGTTCTACATGTAGTACATCCCATTATTTAATTTTGAAAAGTTTACCACTGCTATACACTCGAATAAGAAGTGAAAATATGAAATAAAGCAATAATTTATAATTTTTAAAATAAAATAGCATTTTATTGTACATAATTTAAGTATGAAAGAGTTTGTGACAAGCTATATCGTCTGCCCTATTACCTATTTATGCTCTCTCTGTTGAACCGTGCCTGTTATTCTATTTTCGAGTATGTTCTCTGTTTCTAGCCTACGTCAATATAGTCAATGGAACTATAGGTTACTTGAATGGCGGTAAAATGCTGTGTATATTCACACATAGAGAATGTTTCCCTTTATTACATCTTCCGCTTGATATCACATCGTTAATGTCTCAATTTAACATCTAAATAATCGTTTGCTAACTACTACATGTAGCTGCCTGCAATGCTTGTTGTACCTGTACTACAGATAATTTCGTGCGGGATGCGTTGAATGATGTTTGCGGAGTTTAGACATAGCACACTAACTATATAAATACGATATGTCAGATGGTTTCAGGAGAAAATTCTAAAAAAAGCTCTTATGTCTTGCCTTAAATTTTATGAGAATTACCACATTATTTCTAGAAATAAATGTACAGAAATATTTTGTAGCCGTTATCATTCAGTCACCATATAGAAAATATAAATGTTCGCTAGTAAAATGCTGAAGCAGTCTTTAAATATGTTGCTACCTGTAGGAAATTGAAAGATTAGCCATTTCCTGCTGGCAGGATAATTACTCTTTTGTTATAAATTAAAGATAATTTCCGCACACTTTTATAGTTAATAAGTTAGTGGTTTATAATTCGCCACCAAGTGCTGTAAAATGAAGCAATAATCGTGTAACTGACCTTATTTTTTTTTTTTTGAAAATTAAGAAAAGCCATTCTTAATCCTTATATAATTACTAATTTTACAGCACATAGCTGTTAAAGGCGTGTTTCTGTTTGTTAGTAGTACCCTCACCTTTCTCATTGAGTTTCACATACACGATATCGCTATGGTAAGAGTGGAATGGCCTAGTGCTCTATACTCCTTGGAACATGTGTTGTAAACATAGTTACTAGTAACAAAATGCCCGTTCCACAACATTAAAAATTGTTGTATTAGAAAGATTATTCATTTATATTAAAATGGTTTATAAATAATTATATAATTAAAAACGACCTCAATACTGTGGCATCCACAGTCTGATGTAGAAGAGTCATCCTTTTCGATGCTTTCACATTAGCGAAAAATTTCGCACACAAATTCTGTATTTTAATAATACAAAAACATGTAACATTTGAGGTTATAAATGAAAAAATATCATATATCTCTAACGTTACAGTAAATAAAGTTGGCCTCCTAACTAATTTTTTTTTATTTTTTTTTTTTATTTTTAAAAGCAATTATTAAAAATAAATTTAAGTTTATTTTTATTGCATGATAGAATATGAAACAGAAAATATCCGATTTAAGGCCATAAACACTCATTAATAGTTGTTTAACTATATTATTTTAATAAGTTAATTTTACTTTTGTATATTATGTATAGACTGTAATGGTTAATACAAACATTTATATTAATTTAAGAAGTTAATTTACGTATGTTATTACGTAAGATAAAGGCTATAATATTTGATTTGAAACTCAAAACATTCGTTGATATTATGTTTTAATTATATTAATTAAATAAGCTCCTTTGCACATGTTTTTATATTAGGTAAAGGATATAACTCTCAAGATAAAACCCCAAATATTTAGTAGTAATAACTATTTATTTATGTTAATTTAAGAAGTTTATTTGCATATGTGACAAAGACCATAATATTAGATTTTAAGCTGCAAACATTAATTGATAATATGTTTTAATCATATAAATTTAATAATTTCATTTACACATATTTTTATGTAAAATATGCTGAATATTATTCGCATAATTGGTATAATTCATTTTGATACTTCTGGATAAATTTTTAGTTCATTTGTTTCCTTTATCTTTTTTGTTTATTTCGAAATGTGTTCAACGTTAATATAATAACGTGATTATTTATACCTTTAAAAGTATTAATCTTTAGACACTACAGGTTTTAGAAATCAATATTGTGTGAAATAATTTTTAAATTAGCTTTAATATCATCAAATGTTCAGTAAAATTAACTAATATTACAAATACACTGCATTGATATGAACAATAAAATAAATATATAGATTAAACAGTCGATTTAATAATTTTTTCTCCAACACTACAGAAATATTTCAGTTTTAATAATTAAATTCTGAGCAAGGAATCCACAATTATTTTGTTACATTTTCTGTAACTTATTTAGTCCTCCTTAGCACAAATTATATTAGGAGTGGAATTGAGCAGGGTAAATTGTTTATTTCGTAAAGAGAGTTAGTAAACTAGTTGAATTTATTCTAGATACAACTTAACTTAAAAATTCAAAAAGTAGTATTATCTGCATAGCATGTTATATAAAAGTAGCTACACAATGTGGTAAATAATGTGCTATACTTAGTGAGAAAAAGTGTAATTTTTGGTAAAACCATATATGTAAACTAAGTATTGAGTCCTATACATTTTCTGCCCAAAAAGGCAATTTAACAAATTTTGCTATTTTGCGAAGAACGCACATTTTTGTGTTTAAGTGAAGTGATAACATGAATGTGATCGAAAAGAAATAAATCGGGTGCTACTTGGCAACTCATATTGGTACATTAACATGCAGAACAAATTCCTAAATCGGAATGGTTAAATTTTATTATCATTCCATTAGTTGATCTTTTTGGTCGTGTATTCTTTACTTGAGAAGTGACATACGTTTTTATATTCCCTGTTATGCTCATTTTTACAGAACCTTTTAACCTTCCTAAAAATTGTGTGTATGCTGATTAGTTAGTACACGTGTTGTCGTCCTCTCTTCCTTATCTGCTAGAGAACGAGAGAGCTTATTATCTGCTCTGTTCTGGAAAATATAGTTTCCGGCCTCAGGCTTGCAGACCGAACAAACCATCTCTTCGTGCTTTATGATAATTTTAGTCGTGGCATCGAAATGGAGGTTCTCTTCTGCTCTTACCACAAACATTATTCATTTAGTTTTATTTTGGAATAGCAGCAGTCAACGTTTTTGCCTTACTATATCAGTGACCCAGGTATTGCTTCTTAAATATGTAATTAAAGAAGTCTGCACTTATTTTGGTACTCTGGAATACTTTGTGAATTTTCCTAAATCCAGGTATTAACTATATTAGCTATTTTTACCAAGCTATAAAGAAAATGTTATTAAAATTTATTTTTGGTTTTGCTATCTTGATAAATTGAAAAATTATTAAGGGAAATATTTCAGTTATTTCAATGAGCCATTCTCGTTAATGTGCAAGGCCTCTTTGTTAAAGTTTGACTGATAACTACATTTATTTGAGAAGTGTATTTATTAGTATTCTTAATGTATTATTGAATGTTGTTTAGTAGATATGGGAGCATTGATTATATCATTTGTCTCCTTTCCCCGCGATACATTATGGTACAAGCATTTTCCACCTTTACATTCTGGTAGGTCAGCTTTCTTAAAAAGAGAGTACTAACGGAAATGTGTATGTTGCAGCACAGAGCCCATTCTAAGAAATACTCAAGTATTCGTTAATGTTTATTTCGCTCTTGGGTCATCAAGTTTTATACTTGCATATCCTTTGGTAATGGAATTAAAAAATACTATACCATATCATAAGTAAACAACTAATAAGTTAGAAATTATGAATTTATCGTCTATTGTGGATAATACTACAATTCAAAATCATATACTATCGACGTAAGTAATAAGTACTAGTAATACTTCAAATATTTTTCAGCCCTTGCGGTTCATGCCATCGCTTGCATACAAAAAAAGCCTTCCAGTTTCACTTAAACAGTCAACTGTTAGGTACAGATTTTTTTTTTCAAGCTTTAGTGAAAAAGGAAAAAAATATTTATAACTTTCAATGGTGTTATGATTTACAAGTCTCATACTTTCTGAGTATCTATCTCGTTATTGTAATCCAATATTAGCGTAAAAGTGTGATAAAATTATACAGTGTATAATTCTAGGCTTAAAAGCTGGAATAACAATTATTACCTGTTAATAAAAAGAACAAGCTTAATGCATTGCCATATATGGACAGTAAAATAGAAATATTATAAATTATATTAAGTTATTAAATCAAAGTATTATATACTAGTCCATACAGGTATATTTTTATATATTTAGAGACAGTTAATGTGCATCAAATTAGCTTTCCTTAGACCAGTCATTATGAATAGGTGAAGTTCTTACAACTGAGTCTACACTAAATGTAACCCTTTCCCAAAGTTTTAGGATTCTCTTCCTAAAAACAGCCGGGCTTGTAGTGTAGTGGTAACCATACTGGTCTCCGAAACTCAAGATCGCGGGTTCGATTCTTGCCAGGACCGATTAATTTTCCGGGCGTAAAAATCCTAAGTATGGCTTCCTTCGGAAGGGAAGTAAAGCCGTGGGTCCCGTGTCGCACGGAACAAAAAAGAACTTCAAGCCTGAAAAAAGAGACCTCTGAGCAAAATTTGTCGGGCGTTTCACGCCTTGAATTGAATGGGACGCTGATGACCTGAGATGTTAAGGAGCGTCTCTAAATTAACTAAATCAAAATCTTCCTAAAATAGGGCACATCCCGTTGAAATATTGAATTTGATATTTCTTTTGACCAAATGTAAGTTTTGAATGAAAGGATACAAACAAAATAGATGATGAAAACTTTAATAATAACATTTAATATACACAACTCATTCATCTAAGCATTGTAGCACGTTCTTGGTGTCGCTATGGGCGTGTAAAGTTGTGAGAGTCACAATAATACTGAGGTGGATACTTGTAAAACCGCTGTCTTTTGCAGTTGAATACAGAATTTCCCATTAAGAAATTCATTATATTGGGGAAAGATAAGGGAAAACTACCCCAAAAAGGTATATAGAAAATATAATAACTTGCTTTCTATTTACTATACATTATTCTCATGAAAAATTTAACGATAAATGATAATACGAGTGTAGATCAATATGCTTTACCTTCAACAGATAAGAAATTCAATATGAATAAAAATATAGGAAGACCATCCACTGAAGAAATATGCATCCTGATGTAGCTGCCGCTAATGTTGCTTGTTAATAATCAGGTCCATTTTTGGAAGTTTTATGTCCCATGCCTACTAACGGAGTTCTTGGAAGTTGAACTAACATGGCCCAAATAAGCCCTAAGTATACCTGCTAAATAATGTGTTTTTAATATGTGTAAAATATCACTGTGTTCTGAAATATATTATTTTAAAAAGACACTTTAATACAATTCTTTTCTTTCTGCGGTTAGTGTATTAACTAACGTAATATGACGTAAGGCCAGCAGTCTTTTTTACTCGCGGAGTCTTTTTTAAAATAAATTTCTATGGAGGATATCCTCAAATCTAATTTGTGTTAAATTTAATGGTGATTAGAAGTAGTGTTATACAGGGAGGAAGAGAGGACAGATACTGATGTAAACAAAATGTAATGTAAAGAGATGTGTACGCAATGCCCATGAAACGAAATTCTATTTTAAAAACTTGGGGGTGAACTTTTATGTACGATATGATCAAGTTTTCACAGCATGTTTATTGAAGATAGTTACAGGATATTATGGTAAATTTCAAATTAAGCCCAATAAATCACACCATTTAGTTAACAATAAATTTATGAAGAGTCATGTAATATACTCAGTTCAGTTTGGTAAATTTCTATTCAGAAAATATTTTCTATGTTTCTTTTACATTTGAATATTTCACCCGAACATCGTTGTAACCAACAAAACTAAAATGTACAGAATATGAGAAAAAACGTTTTATTGCATTATATAATTGAAAAACACGAATTATTTTATTAAAAAATTTAGTGCTATAACTTTTTCAGTACTGGTCGTTTTCTACACACAATGGCTGCATTTTAAAACCTGAGGCGGAAAATCTCTGGTTCTAAACCCGAGCACTCATAATTAATATTTGTTTTCATTATATCAACTATTTATATATGTTTTGTACATCATATAAGAGCTCTTACAATGTGTAGGTATTTTATATTTGTTGGCTTGTATGTGCGTATGCAAAAATGAAAATGTAACGGTTCGCAAGAACACATACACACCGCTAAAGCTATGAATAAACCAATCAAAGGTAGGGAAAATCATAAAGTTAAAGAAACAACCAATGGCAAGCGCCTAGCAACATTAATAATTCTTGACAAGTTAAGAATGAAACGCGAGACAGACTGCCTTGGTAATATCCGATAGGAATTAACAAGCGTTACTCGCTTAGTTAGATTTCTATGTTGGAAGCCTTTCACGTAATCTGTTGCGATCAATCTATCGTTGATTATTGGGAGTCACGAATTCAGGTCTAGTTTTCGTGTATAAGCACATTATACGAAATAGAAAGAGAGGAAAACCAAATTAAATGTATAACATATCTCATAACAGTGAAGTAATGGGAAAGAAAATTTGCGGGAATTATAAAGCTGAATTAAAACAGATTGTGTTGGAATTTTCAACCGACTAAGTAACATTGGTCGTTAATCATTGGCATTGTACATCATAACTTGTCTGGCTTTGTAGTAATACTTTAAAAACCCCTCATTTCGAGAATTGTATAAGTGTATTCCGAAGAGACAACAATAAACTTCAGAGATCAGTTAGTATCCAGTGTGATTTTAATTAGTGTCATTCCGCAACCCTTTCACCCCAGAGAAATATATCTAGGTAAATAATCCAGCTAATAAAAACTGAGCTAGTCGCGGACCGGAAATACAACATTGAAGGAAGCGGGGGAAGATATTCGACACTTCATAGACAGTTATTACCAGCATAATCAATCAACAATCGCTAAATACCCACTTCAAACATTGTTTGGAAAAAAAATATAGGAACAACATTGTGACTGACAAAGAAATTGCAATATTTTGCTATCTACTACATTGTTCAGTCAGTTATTTTAAAACCTCAATTGCAAGGATAACATATAATGAATAACTTTTACATTATATTTAGCAAAATATTGCATTCCAAGCATAATATTTCACTAAAATATAAATAATATTAGAAACACAAATTCTATTAAAGAAAACTATACTAACTAAACTGAGATAGCCTATTTTAGTTTACTGCCTAGTCAAGTTCTCATAGAATTTTCCAGATCCAATGTACATAAGCTCTTCTTATTTGCAGCTGTAATGGACACAGGCTCTCCAATCATTTTTGCAATGCTGTGACTAATCCAGGACTGGGGTATAATGTGACGTATTCTCCCACAGATAGTTTTAAATTATTATGCTTGATTTGGTATCAGGCATAGTTTGTTATCTCGGATGAACCCTTATTGGTTTATTCGAGATAACACTCGTTGATCTTTCTTTAATGTTCAGTAAACAAACAACAGCTTGTTAGTTCTTTAGTTTTTTATTAAGTTAATATTGATTTACTGAATTAACACCAGGAACTTGTGTAATAGAAAGTGTTTAATACAAAATGGGTTGCTCTTGTATATTTTAATTATGGAAGTGCACTCTATAATATCATATTTACATTTCCTAAATATTAGTAATTGAAGAAGTGGATAAAGAGTATACACCGACAAGTTATTAAGCTAATGATGCATTTGCATTATATATTAAACATTGTGTACTAAAATTTGTGGTTAGAAATGGCATTTTCTTTGTATAGCTTTCCTTAATCTACTACCTTATATTACAGTGAGGGTGAATGAAAAGCAAAGATTCGGAAGAATATATTTCGCAGGTTTTGGAGCGAGATGAAGAGAGATTTAATTAATGGTGTAAGCAGGATATTATGTTTAGTTTAGTTCCTGGAGTATTCGGCGAGTTCACGAAGCAGTCACAGAGACTTATGAGCATAGAATTTGCCATTTACAATTACCACAGTAGCACACATTCTACAGTTACAAAAATAGCGTGTACATCTACATAAATGAAAAACTGACACCTAGAACAATTTAGCCAAAACGAGCAAACACCAGAGAAGCGGAAACATTTTACTATATGCATTGATATAAAATGATTGTAGAGTTTTAAACAACAACAACAACAACAATAATAATAATAATAATAATAATAATAATAATAATATATTCCTTTAAAGAATAATAGGTATTTTATATAGATATTTTCTAAGAGTAGATTTAAAGGATTTGCCATTATTTATTAAGGTTTTAGGCTAGAGTGAAGAGCATTTTGTACTAAATATATATCGACTCCTTTACAAGTGAGGTTAAGGTAAGACAGATTGTCCCGTTTATAACTATTACCAAGGAAGACCAAGTCTATTTCGTTAAAATATACGATGATAAATATAATGCTATTGCCACTATGTAGAGTTTTAAGGTGTTCACTTATTTGGAAGTTGCATTTTATAAATAGTTGTGCTTACCTGTGGGGAGGTTTATAATACACTATTTTATATTTCGTTTACATTTGAGAAATACTGTTTGTGAACAAATTCAGATTCTTAAAAACCATGTAAATATTTTATAATGATGAAATAATGCCATCTTGTAAACATAATGGTGCGTTAAACTTTCCTATTTGCTATTGACAGCAATAGAGCCACTTCGGCCGCCATTTCTTTCGTATTGGAGTCTTGGTGGTAAATATGTCAGTTTTGTATATGGACATCGACTATCTCGAAGATTTTTATGACTATTATTTTTCCATTAACGCATTTGTCTTTTTTTCGTTTACCTTTCTGGGTCTTTTTCTTCTTCTTTTATTTTTTAATTTTTTTTTATTGTCAGCCGGCAAGAGAAATGTTTCTAGCTCTCCACCATTTTGCTTGTAGTTACTATGTTGTTCTTGTAAACGCCATTTTCAACATTAAAACCGTGATACCAAACATGAGACTGAAAATTGAAATTTCCCTAGCACACTGCAACATTGCTTCACATTTTTTCACATTGATGTAATTTTTTATTATTCTTTATTTTAATTTACTTTATTTTCCTGGATATGTTGTGGAGTCCCTGGGAAATATACGCTGAGGCCTTAAGCAATATTCTGTATATTTATATGTATATTTTTTTTTCTTGTTTTGGCAAACTTTCATTAATAACTCACAAGCTAAGGATTTCCGGACATATACTATATGGACTTTTTTGTTTTAATGTGAGGAACCCGCCATTAAAGTTTGTAAAAGTATTTCAGAAACATCTGTATAATCTATAAAGTATGTTGCTCGAAAACCGACCAATCTAACCCATATCTTTTTAGAATTCTCGCAGATAGAGGACTTGTATTGGTCTTTTTGAAACAAAAAATCAGTCCAGTGCCCAAAATTCACCGTATATGAGCCTGCCTGTTTCTTATAGCTTTTCTCTAATCACTTCATGAAACGCAACCCGGTCGTTTTGTCATCCAGTCAGGCATTTATACTTGTTATAAATAAAACTGACTGTTCATGAAACAGGATCCAGAGGGTACTGAACAACCACGATTTGAGACCCTTATACCGGAAGGAGAAGAGGAGGTCAATGGTCCAAGACCATACCATGTTAAGTGTAGCCAAAAATAGGACCTTATGGAAACATTTTAAGAAAAAACTCAATAAAGACTTTAAATGTATATACTAGCAATGTGCAAAGTCAAAGTGTTTATGCCAAGCTGTGTGTCGTAAATTGCGAATTAAGTTCTAAATTAAGATCATGTAAAGCCAATTTAGTTAGTTTAGTCAGAGCTACCCTACCTTGTGCAGGGGATTTTTGTCCTCAATCGGAGTTATTGGCTTTTATTGCTTCATATATTCATTGATAAGAATTTCATTAAATTTGTTTGTAATGCATCACAGATATTTTATTCTTGTGTAAATTATATAAATTTATAGTAATGCTCCAGTACAGCACTACTCCAAGGAACAAAGATCCGTCTAGTCATTTTAGATCACTAAGAGGTTATATCATTCACACAACTTTGCTCAGATATCGTCAAAACCTCCTTACTGGAGTAGATTCTCTCTTGTTGTGTACCAGCTAACCAAATGACTGGAGGCTATTATGACTTAATTTACTAAGTTATAAACTCACCCACTTTCTTAATATTACCGAATATTGCAATTGGGATCTCCTGATCAGCAGCCACATACACCTATGCTAAATAATTTTGCCAGAAAGAGTAAAAATAATTCTATAAAACATCGTTATCATATATGATTAAGCTAAATATTTTGACATAAAATTAATTTTACACATCTTAACTGCGATATAATACTTTATTGAATCTCATTCCTTATCTTAGGTGGGTATTGCATAAAATGTGTGCAAAAGTAGTAGAAATGAACAAGGTGTTGCAATAGTAAAATGGAGCCTTTCGTTAATGCTAATTTTTCTACCAGTGTTGTTCTGTTTGGGGATGTTTTTCTGGCAATAAAATTGAGAATACTGCATAACTGTATGGAAATCAGATCAAAACATTACTGTTAAATTTTTCAGTATAATTCAATATCATTTGAATTGGGTCTAGTATGAAACTGCTTCAGCTTGTATAATATAATAATCCTAAACATTAATCAGGATACTTCATGAGGTTATACACATCTAAAGAATTTTATTGATTTGGTGTATTTACGGACGCTCTTTAACATCTCAGGTCATCAGCATCCCATTCAATTCAGGGCGTGAAACGACCCACAAATTTTGCTCTTCTTTCAAGCTTGAGGTTCTTTATCGTTCCACAAATGTGCGACACGGGACCCACGGCTTTACTTCCCTTCCGAAAGAAGCCATATTTAGGATTTTTACGCCCGAAAAAAATCCACCGATCCTGGCCGGGATCAAACCTGCGATCTTGGGTTTAGGAGACATGTAAAGAAAATCACAAAATGCTGAAATATATAACGTTGTCATTCCAAAATCCGTACTGCAGCTATAAGAACTGTTTATAGCGCAAAGTGAATGCATGTATGAAGTTTAAACCATCTCTGGAAAGTTAGTCAATAAGTATGGAAGGGTATAGGATCAGAATACCTACAAGAGCTTATCAATCAAATACCTAGAGTTTTATAAGCAGTTCTTATTGCCAAGGGGGATATATGTATGAAAATAAACATTGTCAAAGTTAAACAATAATCATTAAGTTCTTTATAATGGTTGTATTTTGTCTGCAGTATTGAATTTTTTACTCAATCATATTTCTGTCATTAATAAACTATTTATTTATATCTCTCTAGGAAGACTCAGCAAATTATGTGGTATATTCAAATGAATAATAGGTAGTGCACATACGACATGGTAAAAGCTTTTGGGCTTAATCCGGTGAAACTTAATGATAATACGCCACCCAACGTTTCGAGGATCTTGTAGTCCTCTGAAATTTTTTTTACCTTGGACAAACTTCGATCGCGACAGCTTACGTCATAAGTTAGCGTACTTGCGAATTAACAAACCCTTTTCAGTGACGTTCTGTTTTAATTAACTGATCTTTTTTGTGTTGTAAGTAGCATTTTAATTGGAAAATTTAGTGATTTGGGGGAAGAACTAAAATTTATCAGAATAATGTGACCAACTTTAAGACTTGTATACTTACGACTATAAGCGCATAACGTTATTAGGTTTAGTAGTAGATACGTTTATTTTATTTAAGGGCCTTCATAAGTCTAGTGAATATCGTTTATCAGACTAGGTGTGATATAATTAAAGTGAGCTCACCAAGCATAGGAGGGGAATACAAGGAATAGATATTCAGTTTATTAGTGAGCTGTTCATCACGGAACTACCCCCTTTTGGGTTACTGGAAGGTGCGCTATGCATTAAGGGTCGAAACCCCAATACTGTTTCTCCCATCCGTTCTGTAACAGAGCTATAAATCAAATCAGTTTGCTTTTGGCAAACACAAAGAAAACTTAGCTAATAATAAAGTTAAGCTCACACTACGTGGGTTGTCAAGAGTAGTACGGCTGAAGCCATAAATCGCTGCCATTGAGTACAGAGGTTCGTGATTTCCTGCTTAAAGACGTGAGTTTGGAAACAGCTGGTTAGGCTTAAAATACCTCAATTTGTATGTTTAGTATTGCAACACATGACAAACAGGTGAGAGAAAACAAAGGTCATAGTTTTCGGTAAAAACCAATAGAATAAGCTTATATTATGGAATAAGAGTAATGCACGATAGTTCTTGTACTAAATACCAAATAACACACGCAATCATTAATTACAATAGCAACTACTTCAAAGAACTTGATACACAAGACTCTTTATGATGTTCGTCCGTTAACTTTAACACACTTGCTTATTTATTTATGCAATCGGAATTTCAATAAGTTGATATACTGGGCAACAAAAAAATAATTTTTGAATGTTTCGAGCACTTCATGAGGCAATTCCTACTAATTTTGGGTTGAGAAAAACAAATATGACAATGAAAAAAATTTATTAGCCCTAGTTTCTATGATATACACAAGGTGGAAGTATTACATTTTAACGGATTGAGAGAAAAGGATACATTTTAATTACATACATACTAACAACAATGAAAGTGCATTTGATTTTTTTAACTGGTAATTACATGCTAAGAGTTCTAAATTGCTGGAAAAATACTTCGCAGATAGTCGTGTCTGAAGAGAATCATGTGATGGCCTATTGACTTCGTCGTCTTTTAGCTTGCCTCTTGTGATGGAGTTCCGCAGAATCCCTATACAAAGACCAACAGTAATCCGCAAGCATTACTTCATTCCAACAGCCCTGATATCTTTGTTCCATAACAGAAATGTCCTGATGGAATCTCTCCCCATGTTCATCACTAACAGCTCCACAACTAGGAGGGAAAAAGTCTAGGCGGGAGTGGAGAAAATGGATCTTAAGGGACATGTTGCATCTAAGGATACGGTATTTTTGCAGGAGCACTGTCACCAAATGCTTGTAGTTGTCATCTCTTTTGTTGCCTAAAAATCCATGAACAACACCCTTGAAGGCTTCCCAAGCTTCCTTTTCTTTCCCCTCCAAAACTTGGTCAAATGTAGGATCCTTTACAAGTTCTCTTATTTGTGGTCCGACAAAAATGCCTTCCTTAACTTTTGCATCACTTAATTTCGAAAATTTCTCTCTGATGTACTTAAAGGCCCGTCCTTCTCGGTTCATAGCTTTGACAAAGTTTTTCATCAAACCCAGCTTGATATGCAGGGGTGGAAGAAGAACGTCTTTTGGGTCCACAAGAGGCTTGGCAGTCTTTACAAAAGGCGTCAGATTGCGTTTCTGTGAGGAAAATGTTATTTCACCACAAATATGACAAAAGTTATTCACCATATTTACACATTTTCGTGGCATTTTTACAAATTTTACACTAAAAAGCACTCGCGAACCAGAAATTTTGCATTAATTTGAGTAGAAACTGCATGTAATTCACAGTCACAGCAACAGTATCTATGTTTATGACTTACAAACAGCTGAAGAGCATTTGTGTTTTGTTATTTAACAGGTGTGCCAACTCCCCCAAAAAATTCCCCCAAATTAAAAATCTTCACTCCAAAAAATGAAATGTCACTTTATCTTTCATTGGTCAAATGTAGTACATATGAATCCGTGTGACTTAAGGCAACGGTGCTGTTCTCTTCACTACTTCACTCTAGGAAATAATCCTAGAAAATTGTTATATAAAATAATAGAAAATGTGGAAATCAAGATTAGAGTTGTTCCTTTATTAATTTTTTTTCTTTTATCAACCACACATTGGTTAAGCTTATTAACATAAATAATATATTTAAATTTACTACACAGCATCGTTACTAAAAACTTGCTGGTTGGTCTAAGTACTTTTCATAGAATCAAGGGGTGCATGAGTCTTAATTGCAGAGGAGCTAATCAAGAATTAGCGACACAAGCCTGGCTTGGAGTTGCAAAACATGTCAATGTGTATATTTAAAAACCCATCATGAAAAAATTCGCCACGGGTGGCCGAGGTTG
Source organism: Metallyticus violacea (assembly GCA_030762175.1). NCBI lineage: Eukaryota > Metazoa > Arthropoda > Insecta > Mantodea > Metallyticidae > Metallyticus > Metallyticus violacea. The sequence continues at coordinate 80,967,723 of CM060834.1, forward strand.
TTAAGGCGCGGATTCGTGAGTGGGAGATCTGGGGTTCGAATCCCGCCAAGACCGTCCTTCCTTCCTGACTGAGGTTTTTTCCAGGTTTTCCTCAGTACTCATAATGGCAATTGCCGGGACTGGAACGTTTCCTTCCTTGAATAAATCCTTTCCCAATATATAATTTCATCTCATGTATCATCAGTGTTCACCGCCTGTGATGCCTCAGTAGTAAAAACAGACGTTAAACACTATTTACAAAAATCATCAAAAAGTTCATTGTCTTCATTAATCGCTGTTATTTGTCACTCACGTTGAAAGACGAGCTTGTTTAGCTTTTGTAAACACATGTTGTAAATAATTTTCAGAACTAAGTATTTCTAGTTTCTCTCTTGCCACCTTGTAATATATTTCCGTCCAACACTGTAATAAAATAAATCAACTCTTCTCTAACTAATCGTTAGAAGTTGGCCTTTACAGCGTTGGCAGTTAACCAAGCATGTCTTTCTTGCTTCCAAACGAAAGAGTTAATTTCCTACTCTCTAGCTTTCAATGAGAGCACTGAAATAAACGATATGGCGCAGTTGTCGGTATTCGTTATAGGCTGAACTGCACGTTTTGCATATTTGAATATTTATTCAAAGATCGAAAAAGAGCGGAACACATACTTGAATCAATATTAATAATGTTACTAAAGTTTATTTGCCTCTAGTTTGTGTAGCTGGTGAAAAAGCTGCTTCAAATAGTGGGTTTCATAGGTAGGCTGAGGCATCAATCCGAAAGATCAATTCACTGCGAGGAATTATGAACCTAGTCAGTCACTCTTGAAAATGTAAGGAAAGTGATCAATTAAACTGTAAACACGTTTTAATCACAAAAATTACCAGGTACATATTTTTTCATGATGAGGAAAAGAGAAACAGAGAAATCAGATAGTCTTTATAAGCTGCCACCCCAAAATTGAATTCGAGTGATTGTAGAAGTTAATTTGGTGTAACTGCCTTATTATAAGCATGAGTGTAGTGTCATTTTATTTCCTGTACAAGCATTCAATTATTGTATGTAAAAAGTTATTTGCTCCCCAGAGTGCAGAAAGCTACCCCCAGTCATAAAATCTGACCTGGGAATTTCTGTTGCCTATTGTAAGAGCGTTTTGTACACAAGACCCAAGCAAACGGCAAACCGATTTTTTCTGGAGAAATTCTTAAGTAGGGTCGGTGCAAAAGATGTTTCTTTGTATTGTTTGCAAGTTTTGCTGTAATTTGGTTAGACAATGGAAACGTAATAAAGAATTTGACGTTACGGGGGTGAAAGAAAAAGTAATAACCTCTGAAGGGAGATCCTAACGGTCACATGTAATACGTGAGAGATGTGGATGATCTGCAAGAAGTCACGTAAGCTATCAGACCAATCAGAAAATAACCAAGAGGAAACAGATTAATAAATAGAGATGCGAAAATGGGAGCAAATATTGTACATTTTTTTCTAAATGTATAGTTTCAAAGAACAATGATAGCTTCGTGAGACCGGCAGACTGCCATGTTTCATTTTCCGTTCAGTTCGAGTCTGTGGGGCATTAGTAGTGGAAAGGTATTCTCAGTTTAGTTCAAGTCACGTCAGAGCAAAGAGTCCAGTCCAACTATCAGTTTAGTCAGTTCATTGGAAAAGTATCTTTTGTGGAAGCTATCAGTTGCATCTCAGAATTACTTGAATTTAGTGGAGTTCAGGATCAGAGTTTTAGAGTTATTAAACTGCGTTAACAACGGAGCGATCGCTATAGTTAGTGCTAAAGTGGCACATATTCTCCAGGAAATAACGGTGGCACATTTTTAGGGGATTTGCCTATGAACAATAAATAGTGTTTCATCTCCTATAACGAGAAATATTATGAATCTTCCAGACTCCTACCCTATGATTACAGGACCATACAAGTATCCAGCAGCAGTCTCAACAGCCGTGGCAAAAACATAAGTCAGCGTTACCCCTGAGATCTCAATCAATTATCCAATCCTTAAGCTAAACATTCTAAACCTGGCAATATCTTTCCCTCCACATATTTTACACATTTAATTAAATCGCTTTAACTCATAAAACCCGCTGCAGAATTGACCAAAAAGGAATTATAGAAATTTCAAAGCCATCAAACCCAATATGAATTTCTGATCTTAATTGTTTGACATTTGTATCCTCCTCAGTGAAGTGAATATGCAATTACAGGAGAATGACAACTAAATTACAAATACGACTGACCTGCTAAGCGTATTTGTAGAATAATTTAAAATTTTGCAATATCAAGCAAAAGATACTGCCACATAATGACTGCTTTGCCTACAAATATCACGTTCCATGATATCCTAATATAGGAACCGTTGCTCTACTGGATTTACCCAGCTGAGTTTTGTTATGTTTTTTTAACCTCTAACATACATGCTTTGCTACGAAATTAGACGGCATTAGGTTAAACTAGAAACATACAAATCACAATGGTCAAAGTATAAGATCAATCACAACATTATACAAAGCGAGTCAATACAACGACTGCATTCCACTTTACATCATGGAAAACTGGCTCCGACTAACGGAGTGGCCCTCTGACAACAGGCAGTCTCCTCGCTTTCCTTTGCTAAAACTGTTAGAAAAGCTGCTTATAAAATAAATATCCTACTTCAACAGAACCATTCGCAGCAGAATTTAATAGTGGGTTCGTAGATATACAAACAATGAAAAATAATGAAGATTATTCTGCAACCCCTTTGGATTTTATTCCCTGAAAAATTCTAGCTTGATTATTAAATCTATAGAATAGCCCACCTCTCAGAGTTTTGGGAAAGTCAAGAATGGAATTATTTGCAAAGCAGTTTCAAAATCTGAAGCTATTCACCAGCTACCTTCTAGGAAAATAAATGTGTTAGCAGTTTTCACTAACATGACAAACAACAAAACCCTTTGATGGTCCAGAGTCATCAGCAATTTTAGTACCAATTTTTCTCCTATGTGCTTCAAAGCTTGAACCAGGATTTAAGTTTGTTGGTAACAAGAAAGAAGAATGAAATATCAAAATGAACAAACGGAGTTCAGAATTTATTCTGAATAACAAAAAAATTATTTCATTCAAGTTGTACTTCGTTAGATATATATTCATAAAACCGTTTTGAAAACAAAGAAGTGTTGTTTAATATACTAATGATTGTAAATTTTCCTTTTTGATGTTCAAACCCCTCCCTTACACATACATATCGTCGGTCCTGGTGGTGTAGTGGTTACCATACTTGCCTCCTAAAGCCAAGATCGCGGGTTCGAACCCGGCCAGGACCAATGGATTTTTTCGGGTGTAAAAATCCTAAGTATGGTTTCCTTCGAAAGGGAAAGTAAAGCCGTGAGTCCCGTGTCGTACATTTACGGCACGATAAAGAACCTCAAGCCTGAAAGAGAGGCCTCTGAGCAAAATTAGTCGGCCGTTTCAAGCCCTGATTTGAATGGGGCGATGATGACCTGAGATGTTAAAGAGCGTACATAAATAATCAATAAAAAACATACATATCAATAGACATAGTGGGTTATGTGTGTTATATGTTGAAAAGGTTCCATTCAGTCTATTGAGATGGTTCGGTACTAAGTGACAATTTATTAAGTCTTACAAATGCATGCTTATGTCTACTTTTTCTAAACTTACTACGTTTGCCACACCTTATTCTGAAATAAAAAGTATGGAATAGATATCAGGAGTACGGCGTGAGCCAAAACAGTAGCACGCGTCTCTGCTGTTGGAAACTATACAACTATTGCGGTTAATTCCGAGTGCCTTGCTTTGCTGTCAAGTTTTTGCACGTCGTGAGTTCGAATCGCTATGGTTCCTAGAGCCCTGATTCACTTGGCGTTTGATAATGTGGATTTGAGTCTCATGTCTAACATGTACGTTTGTATCCACGTAAAGGGCAAACAAAATAAATAAATCAAGCGCCAACTATTACTAAATTTTCCTTGTAAGAAACTGAATTTTCTTGCACAAGCCCTGCATACTTAATCAGTGCTTTAAACTTATGGAACGAAATCCCGAGTGCCTGCTTGCGTGCCAATTCTCAAAGACAACGTATTTGAAAAAAGGCTAGGAGAAAGAGTAGCCCGCTTTTACTACTGAGGCACCACAGACGATGGGCACTGATGATACATGAAATGAAACGATAAATTGGTTAAGGATATCTTTTAAAGGAAGGAAGCGTTCCAGCCCTAAGGTTGGCGTACCTCCCCGGCTTTGCATTTTATGAACACTGAGGAAAACCTGGAAAACCTCAATCAGGGAGGATAGTCCTGGTGGGATTCGAACCCCAGACCTTCCGCTCACGATCCGCGCCTTAACGACCACGTCCACCCGTGACGGTAGAAGAAAGAGAAGGCTAGAGAGAGTGATAGGGGGTAACATTTTAGGAGGGAAATCAAAACTTCCCTGCAGCAGTAAATTCCCTTGGAAGAGAACGTCAGTATTACTGTATTTCTACTTTACAGTGTTAATTAGGAGAAATGTTTTAGAAAGATTTTATAACTCAAGGACATTAGTTCTTGTTGCGATTCAGTAAAGTTACTATAAAGATGTAATTTCGTTATATCAGCAATATAATAGTTCGTATTTTTGTAATAGCGGACGATACGCTAATGTTATTTAAGCAAATTATGTGCATAATCTAAAAATATTGTCATTTATTTTACAGGTAATATTTAAAGTTATCGCTTTTAAATAATGCAGAAATTAAAACAAAAGCAAATGTTCTATGTAATAGGTATTTAGTTTAAGCCTGGCATTTTAACTTTAATAGTAAATAAATAACTGAAGAATGGGTATCAAAACTGTGGGTGATATTGCACGAAAAGAATAAGAAATTATTGGTTTTATTTTAAACGAAAATGATGAACAATGAAATATCTCAGAAGCACGCTTCATCGAAAATAATGCCGCAACTGCACTACATTTGGATTTGGAACACTAATAGTGAACCATGTTTTCCATCGGACACCATTATTTATTCAATATGGGTGTGCAATTACTGCTGCTAACACGACAAAGTGAATATAAAAACAACAATTATAATAGTAACAACAACAACAACAATAATAATAATAATAATAATAATAATAATAATAATAAAAACTGAAACACTCTATCCCGGTACCTTGTTTCCTACACCGGGACGTGCATTACAAACTCTTACATCTTATTTCTAAATGACCAAATTACATTCTTACATGATTATTTTCCAGATAATACTTATACCTAGGTTACAATTAGAAATTTTCTAAAATAATAAAAATAACAAAATTACATCTCCCTTCAACTACTTCCTAATTTCCGTAACCAATTAGTACTTCTACTACTTCCACTTATTGTTTAACTCTAATTTAATAAACTACTATTCACCGGTAACCGGTAGAAACTGTACTGGTGACCATAGTATATCATATCATCTTTCTATATATCTTTATAAAAATATTCAAATTTATATCTTATATTAGCCAAATTTTTCAACAGTAAATTTATATTTTATTTTACTTCCTCTTTTATTCCTCCTCCTCCTCCTCCTCCTCCTCTTCTTCTTCTTCTTCTTCTTCTTCACTCTTTCCCCATACCCCTTTTCCACAATCACTTTACCCTCCTCTCATTCTATATACACAATACTGTTTTATATCCTATAAAAAGTGCATTTTCGCTACTTCACTACACTTTACACTTCTCTTTTGCATTTGTTTATGTATCCTTTATACTCGCATTATTACAAGTTTAAAACTATTCCTACAATTTTTATCACTAACTTCACTTCACTCCACTTTACCCGATTTACTATACTTTTACACTTCAATACATTATACTCCTCTCAATCTATATTACCACAAAGTGAATGTAATTTAAGAGCCCAGGACGAATAAACATAGCAAAGGACGAAATTAAGATATTAACCGTAAAGGGAATATACTACTACTCTGCGTTGCGGAAGTGTTCGGTAGCTATTAAAATAAGATGTCCAAGAGCAATAGATTTGCACTGTCATTTTCCAGTATGTAAACTAAATAAGTGGTTTAGCTTAATAGCCAGCCATTCATGTAGAGATTTGGTTATACTACTTGTAAAATCGTAAACAGAGGATTTGGAAATGTCACATTTAACTACATTGGGATGTATTATTTATATACTATGTTAGTTTCCCTACTAATTACGGTCAAAGAGTTGAATTTTATTTTCAATCAACTTAGATATTCTTTTAAATTTTTCAGAATTTTTTTTCATTTTGTAACTTAATTAATTATTCATAAAATTTTGAATTTGACACACCATGTATTTTGGCTGTAATATGTATCGTATTACACATAAAATGTAATGCTCTAAGTGTCTGGTACTGTGCACTATTTTATATATTATAACTTATATATCTAAAGTTATACGTTTATTATCAGTGATTCAAGGTTTATTAAAGGTATTGTAAATATTTGTTTGTACTTTCTTGTATGTCTTTGTCATTCAATATTTAAATCTTCATAACTACTAAAGTTGACATAGAAACAAATATATATTACATTACATAAAGAACAAGTAGATAACGTGTCATATTATAATCTGTACTGCTTTTCATTGCTTCAAGTCCGCAAGTTGTTATAAATTAAAGTTAAGCCCAGTACTTCTGTATAATAATGGAACCTACAATTCACAGGAGCGTGTCCTTTCTGTATGACTCGGTTAAAAGGTTTGTGAGTACAGGAAGATGTCGATTTACCATCAGAAGTTTATACTTTTATGCTTAAAAACGCAGTAGATAAGCTTGGTAAGGGTCACGACTTGCGAATGAGAAACTTAACTCCATTACTTATTATTCAATAATGGAGTTAAAGATCCCAGTGGAATTGTGTAACACGGATACTGCTTTGTTGAGCTAGATCATAATACTGCATTTTTATATATTCCTAGGAAAAATATTATCTATATTTGTTACGGATAAACAGCATGATTCAAAGAAAAATGTATATAGCAAAATAAAATTGTCATTTCAACTCTTAAAAGTGTCAGTGAAATCTTAAAACCCATTTTTTAAAAGTCCTCATAAAGAACAAAGAATCTCAACCACCACAGTTTCCAATATTCTGATCAAATGCTGGAACAATTCTTGCTGACGGATAACACACATCGATAAATTTTCACTAACTCAGTTGCAGCCTTTTTTACCCCCATGGCCATCGATTACTGAAGGAACAGCTAAAGCCGACATTTTCACCATTTCATCTCCTCAAAGGGAAGAATTTGAAACTAAGTATTAAAAAGACGTACCCTCCCGGATTGGCAAGTAATCATTAAAATGAGCTGCAGAAGCCAATATGCGATATCTAGTCTTGTCTGTGAACGAGTTAACACACATCTGGGGGACATAGAGGTAGACATGGAGGAGGACGACAACTCACAACAATCGTGGAAAACATGCTTACTTCAGAGAAAGCAATTTGACATGATGAAATAAAATTTATGACATTGCAACAAACAAATAAAATACTAAAACCTAACGAAAACAGGACTGTCTCCATTCCAACGACAATTATCCATCTAGAAATTACATTTCCCTTTAGATAGCTACATTTAAATGTTGAAACGGAAAATATCCGAATTAAGGCCCTAAAAACTCATTGACAGCAATTGTTTAACTATATTATTTAATACGTTCATTTTCAAATGTTTGTATATTACGTAAAGGCTATAATGCTCGATATAAAGCCATAACCTTGTTGTTGTTGATCTAATGTGCAGCATTTTGATCCATCAATTTTTCCCTGGCCAGCCAATATAATTTGTGTATTTTCCAGTCAGGTGCAGGTTTCCTCAGTTCTGTGCATTCCAATATATGTTCTCCCTTTAGAATCTTGTCATTATTGCAGATCATCTGTGTAGATGTTCTGCCAGACAATCATGTCCAGTGGCCAGTCTAAAGTGAGAAACTGTTTCCTTCCTTGATAGATTTCTTATTTTTGTACTGTTTTTTTATATTAGAATAATTTTATTACATATTTCCACTTGAATATTATGTTGATATTTTTGTTCTATGGTCGTTTTGATATTTTTTAATTTTACATTTAATCCACAGGGCTTTATTGGTTTTGAATATAAGCCATAAAAATTTAATGGTAATAGCTATTTAGTTTAAGAAGTTCCTTTACGTATGTTATTACGTAAGATAAAGGCTAAAATATTTTATTTGAAAATCAAAAACAGTCATCGACAGTATGTTTTTAATCATATAAACTAAATAAGTTCATTTGTACAGATTTTAATGTTAGCTTTAATTTTCAATTCAAATAACAAATATTCGTTGGTGATGTTTTTTAAATTGTACAAATCTAGTAAGCTCATTTGTATAGATTTCATGTATCAGATGAGGGATATTACAATGTATGTCTTAAACTACAGATAAGTAAATTGTAATACTAAGTGAATCAACCAATGCGAAGCATAACAACATTAATAATGTGTACCAAGAATGAAACACGAGACAGACAGCTTTATTGAGACCAAATAGAAATGAATGAATTTCATTCTTTGTATACATATGTTGAAAATATAAGCCATTGTAATGTATAGTATTATAACAATCCTATTTTAATAAGTGGCGGTGTATATCCCAGAAAGTTAGTTATGCGTTGGATTCCGTACAGAGAAGTTGTGTTTTAAATTCCATTGGCAGAAATGTGATCCGTATTCCGTATAGAGAAGCAATATTTTAACATTACGTAAAGATAAGTGGCGATTAATATTTCGTGGAAGAAACTACAAAATTATTATTTGTGGTGAATGATAGACTTTTGAATTAATATCCTTATAGAAAAACTAGTACACGAGCTACAACAGAACAAAAAACACAGTTTTCGGGAAAGAAATATAAATTATAACATATCTTTCTAGCATACAGTCTGAATCTAATAATATTCTCAGAGCATATCTTAATCAGAAAAGTGTACTGTTGTGTGATAATAACAAAAATTAATAAAATCCATAGATTTCTATTCATTGTAATTTTGTTATACTTAAAACCACACTCTTTTTCACCCCAGAAGCATCAATCTGAAAAATCCAGCAATAATACCAAACTCTGAACTGGGTGGGCATATTGCGGGGTAGTTAGGAACGACAACAAATGTCTACGTCGGCGTCCATATAATTCTGCTACACGTATCCTACTCCTACTCTCCCCCCCCCTTTCTTTCATGATATTATGCGACGATTGCTACAGCTGTATAAGAGATCTCCCATACCACAGGTAGTGCACAATTTTAATAAAGTTAATACAGACAACCTTAACTTTCACGGTATATTAGCAAATGCAATAGAAGAACGATTATTAGTTATAGAAATATTCTACCTATTTAAAATTCGAATAGCATTCAAGGGGTAGAATAAAATCATTTTGACCAGCGTATTTGTAGTTAACCTGTATTTACAAACAGTTTGAATAAAAGCGGGAGATGATTTCAACTGTAAGCTGAAAGTCAAAGTTTCCATCATTATACCTACATAAACTGTATGCTTAATTAAATTTTGTCTTTATGGAAGCGAGATACAGTACATTTTCTCTAGAGGACAGTCTCGTGACGCCCTGAAAGGAATTATCTGAAGAAAATAAACATTAAAAATAAAAATACTAATTATCTCAACAGCCCTAGCTCTCATTATAGACCATCCCAGGTTCACAATAGAAATAGAAATGAACTCATAAGATTAGAGAGCCAAGCAGAATCTTCCTGGTTGACGAGATGCATAGCAGCTGATAAACTACAATAAAGATCGATTGGAATAAAGTGCAAACGAGATATTAAGGAAGTAATTTTGGATAAGTAACAAAATATATTATAAACATATTTTACCTTATTATTCACCAACGCATCAAACACCTAACCACAGTGTGAGAACTAATAAGATCATAGCATGAGATCTGGAGAAGTTGATTGCATCAACATAGCCCAATTGAATATCTTCCTAAGGCTAATTAGTGGTTGTAACGTAGATGTATCGTTCAATATTTACATACATTATTTGTACAACACCCACATTGGTCTTTCGACCATAATGCTGTTCATTACAAAGATACATAGATTTTCCACTTCAAAACACATACATTTATAGCTATTATCACCAAAGCACAAACACTAAATATTTGCTCGCACACGCAACACACATGTACAATATACATACAGAGGGTGCCATAAAATATATATATATATATACTTCAAGCAAATAAAAAACTGTGTTAACATAATAAAACTGAATACACACAAACAGAAAATGATGAGCACTAATCATCTTAGACTTTTACATTTACAACAGTTGCTCAAAATACCCACCATCGGCGTCGATATACTTCTGAGTATGTTGAACTACTGATTGAGCAACGTTTGCGAAAGTGTCCTCAGCGATTGCATCACATGCCATTTCAATTTCTTCCCGAAGTGCTTGCTGTCAGTGTAGCTGGTTTTCTACGGTATACAATATCCTTAAGAGTTCCCCATAGGTAAAAGTCCAACGGAGTTAGATCCGGAGAAAGCGGTGGAAACTCAATCGAACCTTTTCGTCCTATTCAGTGCCTTGGAAGATTGGCATTAAGGTACGCACGTACATCTCGATGGTAATGTGGTGGTGCACCATCCTGTTGCATACGGTACCATGAGTTTTAAATTTGTCTCGAATGCGTGCAATTGTTTCTCGCCTGTTCTGTACACACGTCTTTGAACTTCAACAACATTCTCGGTTTCGCAATATCCCTTCAAAATTTCTTTCCGCTGTTCAAACGATAATCTTGGCTTCATTTTGTTGTAGCAACGCTATCATAACGTAATATGAGTCGCATTTGTTTACAGATCATCATGCGATAATCTCGACTTCATTTGTTTATTGTTGATTTATCTGTCACATAGCAACGCTATCATAATGTATGTGAGTCACATCTGTTTACAGAACATCATACTACATATTACTGTTGTTTTTCGGATCCAACTTGGAAATATATTAAATAAATATCTACTGTGAAAGTGTGTATGCAATGTTTTGCCTTTTAATTCTTTGCATAGAAAAGAACTAAGTTTTTGCCATACGGCTTATTAGATGCAAGTTTTTATTATCTGCGGCAGTCATGTCTAATCAGCTCTAGACCTCCTTTTAGATATTTCTTAAAATTTATATGCTTGTCTTTCAAACTGCTATCCAAGCGCCTACAAAAGAACGAAAGGAGATATCTTGTGCATAACTCAATCTCTTGAATTCTAAATAATAATAATAATAATAATAATAATAATAATAATAATGATGATGATGATAATAATAATGATAATAATAATAATAATAATAATAATAATAATAATTTCTATTGTAGTAAAATTTTGTGGTTTCAGTTTAACCCCGATATTACCTTTATATTTATATATTCTAAATATTCTAATCTTTGCCTTAAAATTCATTAATAATCAAGCAGTTGTTCTCAGGATTGCACTATGCATACATCTATCTCAACTTATTGAACATGCAGAAGATAATAATGTGCGCATTTACGCTCCTTACGTGGAAAGGAGCGATAAAGTATAGGGGTGCTAATTTCAAAGCACCGTGTGATGTCAGGAATGGAAGTTAGCAAAGCTAGCTAACTCCGCTTGGCTTGAATAAACATTACGCGACTTGGCGAACGGACGAAGTAAGAGAGTGTTTTAGAATAGAAATTGGGGAAAGGAATGGAAATGGAAACGGTCTTTGTTCATACGCCAAAATTTATGATTCAGAGGACCACAAGTTCTCGGAATATCAGTGTTTGACCTCTCCTTGCAGCTAAAATACTGGGTGTTCTACAATCAAGCTACTAACTTCCCGTTACTCGTCTATGTGTTTATGTATTATAAAATTCAATGTTTAACTAATCTTCTCTCTCTCTCAAGTTTCCTGAATCAATTCCTCGAGTTTCCCGTAGTCATTTCAGAAATGTACACTCTTGCTTGAAAATGTATGCTTCCACTAGAATAACTTTATCCCCTGGAGATGATAAGCAGACAAAGAATACGCAATTAACTAAAGCATGCATTAATGTTGTAATACTAGATGAACTTACTAAGGTGCGCGTTTAGAAAAATGAATATTTTATTGCATTAGAACTTTCTGAATTAATGTGTAATTATTTTGTAAATATACAGTTATAGTTTTCAACTTAATTTATTTTTTATGGTTGTTGTATGCTAATAAATATTTGCGAAAAATTAAATATTTTAAACTTTCGTCCTTTTATGTGTTAAAATGCTTATTTTTGTCCCACTTATGAGGGTAGGTCCATAAGTATCCGGCCTAATCATTTTCTAGTATGATAAAGATAAAAACTATATTTCAATTTCAAATATAGCTACCCTTTATTGCAATACACTTCTCACATTTTTGAATTAACATTTTAATCCCCAAAATAGTAGGCAGTCTCGTCTGCAAAAGGGGCATAAACAGCATCCATTACTTCTTCGTCGCACTTAAATTAACTTCCTTGAAGGTCCTTCTCGAGTTTTCAGAAGAGAAAATAGTCACTGGGAGCTAGATCTGGACTGTAGGGTAGATGGTTGATCTCCATGAAGCCACATTTTTCTTCACAGCTTTCTTTGCAACAAGAGCTGTATGCACAGGCGCGTTGTCGTGAAGAAGGCGTATACACCCACTCAACTTTACTCGTCTTTTCTCTTTGATGGAAGCACGTAGTCTGTGCAGTAGGCCCGCGTAATAATCCTCATTTACTGTGATGTTCCCCTCCGTGAAGTCAATGAAGAGGATTCCTTCACAGTCACAAAAGATTGAGGCCAAAATCTTCTTGGTTAACTGAGTGACCTTGGCCTTTAGAGGCAGTGCTACGCCAGGTTTATGCCACTCCATTGACTCTCTTTTGGACAAGGAATAAGAGTAGAGGATCATAGTTTCATCTACAGTAACAATTGTTTGCAGAACTTCTGTCTCGTTTCCATGGCAGAACTCCAAAAATGCCTGACAACAGAGGACTGCACTGCTGTTTTTGGACTAAGGAAAGAAGTCTAGGCACCCATCTTGCACAAACCTTATTCGCGTTTAAATGTTAATGAATAATTCGATGAATTGTTGCTTTGGAAAGGCCTAACCTTGCTGCTATTTCTGTAACTTTAAGCCGCCGGTCTTCCATAATTTCTGCTTCCACAAGAGCGATGTTTTCAGGAGTGAGCACCTCCAAGGGCCGGCCCACTCTCTTCGTCTTCAATGCTTTCTCGTCCCATTCGAAAACATTTGGCCCATTCTTTTACGATACAATATGAGGGGGTTTGCACCGTCCAATCGCTGTTTAATGTCCTTCGAATAAGTCCTTCTTTTGTGAGGAACTTACTAAAAGTTCGATACGCCATTTTGAACATGTCAAAATCTTATACACACAGTCTTTTTATGCAACTTTATCTGAATAACTGAACACAGTGGGGCGGAAGCTACAGATGCAATTATTTACTTAACATTTAAGGTATGACACCAGATAAGGACTTTGTAAAGACGAGATCGGAATGAAAACTTATGGACCACCATCGTAAATCAGAGTACAATAGCTACTTCAACTTCAATATCACAATTTTTATTGATCGCGTATTCCTTGAATTTAGTAAACATGAGACAGAAAATTTAAAAACATTATTTGCATATTTGCGGTTTCTGAATGTAAACACCATAAATTAACCATTGCCGATCTTTTGCCCCATTAAGCGAAGAGTACCGTTTTCAGCTGCTGAAGCACTACAAACTGTGGAAAATGATGATACACGGGAATGAATTATAAACCGAGGAAGGAAGGAAATGTTTCAGATCTAATTTTTAGGAAACCTACTCGGTATTTGCTATATATAAATATTGAGGAAAACCTGGAATCACCTCAGTCAGGGAGGAGTCCTGACAGGAATTGAACCCCAAACTTCTCGCTTACGAGTCCGTTATTTAACGACTACCCGTGTAGATCTAAACGATTGCCTCAGGGAAATCAATTCTTACACCTCCCACATTTGCCAATTGCAGGGTAACCCTGTTCTTTCGTTGGAAATTAACAGAATGAACAATAGCAGGGTTCAATGCAATATGTCTATATGTTCTGAAACAGGCTGAATGTACGTACTTTCAAGTTCAGCATTCACAGCGAATTCAATCTTCTGTTGCTGACAAATGAGCTGCTCATTGATCATTCCAAGGGAGAAATATAAGGTTATATTCTTTTTACGAAACATAAAATATTATAGAAATTTAGATGGTTGTTTTTGTATATTGAAACTGTTCATTTCATGTCACCCCTAATATTAATATAACATAATAATGCATATATCTCCTTTCCCCATAATTACTGTAATATTTAATCATGATTAATAACGTATAGTTTAAATTGCGTATGTTTCTATCTTGTATTGCGTATGTTCACACATCTTTGTAGAAACAGGAAATCCAGTCCTTTGCCTACAACAGTGTTCAGAATACATCACACAGTAAAACCGGCGAGGGTAGCGTTTTTTGTTTGCCTAGGGCTAAGCAAGCCAAGGCCAGTCTTTTGTACTCGAGAAATATTTTAACAGGAGAGAGGAGTTCTCCTCCCTTAAAGTCACATAATGTACGGAAAGGCAGTTAACCTTGATCAGCGGAAATACAGCTAAGATTTAAAACCACGTATCGCAAGACATAGTTTTAAAGATCATGTTAGCTAGCGAATTAGGCTAATATAGGCAGATTTGAAGTAGCCAGTATTAAGAGAGAATTTACATTTCAAATAAAGACCCTACGCTGTGAGGTATTTCGCGTGCCTTGTGTGCTCCAACGATATTAGTTTGCATCACATGTACTATAAGTATAATGGTAGTGCAGAAGAGTAGCCTTGATGGACAGCATTATTATTTTAAATAAATTAGCAATTTAATATAATAAATGTTATACATTTGGATTCAATCAATTTGTTTCCAACCAACACCCTCTCCAATTATCAGTCCTTTCAGAATTTTTTAAATACAGTTTAACACCCGTTTTTACTACTGAGGCACCACAGGCGGAGAACACTGATGATACATGAAATGAAATGATATATTGGGAAAGGATTTTTTAAGCAAGGAAACGTTTCAGGCCTAAGTTTTAGGTACCTTCCGGGCATATGGCGTTTATGAGGACTGAGCAAATCTGGAAAAAAAATCTGTCAGGGAGGTCGGTTCTGGGGGGATTTGAACCCCAGACCTTCCCCTCACGAGTCCGCCCTTTAACGACCTCGACCAACCGTGGCGGTTTTTTTCAGAATTGAGCTGTCTCGCTTTCATCAGAACTTACCTCTCCTTTCTTTCCGGCCGCATAGCCCAACATGTCCATCTCCCTCTGTTCGACCCCATATGTAGTATATCCATTTCGGTCCTTCCGTACCTTTACATTCAACCGGATTATGAGTTCATGATTCCCCCTCTTAATAGATGGGACAAATTCTCCGCTTTTTACACAAAGGGGGAGCCGACAGATCAGAATATTTTAATCTCTGAAATTCAGGTGAATTTATAGTCCATACTACTGCTCAAGCCCTTGATTTTTTATTTTCTCTACAGATAATAAAATATTACTCCCATGCGTGAATTACAGCATTATAATTTAAAGAATATTGAATCGGGTGATATAGCTGTAACTTAATTATTTTTTACATTTAATTATAATACGATGTCAGCTGTATCAGTCGGTCCTGGTGGTGTAGTGGTTACCATACTTGCCTCCTATACCCAAGATCGCGGGTTCGAACCCGGCCAGGACCGAAGGATTTTTCGGGCGTAAAAATCCTAAGTATGGCTTCCTTCGGAAGGGAAGTAAAGCCGTGGGTCCCGTGTCATACATTTACGGCACGAAAAAGAACCTCAAGCCTGAAAGAGAGGCCTCTAAGCAAAATTTGTCGGCCGTTTCACGCCCTGAGTTGAACGGGACACTGATGACCTGTGATGTTAAAGAACGTCCGTAAATAAATCATTCAAAAAAAAAAAAAAAAAGCTCGTATCATGTATACAGGGATAAGAGCATCATACTGCAATAGGATTGGCTGCAGTCCTCTCTTTTAAACAATCGGGAAAAGAGAATGAATTCTCACCTATGATGAAATGCAAAGTAAAGCAAACCTATACGAATTAAGAACTGAAAATCGCTTGGAGAAGAAGGTACGATAAAGAAGAAGGTAAGGTAAAGGATTTCCAAATTGGAGAAAAAATATTTACTATAGGACATAACTCTTCATATTATTATTATTATTATTATTATTATTATTATTTACTATCATTATCATCATCATGGGTATCGCCACGCGTGGCGGAGGTCGTTAAGGCGTGGACTCTGAGCGGAAGGTCTGGGGCTCCAATCCCGCCAAGACCGTTCTACCATACTGAGTTATTTACAGGTTTTTCTCAGTCCTCATAAATGGCAAATGCCAAGGAGGTACCCTAAACTTAGATCGGGTACGCATTCTTCTTTTAAAAAAATTCTTTCCCAGTATATCATTTCATCTCGTGTATCGTCAGTGTCTACCACCTGTGGTGCCTTAGTAGTAAAACACCATTCAAAAAAGAAAAAGGAGCATGGGCAGCAAGACTGTTCATGTACTTATAAAATGCTCCATTATTAAAATTAATTCCAACAAAAGAAAACAACAACACTAACAAGAACGCCCTCGCGCGCGCGTAACAGACATATGTACAATAATTTTGATATTCATATAATATTTTCGTATTATTTACATACAATGTGTATAGCAATTTCTTATCCTAAAACCATGTGTATCATTTAAGAAAATGCCCAGCCTTAGCCAGTTCCGCCTATCTACAATTAAGTCCCAGCATTCCAGTCTCTCCCTATTGGAAGTAAAAAATAAATTCGGAAGAAATTTTATTCTAGCATCTTCTTTCTAGGTGCACTTAGCCAAATCGTGCACCCTGTCTTCGGGTTCCGAGCATAATGAGCAATTTCTGCCGTTCTCGTCAACAACTTTACGTACCTTTCAACCTTCCAGTCTAAGCAATGCTATTCCCGACCTCTGTTTCATGTCTAGTTCCATGATATTAGTCTCTTCTTTATCCCATCTAATTTTAATTTAGCTCTGCAGGTCCAGAGATGACGTCTGCATGCATCGTGTCCCTATTTCTTGCCGGTTTACGTCAAACAGGCGTCTTTTGACTTTTTTCACTTTGAGGGATTTCATTATCCCTCCGCCAAATATTGTTTAAACCGATTTTCCAATTCTCGCCCACCATTTTGGTTAATGTATGTTGTTTAATTAGTACCGGCGGTATACTGCCCTGATGGTTGTTTGTTGTCCTCTAATTATTCTTAGCCAGTATCTAATTACATATACTTTGCTGTAGACTGCATCTATCCAGCATCCCACCTCTCGTAGTACATCATAGTTCCATGTGCTCCTCTCCACCCCTAGAATTCGCTTCCAGAAGTCATTTGTAATTTATTAGAGCATCTATTTTATCCCATCCCTAAACTTCACTTCCAAGTAACAATGGGGACCTAACCGTAGCCTCATACTTGGCTTATAATGTTTTAACTGATATATCCGATATCCGAGCTAGAAGTTTCAGTACCTCAAAAAATTAACTGCTCCCCTTATGTTTGATAAAACTGTGTGTTTATTCCTACGGTAAATATGGTGTCTGGATTACCTCTCTCCAATATATCCATTGTTCCAGCTTACCTTAAACATAGCCATTTTAAGCTGAGAGATTTAGTTTTAAATGTATTTAATTGCATAACTCACTGTTTACAATAATCTTGAAGTATGTTTAAGTTAAATTGTATGCTTTTTACCGTCTTAGAGAGAATTACTATATCGTCGGCATATAAAAAGTAATTAATTGTTTATTTTCAATTACCGGTGCATCTGTCTTGAGTCATGATTACATTAATGTATCATCAATAAACAAATGAAATAGCACCAGCGATAATATACATTCCTGTTTAGCATCTCTCTGCACTACGTTACACTCAGAGCTGTTATATCCATCAATCTTAATAACAAATTTGACCTCCTTATATATTGTCGTAAGAGCATTAATAATGTTCTTAGAAAGCTCTGTACGTGTTCATTTTTCCCATAGAATCCTTTGTTTTAGAGAATCGAACCATTTTAAAAGTCTACAAAAATACTATATGGAGTTCGTCCTTTATTTCTTAGGTTCTGATCAATTATAGTTTTAAAAACAAAGTCATTGTTAACGTTTGAAATGCTCTCTTTAAAACCTACCTAAAATTTACGGATTTTATCATATATCTCAAACTAAATTTAATTCTTTCGTATAAAATATTTTAAAAAAAATTAAACACAGGTAACAATGCGATCCCTCTGTACTTTTCTGACGTATTATTACTGCTTTTGTCATTGCAGAGTGGTTGAGTAAAGGCGTTTTTCACAGTTCCGGGTATTCTTCTCCTTTAAATAATTTTTGAAGATTACTCTATACAGATCTACCAATTTCCCATTTCCATTGTTATTATAATGTAGAGAAAATAGTATATTAATAAAATGGAGCACTATTATCTTTTTTTTTTTTTTTTTTTGAATGGTGTTTAACGCCCGGTTTTACTACTGAGGCACCACAGGCAGTGGACAATGGTGATGCATGAGATGAAATGATATATTGGGAAAGGATTTTTTTAGTGAAAGAAACGCTCTAAGCCTAAGTTTAGGGTACCTCTCCGGCATTTGCCATTTATGAGGACTAAGGAAAACTTGAAAAAAAAAAAAAAAACTCAGCTAGGAAGGACGATCCTGGTGGGATTCGAACCCTAGACCAACCGCTCACGAGTCCGCACCTTAACGATCTCGGCTACTCGTGGCGGCACTTTTATGTTGCTGCTCACAAAAAAATATAGTTGAGATGAACTGAATAACGAATGAAAATATACATGTCATTAGCGTACACAAAAATATTGACAAATAGAATTATCTAAGTAGAAGAAGAACATCAGCCAGAAGAATAAGCGAGACTCCGCTCAAGATTCAGCTCGGTCCATCGTCATTATACGATTTGAAAAAGCTGAACTATTCAATCTCATAGTATTAGACTATCACGAAGCTTTCAACTTCGTAGAATAAACAAGTGTCATGTAGCTTTTAAAGAAAGAAACATATAAATAAAATATATTACACTTTACAAAGACGAAGACATACATACCTATATTTCGCGGAAGACATGATCCCGTTTGCCAAGTCAGACACAGATGTAAATCAATAAACCCAGCAAAATCAAAGTTAATGATAAATGCTGAAAAATGACCTCTATTAATGGGAGAAATCTAAACGTAAAATATATAAGAAAATATCCAAACGATTACAATGACTGTAGAAATAGAGAAGAAATATAAAAGAAATCTGGCCTGGCCTGAAATAAAATTCTGGAACTTTAATTGTATATTTAAAGACAGGCATATAACATCCCAACTCTTGAAATCTGTGATTTTCTCATATTACTGGATCGATCAGTGTCTGCAGTGGAAGATGGAGAGAAACAATTGGAATATTCAATTGATGACGGGATAAGAGATACAGAAATTGGAAGGGTGAGGCATTTATCAAACATAGCAATCACTGCACTGCACTCATCAGGGCCGGTGGGTACATGCGGCAAATAAGTGGGACTGCAGCTTAGGGTAAAGAAGTAGAGGTCTACCTGAACCAACACTACTTTCTTAGAATGTTATATTTGTAGAACCCATAATGTATGGTTAGAGGTCAATGCCTGAGTTTTTGAACTTTTCATTGGAAAAATGTATACAATATATGCACGAAACCATCTGTCCAGATCACTACCCAGTTAGGAGTACTATGAAACAAGTGTAAACGAACATGTTTATCAATTGAAACTACTATACAAATATTCTTGACATTACAGACTTAAATGTTCGTTTAAATATGACTCAATTTTTGGTATAGATGTTGCAAACTAACCAGACGCATTAATTAACGCAGCAAATGTGGCTTATGAAAAAAATAATCATATAGAAAGTACAATATGCTCAAATCTACCGAAAAAATCTATTTTAGAATAAACAAATACACCAAGCTATGAGAACAAATGAAATGTCCCGTTTATAAGACTAATTTTAATAAAAATGTACCAACTTTAATGGCCTTTTTAAATAATGGAAAAGATTAGTTTTAAGAAAGAAAAGGCTTAGACTTTAGGGTACCTTCTTGGAATTTTCCACGTAGAAGAATACCTTGAAAACTCCTTAGTGAGGGAGTGGATTCGGGTTCTACCAGGCCCTGGGTCCAAGGGGCGTAGGCACGCACTACATCACAGAGGTCTGTGTGCCCAGTGGTTTTTTTGCATTAGGACGGCACCTTGTTTCCTAAACCGACCCGCCATTCGGCAGCAGGCAATTCCGTCGCCCAAGCGCGCCGAGTGAACTGCAGCTTCAGAAGTGGAGCGCACCCAGCTACCAGAGTTTCACTGGCTGAAGGTCATACTAGCATAGACCTACTCCTTTATAGGGGTGAGTGACCCCAGCATTAAGGAAGCCACCACCGCCTCTCAATGACGGTGATGCCGGCGCACCGGCCCCCAGGGTACACGCCTTAGGCACTCCCCTGGGACACACCGCTCTTGCGAGTACTCAATTACTCGTGAGTTCCGGGTACCAATGCCAAGCCGAGTCCAACCCAATCCGGACAACTCCCTTTCGGGAGGGGCTCGTCTCAAGTCCGACCCGGCTTCCTCTAGTAACGCCAGAGGTACCGCGGGGCGCTCAGGGTCCACAGAGCCCACTCCTGGAGCATCTGAAGAGCAACGACCGAAGCCGCGCCCCCCCCCCCCCCTTACGGGAAGTGAGGGAGTGCGATCCTGCTAGGAATCGAACCCCAAATCACAAGCCCATGTTTTAAAGATCTCGGCTACCAGAGGCAGTGAAAATTAAAGAATGCCATACCAACATTAAAATTAGAGAAAAACTGGAAATGCACCTAAGAAGAAACGTTACAGCTTTCTCGCGTGTATAAGTTGATCAGTTTTAAAATGTTTCCTCGGGTCGAGAATTTTGAAGAAAAAAAAAGGCATTTAAGAGCTGATAACCCCACTACAACTGTCCGGTATCTCTGCTTACCTTATTTCAGCGTAAGTATTAAGTAATTAATACATAAATACGTACTTCTAAACAGCTACTGGAGATTATCTATTTGATTAATTATTCCTTAAAGCATTTCCCAAAAAGATTGTAGTATTCTTTAACTTAAATATACAATCAATTCAACATTTACTTTAATAAATGTTATTATTATGATTACTCTAAAGCTTGAAAAAAATCAAAGCAAAACAGAATAAAAGAAAGAAGCAAAACGAAAAATGAAAGCTAGAATGTACCACCCACTTACTCAAATTCCAGTAGTTTCGAAGATTATTGCGGGTATACTTTTACGTTGATGTATGTATACATATATTAATGAAAAATAATGTAACACTATTAACAATGTAACTAAAATAACAATAACTAGAAAAGCAGAAAAGGATAAAACGCTTAGAAAAAGTCACATATTAGTAATCAACCATATTTCTAACTACCTCGAGTTCTTCTATGGCAAGATTATAATGGGTCAGGCACTTAAAACATATAGAAAAAAGGGAGGGGAGGGGAAAAGGCAGGTATTCACAGTGTCACGGAAACAATACAAGAGCCGCTGGTTCGTAAAAAGGAGGAATGAAACCGCAAATTAGTGGAAGAGCTTACAGAGACAGCGTCCTACGGGCAGGAAGCTTGTTTGTTGGACATTGAAAAAGGGGGGAGGGGAAGGGACCTTATGTTCATAACTGCATAACGCAAAAGTATTGGAGAATTCATTTGCATGAATTATTCGGGGGAGCAGGAACTGGCATATAAATGAGAGGCAGCTATTAGCAAAAATTCAAATTATTGATAGTGACATAATAGAAGCAGTAATTAAAACAATAAAAAGCTTAAAAAACAACAAAGCATATTTCCTAAACGGACTGCCGCCAAAACTATATAAGGAGGGTTTAAGATATGTAAAATTTATAAATAAGATGAAGATAATAAACAAAGTTGTTAATGGATCCCTAGGAATTGATGACGCAATGATGTATGTAATATTTAAAAATGGAAGCCCAAAAGTACCCGATAATTATAGAGCGTGACACTTCCGGTAACGGGAAAATTTTATTGCAACATTTCATACGAGAGAATTAGGTATTTGGAATACAACAGACTTTCAAAATTCCTAGCTGGGTTTAGGGGAGGATACAGCACGGTAGACAATCTTTTAGTATTATATACACTGAGGGTGAAACAAACACAGAAAGAGAGAGGAAAATTGAATTGTGCATTCATAGATTTTTGAAAAGTTTTTGATTCCGTCGAAAGGCAAGTATTGTGGAGTAAATTATGAACCAAGAGGGTCTCAGGTAAAACGATCGAGATATTAGCATCAATATATAATAAGGCACAGTTCTGGGTAAAATATGATCACGCTAAAGTTTCAAAAAGTGTAATATCACAGAGAGAAATGAGACAAGGCAGTATCTTATCACCCTTCCTTTTCAGTTTGTTTATAGATGACACACCGGGGAAAATGTGTGTTGCACAATCTGCTGCCCCAAATGTAGGAGGCATATCCATACTATGCGGATGTCTAATATAGGTATCCACAACAATTGACCATCATCAAAGGACACTATACTAGTTATAGGCGTATTGTCAGGAATTGGGAATGGCAGTTAATGAGGAGAAGACCAAAACAATTCCGTTTAAGAACAGTGTGGTGTAAGATGGGAGTATGCAGGTCAGGCATTAGAAAATGTGAAGAAATTACTTACTTGGGAGTTCCTTTAGCTATGACCGGGAGCTAGGTAGACATGTGGGTTTCACAAATTGCAAGTGCATAATTAAAAATATAGAGCTATTAAAGATTTTGTTAAAAGTACCGCTTAGAACAATGGAGATGATATACAGGGCAGTTGTGAGGTCAACTATAACGATGGGGCCAAAATTTGGAAGTGGGAAAACACCAAGGAACTTCTTCAGGTATAAACACAGTTTCTAAAACAGTTGCTACAAGTAGGAAGGGTGCAGCAAATTGTAGGATCCTTAACAGTTTGGTTTCTCTAACGAAAGTGTAAATTTAAAAATAAGAAAATTTAAATATTGTTTAAGAATATTACAGGGGAACAAACAGTTTGTCTGAGGGAGCAAATAAGGGAAGGATGGGATACCGGTTGGATATTAAAAATAAGGAAAAGCATAAATAAAACTGGACTTGGGTATGTAAATGGAGAGGACATTACATGTAATAGTTTGAAAATATTTAACAGGTGTTTGTGGGATATAGATAGGCAATACCGAAACTCAAAAGTATCGCTTAGTAGATCAGGTGTGGAGAAAGGGGGCTTATCTAGATGTCTGTGGTAGAGAAGAAAGAAGTGGTCTCGCGTAGTTAAGATTAGGGGCTTGGAAAGGAAACAAAACAGTTAATACTCTCGTGGAAAGAATTTATTCATTGTGTGGAGAAAGCGATACTTGGATTTATATTCGAGCAAATGCAGGGAAACAGGGATGAGCATTTATCATCACAATTTCTGAATTCTAACAGAAGTTTGAACGTCTGCCGGAAAGTGTTAGTGCATGAGAGATGCACGTACAAATCGGAAATATTTCTATCGAAGAACCCGACAAAGAAGGTTAATGGCTGTAGTGAAGAGAGGGGAGTTGGGGAGAGGAAGTGGGTAAAGTGAAGGGGCAAAGGTGAAAGTCTTCTATTCATGTTTTTATATGTACATATAAAATTACTCATAGAAAAAGTGTGATGTAAGTGTATCGTGTTTATATATACCCTAGTCCTAACAGCCCGAGTGCATTATTTTCAGAGCAAATTTTAATTTATTTAAAAGTTTTGCTTTAAGTTAATCCCCACCCCCAAATGTCAATGTTGCTGATTAACGAACTAGACAAATCGTTTGTTAATTTATGGTTATTTACTGAGTTTCGTTGATAAAATATAAAAATTGTAACCACTAAAGTCTTAATAGACACAAAAACACGCATATTAATTATATATGTTATACAATTTACATATAACTTTTCATTGTCATTTTCGGTACCTTGTAGATGGAATCGATGAAGATTTGAAGAAATTTATGAAAAATGTTTCAATAATCGTTTCATGGGTACAGTCGTATTTATAGAGGGGAAATTTGGGGTATAGATTTTTCTGTAAATTAATTTTGGGAGTTTCCAATAATACTGCAAATGCAGGAGCATTGATAGAATTAGGAAAAGTAAGTATTAGAGGGTTAATGAAGGAGAAAGTATTGAAATGTTTATTTAGGATTCAAGAGCTATTGGGATTCTGACATTGTGTAAATATGTCTGAAATATCAAGGAAAAATTTGAGTATAATGACTAATAACTGATTAAAAAAATTGTAGAAACATTATTTAGAAATAGGTTAGGAGATTTTTGGGTTAAAAGTAGATATTTTAGAAGAAGTTGTTGGAGGGAGGTGAGATTAAGAATGGAAGATATGGATAGACAAGTTTTATTTGACCAGATTAGGGAAAAAAAGATTATTAGCATATTATAAGGATTTAAAAGATGATCCAGAAAATGAGAAGTATATATTAATTTGCAAGAAACATTAAAGAAAGGATAGCATGATTTCGATTAGGTGTTTGGAAATTAAGGGGAATGAGGGGAGATGTTATTCCAGGAATGTATCCCATTTGTAGGGAGAAGGAAGATGAAATTCATACTATCTTCCATGTAAAGCCACAAATGTTTGGTAGAAAAGTTTAATTAGTAAGAAATGGTCAATGAGAAATAAAGGAATTGTATTGAAAAGATCTTTGAAGACCATGAACAGTAGGAGAGTTCTTATGGAAGGTAAAAATGAAGTGGAAATGGTCAGTTGATAAATATGTAATTTAGATAAATTTTAGATGATAAAGAATAACTCAATGATTATGAATAATGTCATTGGTCTGGGAATTATTAGGAGTGAAATTATATTAAACTTATTAATTACTGAGCTTGAGATATTGGAAATTGCTCTAGAAAGTGAATACATATAGCATTACAGTTGGTATTTGAGAAATAAAAGAATTAGTAGTTTTTAGAGACTGTAGTAGCTAGCTGATAAAATAATGATATAGGTAGAGTAACTGAAATATTTCAATTTAGTCCCCAGGGTTAGGTCGGAGCCTAGTCCCCTGGAATTCCAGTAGGCCACTGCTGATGAACTGGGGACCAGGGTCTGATGCAATCTAGGAGGAAATTTTGTATTTTATTTAATTATTTAGAAATTATTTATTAAATTATTAATTTTAATTTATTTATTTTAATTTTTAATTTTAATTTAATTTAATTTATTTAATTTAATTATTAATTAAATTATTAGTATAAAATCATCAATGTATTAACATTTCTGAAATCCCAAAGAAGTGCACCTAAAATGGCCTGAGCCAGATAGGTGGAGACCTCTTGTAATTTGCATTTTTCTTATTAAACTACATATATTTCAATTAAACTTTCAATGTACAAGCATTTTGATGTAATATGTAGGGGTGCATTTGTATTAAATTTCAATTTTAATGGAATACTGTAACCCGAATCTTTTGGATATTGCAGTAGGAATCTGCTGATGAGCCGAAGACGAGGGTTCAATGATTAGATATTTAAGTAAAATTAAAGAAAAAATGTGTTAAAAAGGTACAAATTTAAATTTTAATGTTATTTGTGGAAAATAACTTTGTGAGTTATCGCAATTATGAAAAATTATGAAAAATATAGTACATAATGAGGATCACAAATGTATCTCTGATTACCATAAGGTCAAATGATATTATAATGGCTTGACTTCGTTGCTTGTTATTAGCACTCGATTAGTTGGGGCAGGTTTTGCACCTCCAGTACTGGAACTTATAATATCAATAAGTATTATCAATTATTACCAGCATTATCTTTAAGCTATCGGCATTATACTTGTGATTTCAGACACGAAAGTGTGTGTTACAAAAGCTAGTTCAATGAAATGGAACTCATAACGTTTATATTGTTGCGAATCAAACTGATAAAATTATATCTTTCTATGGGAGATAAAAGGTGAAAATAGACTGTATTAATTTACAGGATAATTGTGTAACTAAGAGAAGTTTTTATTATTTTATGTCTTTTTGTGAAGTATAAATTGGAATTCTGCCTTAGTCTCGATTTTAACCAAATTTACCACAAATGAATTTAACGATAAAGAGCTTTCCTTCTCTCATACCTAAGATGTCCTTAAATGAGTTCAGATATTTATATTACGTACAGAAACATTAAAGATGCAAACACTAATCCTCCACGGTAAATAATTCCGTTATTTTTTAAAAAAGTCCAGTTTGTTGAAAATACCCGCGGTTACGCAGCTGTTTGCTCGTATTGCAACAATGAAACAGGAATCGCCGTAATCATATTGTGTTTGTTTCTGTTTCATTATTAGCTTTCAATCGTTATAGTTTTACTTAAGGTAATTTAACTGTTACGATTTTTAAGTAATACATTAGCATGACCTAGCCCAGAAAACCAATATTTCATGCTGACGAATTATTTTAAAAGTTTGTAGATTTTGTACACTTCCTATAAGAGACACGTAAATAATTAACTGAAGAATGCTGACTGCATGCTAAGTAAAGAGGAACCTGTTAATACTTCATTGCATTACCAGGTGAGTAATCTTTCAGAGTGATTTAGAGAGTGGAGGGTGAACAAGGAAATCCTAGTGCCGTTTTAACGACAAAGTTTATTTATGTGTGATATGCCTCGCCATTAATCACTCTAGTTTCCGTGCACGAAGAAGGTGCATCAGACTATGAACGATGACCCTTCCGGGAACGTCCCAGCACGCAAGTAGATGTTTGGGAATTGCATTTTCTTATATAAGTGTACAGTTCTCCTAAGATTTTCTTATGTCAGGTTTTACTCTTCTACTATTGACTTTATTGAATAGCTGGCGGTCAGTTGCTTTTAGTTGAATATGATAAATGTTTATCATAAATATGATGATAGATTATTAAACTTAGAAAATAAAACGTTCATTCTAAGATTAAAGGAATGAAATACTTACTTCGAAAGACATATACATATATCTACAACACTTTTTGCGAAAAGATTAAACCGAAGTGTTTTTAAACAGGGTTTGTGAATTGTAAATAAAGTGAATGACGCTTTACAGTTATTAATATACATTAAACGTTATCAATCAGAATTTTTGTAAATTAATAAATAGTTTAAAGCGCCCGATAAACTGAAACGAGGGAACAATAATTAAGGTAATAACAAATTGTATTATTCACTATGCGAAAATTTGACCCATTATTTATAGCAAGATTTATATGCTGTAAAAACCTTGACCTTCTTCAATTAATTGTCCTTTTACGAATAATTTTAAAGATATTTATTGATTTTTTTTTACAATTAAATGAACTCTGATTATATAATACCAACTTTCTAGCCTTTAGAAAACTGATGTGATTTTTAGTTAGTGTGGCTAGTTGGATTTAATTTTTAAAGCAAACATTTTCGCAACTTACCAATTTTATGATCAAATATTATACTTTCATAATTATAAAGGCACACACATACACATTATAAACCAGTGGTATTCAATTAGCTACTTGCAAGCCCTCTTTCACTAAACTATATAGTCGGTCCTGGTGGTGTAGTGGTAACCATACTTGCCTTCTAAACCCAATATCGCAGGTTCGAACCCGGCCAAGATCGATGGATTTTTTCGGGCGTAAAAATCCTATATATGGCTTCCTTCGGAATGGAAGTAAAGCCGTGGGCCCCGTGTCGTACATTTACGGCACGAAAAAGAACCTCAAGCCTGAAAAAGAGGCCTCTGAGCAAAATTTGTCGGCTGTTTCACGCCCTGAATAGAATGGGACGCTGATGACCTGAGATGTTAAAGAGCGTCCGTAAATATATCAAATCAAACCTAAGTTTAGGGAACTTTGCCATTTATCAGGACTGAAGAAAAACCTGGACAAAAACCTCGGTCAGGAAGACGATCCTGGTGGGAAATGAACCCAACCCTCCCCCTCGGGAGTCCGCGCCTTAACGATCTCGGCCATTCGTGGGGTACGAATCCAGTGAATATGTAATGTCAGATCTAGGGCAAATACCCTGGCAATTACAATATGCATAAGAATTATAGCTTACTTTTTAAATCGCGTATATACCCATTGTGTACAGAATGGAGCAATAAGAACCATAAATAATTAAATAAATATAAACTTACCTACTATATACCTGTCTGAAGAATCATTGCAGATGGCAGGCAGTGGAACCTGGAGCGACAACCTGATTTCGATGTTGTATACGTCACCATTTTCTGATGTATAGCGCTGCAGTAAAAAAATGCAACAGCTCAATGCTTGTAGTCAGCAAGTCGGAATTGAAGGTGAGAGTACACACATGGAAACTCCGCCGAAAAAATTATCACGCGAAGTCATACACTCGCAAAGCAGGCAGATTATATACGAGGGTAGGACCATAAGTTTCCGGCCTATTTTCTAGGTATGATAAAAACAAAAACTATATTTCATTTTTCAATATAGTACTCTTTATTGCAATGCACTTCTCACATTTTTGAATTAACATTTCAACCCTCCCATAAACGGTCAGTTGTTTTGCTTGTGAAATGGGCATAAACAGCATCCATCATTTCTTCGTTAAAATTAAATTTCCTTCCTCGAAGGTCCTTGTTTAATTCTTGAGTTGAGGAAACAGTTACTGGGAACTAGATCTGGGCTGTAGGGTGGATGGTCGATCTCCTTGGAGCCATATATCTTCAGAGCTTTATGCACAGGCACTGTGTCATGAAGAAGGCGCACACCACCACTCAGCTTTCCTCGCCTTTTCTCTTTGATGGAAACATTAGTCTGTGTAGTAGGCCAGTGTAGTAATCCCCATTTCCTGTGTTGTTCCTCTCCTTGAAGTCAATGAAGAGTATTCCTTCACAGTGCCAAAAGAATGTGGTCGTGATCTTCTTGGTTGACTGAGTGAACTTGGCCTTTACAGGCTGTGCTCCATTGATTCTCTTTTGCACAATGGATCATAGTAGAGTACCATAGTTTCATCTCTTCTAACAATATTTTGCAGAACTTTTCTCTCGTTGTTAAGGCAGAGCTCCAAAAATGCCTGACAACAGATGACTCGTTGCTGCTTTTGGACTGAGGAAAGAAGTCTAGGCACCCATCTTGCACTAACCTCATTCATGTTTAAATGTTCATGAATAATTCGAAGAACTGTTGTTTTAGAACGGCTCACGCTTGGTGCTATTTCTGTAACTTTGAGCCGCCGGTCTTCCGTAATTTCTCCGTCCACAAGAGCGATGTTTTCAGGAATCAGCACCTCCAAGGGGCGGTCTGCACGCTCTTCGTCTTCAATGCTTTCTCGACGCGTTCAAAAATGTTCGTCGTATTCTTTTACGGTAGAATATGAGGGGGGATGCTTCCCCATATACACAGTCCAATCGGTGTTTAATTTTATTTGGAGTAAGTCCTTCTTTTGTGAAGAACTTAATAACAGCCCTAAACTCCATTTTGACAATGTCAGAATCTTCTACACATAACTTTCTTTATGCTGAAGTTACAGCCGCAGTTATTTACTTAATCGTACGACACCAGGCTTTTGTGAAGGCGATAATCCTTATCAGCGAGACCGGAAACCTATGGACCTACCCTCGTACAATGCTACAGTTTGGTAAATAAAAAACGTCTCATCATTCCATTGAAGAATGCTGTGAAAAGAACAGCAACGACAGTGGGGAGAAAGAACAGTACATGGTATAGTGAAGGAGAGTAAAACAAATAATACTCAATGGAGAACTAATGTCAATTCCTAAATATCCGCCCAATTCCAAAGAAAATTCAATTTTTTGTTTATGCAAAATATGGCGTGCGCAGAATATTATTGACTTTCATCAGCAGAGAAAAAACATCTTTCATTATTAAGCAAAAGATATACTTTGAGATGAAAAAAGATATATTCTGGAGAATACCGAAAGACATGGGATACAGAAAATGCAAAAAAACTTGGAACACATTTTAACGGAATGGCCTGACAATATCGCACGTCATGCAGCTTACCTGAGAAAGCTAAGAAAAAATGAAAATAGACCAAAGAAGCCAATTTTTGACTCAGATGAAACATGGGTTGTAGCCGGAATTAAAGGCCGTCTTTGATTAAACTAACATTGTTATAATTAAGGCTAGTAATAATTAACATAAATTTGATCTGATACATGTATGTAGTTTGTAGTCATTAGACAGCACCTGTGCTAAACAGTAATAAAGGTCCATTGTGTATTTATGTGAATGGAAAACGGTTCGGGTCGTTAAGCTTGGAAATGTTAAAAGTTTTGACCTTGGGGAAAAGGGTTATGTTCTGAAAAGAGGTAATTCTCTTTTCAGAGGGTTTAAAGAAAACCATTTACCGAGACGCAGACAAAAGCAGAGAAACATATTCTTTCAATAACTAAGGGTAAAGGCACTAATGACTTTACGGGTGGATTTCTTTCGAAGAAGGAACAAATGTCAATCTCAGATGACAGCTCAAGTTTATAACCCCTCATGACAATAACATTCAAACGTCGACAGATTTTGACATGACTTTGCAAAACAAATAGATGTTCCTTACTTATGGCCGAGGTTTCATTGTGAGCAAATTTGAAAGGACAGAATAGTGAAAGGATATGTCGGATTATAAAAATTTCCCAACATTTAGGGCAGGAATGTCCGTTCTTAGAAATATTATAACGTGAGAGGTATTTCCAGAAATTGGTCCCACACAACCAATAGAAATCTTACAAAATTGAACGAATCGGAGCGAGCCTGCATAATTATAGATATTAAGGAAGGACCAATAACGCAGATAGAATCGAACTGAGCTCCATAAATTTCGCGGATTTAATTTTCACGATGGGAGGTTCCTAATAAACAATAAATTTGACATCTGATATATAATGTAACGGACACAGAACAGGAGAGACTTGGAGAGATAGAGCAGCAGAACTTCAACAGCAGTGAGACTTAGAGAGAGAGAGAGCAGCTGGACTTCTACAGCAGGGAAAAGTTAGCGGTCCGGGATTCGAGGCTAAGAGCTAAAGGTTGGATAGTCGGAGAACGGAACTGTAAGAGTCAATTTAAATAAGCGGGCAAAAGAATAGACAATCCAAATCAAAGTGAGCGAAGTCGGTAGGAGAAGAAAAATAGTCAGTCAGTTCAACACATTTCCAAGCTTACGCGAACAATCCAGTATTCTGTTAAGTTAAATAAATGATGTCAGATAAGAACTCCAGTGTTTCCGTGTAACTTTATAGATTTCCTTCCCTTCCCTCTGACTCAGACGAGTCACAAAATTCCAGGGTTCCCTGAGGTAAAGGTTCCTGATCCCGACACAAGGGGCATCCAACCCAGAACTCAAAGAAAAACAATTAATCAACGACACCTCTTCCCGCGAGCGGACTGCTACCAGCTTATACCCCACGAACGGCCCCAGGGTTCATACTTATTATACGGTAAAGAAGTGCTGGCAGCGTGATGAAATGAACGTGTGCGTGTAAACCAAGGACTATTGATGTTCATTCTGGTGCTGAAATGGGGCTCATCGAAGGTATATGATTTCAACATGATTTTGCAAGTTATCTTGATGAAATGAATGGCGAAAATTATTATAAATAATTAAATGAACGTTTCATGCCAAATTTACCATGTGGATGCACTGTAGTTTTACCTAATGCATTATTTCCATAGTTTACGAAAATAAAGTACCAGCAATGGCCTGTAGAAAAGCTAACATAATCTTTTGATTAAAAAAACAAATTTTTCACTATAGATTCAGTTTTAACTGAACAGGAATTAATAAAAGTAATTGATCAAAACAAACAACAACCTGTATACACAGTAGACAGATTTTTTTTTAAAAAAAACACGGATTTACTTTACTACGGCTAGCATCCTATCACTGCGACCTAAATCAAACCGAACCTGCTTGGAAGTCGGTGAAACAAAAATGAACATCCAAAATTGTTGGTTTCGTTTCCTCGCCAGTTTTTAAACGAATTACTGCACAAATAATAAGCGAAATCAGCAAAGAAGAATGAACAAAATGCTGCCAATCTGTTAAACATATCGAGGAAGGTTATTAGCCCGTGACCCTAATGAAAGAGGAAGATGAACGGATTCTAATAAACATAGGTATGAAGATAAAATGGATTACAACAAGGAAGATAGCAGAAGAAGGCAGTTCAAGAGTAGTGCAGATGAAGTTCATACCTCTGCTTCCCGCATACAAACACTTCTGGATTAAGGCACTTGTATATACAGAGGGTGCCAAAATAGTATACACACTTCAAGCAAAGAAAAATCTGTGTTAACACCGAATTCACACAAAGAGAAAATGATGAGCACTAATCATCTTAGACTTTTACAGTTAAAACAGTTGTTCTAAAAGTCAACCATCGGCGTCAATATACTTCTGAGTATGTTGAACTACTGATTGAGTAACGTTTGCGAAAGTGTCCTCAGCGATTGCAGCACATGCCGTTTCAATTTCTTCCCGAAGTGCTGCTCGTGTAGCTGGTTTTCTAAGGTATACAACATCCTTAAGAGTTCTCCAACGAAATTAGATCCCGAGAACGCGGTACACACGTCTCCATTGCCTTTGAACTTCAACAACATTCTCTATTTCCCAATACCACTTCAAAATTGAGCTGTCAAACGATAATCTTGGCTTCATTTTGTTGTAGCAACGCTAGCATAACGTAATGTGAGTCTTAACTGTTTACAAAACATCGTACGATAATCTTGGTTTCATTTGTTCATTGTTGATTTATCTGTCACGTAGCAACGCTATCATAAGGTATGCGAGTCACATCTGTTCACAGAATATCATACGATAATCTTGGCTTCATTTGTTCATTGTTGATTTAGCTGTCCCATAGCAACGCTATCATAGTGCATGTGAGTCACATCTGTTTACAGAACATCATACTACATATTACTGTTGTTTTTCGGTTCAACTTTGAAATATATTAAATAGATATTTACTGTGAAAGTGTGTATACATTTTTGGCACCCTCGGTATTACAGAAGTAGTATGTTCAATCATCGTGTGTTATTTATATTTTATTAACTTAAGATGATGTTTTTATGGTCAGACTGTACTGTACACTCCTAAAGCTGACTCACAGTGCAGCAAGATGGAGCGGATTGCATTTACGGCTCAAGAGCGCCCTCTCCAGAAAACTGCAATGTTTCGTCAGATGGGATATAATATATTCTGTATCTTTTTGGACTTTATTTTTATCACGTAGAAAGCTCATTACATCATGACCAAAACCATTTTGCTAAAAATGCTTTGCCAGAGCCAGGTTCATTCACTTTATAATTATGTATTCTTTCTTGCTGGCATTGAGACATTAAATTTTTAATTTTTCTATCTATCTCATTACACGTTATTTTAAAATGAATTCCTTTTATTTTTCAATTTCGATTTTTGTAGTTTATGTCTTTTGCGTTCCATAAATTTGGATGTTCGCGAAAACATGAATTAAAACTATAACTTCTTCCACAGGCTTTCTTTCCTCGATCATTTCGGTTCCGCTACAGTCCGTGCTCACAACAACCTACTGTACTAAGCAGACAGTTTCTACAGAAATGCTAAACCTGTTGCCGTTTCCCGTTGAAATCCGAACTCTCGGATCAAAAACACAACACCAACAGCCCCCGACAACTGGCTGCGCTGGCGACAAGAAACAAAACGACTTTCTCTTTTGTTTTCAGTTTGTTTGTTTGGTGGAAACAAATTAAACCCTCGCCCCAACTCAGAAACCTACACAAAACAGTCGCCAACAACTCAAGCCTACAATACAATTTGTAAATGTTGCATTTTTGTTGTGAAAGTAATGCGTTTCTCTTTTGTTTCTGGTTGGTAAAAAAATCACTTTCTATAATATGAGACTATCAGCGCAATAGTGGCCTTACAAATATTTTTCATGAAATTATATTTCAGTTAAATGAGCATTTACGTAGCAGGATTTTAATGCTACAGTGAACTAAACCACCTGTAAAAAATATTTTGTGAATGGCAGCACAAAAACATGCTTTTGCACTGAATATTTTGATTAAGTAGCCTATTGCTGCTTGCTAGAAAAGTCAGATTGCCATAAATGATATACATGAAATGTGCAAACGAGATCCTGTCGTACTTTATGTTGTTTAATAGAATGTCTAGTAAGTAAAATGAATATACCTTTACGACTTTTAACCATATCTGCAAGTAAGAGTAACTATTTTTTTGGTATTTTTGTCAGTATGAAATATTTTGACGTTCTGCAAACATTAGTAGTATCATTATTTATGAATCTGGATCGATACAAACCCAGTTCATCAAGTAATAAAGTAATTATAATTGCTGTGCACATGTTCAGTGTTTAATCAAATTAAAATCTAGGTATCTCTGATATTACTATCCCTCCTATAATAAAATATATAATTATTACACCAACCTCTGGTATATGACACCAAAAGTCTGCGTTTTGCATCGAGCGGCACTTGTCTCATGGACTACGAACTAGCCTTCCAGCAGTACAGTGCGAAGAAAAAAAAAAAAAACTAAAACTCTATGACCTTGAACGCGTGTAATACCGTTCCTTAGGAAGCACTTTGTAAACAGCCTACTTCTTTTGTTATGGCTTGGAGTCTTTATAAATTGACAACTCTATGGAAGCTCAGGTATTCACTAGACGTACAGAATTAGTTTTGGGGATGTTACATACAAGTCCATTTATATTTACGTACTGGCTTAGTAATCTATTCTGAAATGTTTAAAGCTTAATTATAACATACGATGATTGTTTTTGAAGGTTGAAGGAAGCAATCTTTAATCTGCAAGCCTACCTTTGTAACTTCTGAGATTATTTACCAGTTCTCGCATTTAAGTAGGTTGATATGTGTTTTCAGTTAGGTGAAAGGTGTTTAATTAAGGTAATATGTGCAAAATTAAGTTGACCGTATTTAATTTTTAACTAGATTGATGTGTATTTACATTGACGTGTTTTTAGTTAAATGAAATGTATTTAATTAAGTTAATATGTGTATCATTAAATTGACCTATATTTAATTAGCATTGTGTACTTAACTAGGTCGATGTTTATGTAACTAGATTCATATGTTTTAAGTTAGATGAAATGTGTTTAATTAAGTTAATTGGCATGTAAAATAAACCGACGTATATTTAAATTAAATTGTTTCTTTTTTTATTTCTAGGAATCTAAGTATTTAATTAAGGTAAAAGTTTTATTTAAATATGATGCTGTAAATAATCATTGTATTTTAATTATTATTCACTTCAACTGGATATAAACTCAATATAAATTAATAAATAAATACATATTTTCTCCGCAACAGGTAGTTATGGATCCAAAACGTAAGCGAGTCCGTCGGTTTTTACGCCCCAGTTTAGTGTTCGTACTGTTGCCAAAAGCTGGGCATGGTAAATTGTTTGGCAAGGTGTATTGCTAAAGTGATACATTTGTGGACCTCCTTCATTTTCAACACCGGAAGCTATTCCGTTTGCTATAGGATAATCTCTTGTTGCTGTCTTTGATGCAATTTCTTTTGTGCTGGTACTGGCTATGCCGGATTTCTGTAGTTTATCAATGCCATTTTCTAAACCTCAGCTATTATAAAAAAAATGTTTCTATGTAACCGTAGAAAGTAAACAAAGTAACTTTCTAAATTGAGGATAATAAGTTATTCCTTCATACCACTATATATTAAAAACGAAGCATTTTTGTGATTACTTTATTAAAAAAATTATTTTCATGTGCTATACCTCATCAAAAAATAAGAATAGCTATTCTGATACACGTTGTATATTAGCTAGTATGTCTGGTTCTTGTAGTAGTATTATTTACCTGCACAATTCTTTCTTCTACTTGAATAACCTTTTTGTTGTATTGAATATTACTGAATCCGAGGATATACAAATAGCATATATTTTGGGCAAATTTATTAGAATGTTAAAGTTTGTACCTTAGTTTTGTGTCTTGGCTCTTGGGTCCCTCTAATAATTTACTGATAGGTATTATACTGGAATAAAATATATGTGCACCATTATTACTTTATGCACAGTAAATGGTATAATTATCATGTATAAATATTTAATTATAAGTGTATTGTATTCTATGTGTAGTTTCCTAAAGCTGTGTTGTTTGTTGGTATAAACAAAAATATAAGCACATAAAATTACAGAAAATTTGCGGATTTACTCTACGTTTTTAACTGTTATTTGAGAAAACAGAGCTGGTTGATGGAAAGAAAAAACGGAAGTATTATTGCTATTGTTCAATAGCATACCCGTCATTGATTTATCATTAATTTTTAGTTGCTTCCTTTCACCTTACTCTGTCGGTCCTGGTAGTGTAGCTGCCTTCTAAAACCAGGATCGCGGGTTCGAACCCGGGGGGGTCGATGGATATTTCGGGCTTAAAAATCCTAAGTATGGCCTCCTTCACAAGGGAAGTAAAGCCGTGGGTCCCATTTACGGCACGATAAAGACCCTCAAGCCTGAAAGAAGAGGCCTCTGAGCAAAATTTGTCGGCCGTTTCACGCCCAGAATAGAACGGGATGCTGCTGATCTGAGATGTTAAAGAGTGTCCGTAAATAAATCAATTCAAACAATTCTTGTCACTCTCGTTTGTCACTTCATAATTTCAATTTTATAGGTGATGTGGACATTTAAAAAAGCAATGTATGGTAGACAGTACAAGTTTATCCTCCTCTTGACTACATATCGTTTTCGAGTGTGTGTTCTTGCTTTTCTCTTCTCAATAACACATTTATTGCAATTTTTAATATAGTTTAACACCCGTTTTTACTACTGAGGTACCACAGGCGGTGAACACTAGTGATACATGAGATGAAATGAAAAATTGAGAAAGAATTTTTAAGGAAAGAAACGTTCCAAGCTGAACTTTAGGGTGCCTCCTCGGCATTTGTCATAAATTAGGACCGAGGAAAACCTAGAAAAAGCCTCAGCCAGGGAGGACGGTCCTGGTGGTATTCGAACCCCTGACCTTTCGCTAACGAGTCCCCGCCTTAACGACCTCGGCCACCCGTGGCGGTCACGAATACTATTAAATGATATATTACTGTTATTTGCCATAATTATTTGATAACATGTGTAATATCTAAATAATAAATAGCTTTCACGTGTACTGCTTCAATTAGTTGTGTCAGTGATTGTGTGATTTGTTTTATTTACGGACGCTCTTTAACACTTCAGGTCATCAGCATCCCATTCTATGCAGGGCGTGAAATGGCCGACAAATTTTGCTCAGAGGCCTCTCTTTCAGGCTTGAGGTTCTTTGTCGTGCCGTAAATGTACGACACGGGACCCACGGCTTTACATCCCTTCCGAAGGAAGCCATACTTAAGATTTTGATGCCCCGAAAAAATCCATCGATCCTGGCCGGGTTTGAACCCGCGATCTTGGATTTAGAAGGTAAGTATGGTAACCACTACACCACCAGGACCTACTAGTTGTGTCAGCTCAATAGAGTAGTGAATAGTTCCAAACTACATAATTTGTGTGTTTCCTAGTTTTAAGGCGAACAGATGGAATGACATTATTATTAGAATTTTAGAAAGCTGCCCAGTGAGAATGAGAGGGAAAGAGAGAGAGAGAGAGAGAGAGAGAAGCAAGTAGCAAAAGATAACAGAGGATTTGGTCACCACCATACTTTTAGACGATTTAATAAAAACTTGTGATAAAACATTTTGTTTCAAATGATAACTACAGAATTCATATTTGGTATTCATTTCAAAAATAGGAGAAAATTTCCAATAATGAAAAGCCAAAGGATTTATGAAGCGACTGCTGTTCTTTATCTGAGCTACAGCGCAGAGTAATATTCGTTTGACTCAGCAGCCCTGCTCGCCCTTGCATTATATCTATTCTCAGCTCCATTTTTTCCATTCTTCAGCTTTGGAACAGCCACTCCTTTTTGCTGTATAAGGAAATGAGAAGGTGGAATATAATTCAACCAAACAAATAAACCACCATTGTCATTTTACAAGGCCGCTTTTCCAGATGTTGAAATTAAATCTTAGTTGCTAATTATAATTTACAATACAGAATAAGTTACCCTCTTCAGGATTATTAGATCAAAAACGTAATAGGCGCTGCAGGTACTATTGAATTTGTAATGCACTACATAGTGTCTTAATTTAAAAAGCTAAATCACTCAATAAGAAATTTCCATCCATCAATTTTTCATAATTGTATATGGATACGTCAGAAAAGAAACCACTATAATATGTTTTTGTATGTGTATTTGATTTTGGACTTTCTTCATTAACGTGAAACTACAAATTTTATGGAAAATGTTCCTTTAACAACTTTAAATGATTAATTAGTAGTTGCAATAGATATGTCAGATTTACAAATCGACTATAAAAGAGAATTGTTAAGTAATTTGTACAGTAAAACACCTGTTTTGCTAAATAATACCTTTAAGCCGCTATATCTATTTTTGCTATAAAATCTTTCGAATCATTAAAACATCGGATATGCCAGCTAATTAGGAAAATTTGTTATTAGCCGTTCATTACGTTCATGCCTTGTCCAATATATGCACAAAAACTTAAATAAATAACGACAGGCCATTAACTCTAGCAGTGTTTATTTATTCACACAAGGCAACACAATATTATAAAATGTCCTTGCTGTTAACATCTGCATATTTAATTCAAAATGAAAATAATAGTTGTTTGCATTTATTGACTGCGATTGGGTTTATACCTATTGCAGTGAAGGATATTTGAAATACAATTATTATTATTATTATTATTATTATTATTATTATTAACAATATTATATATATGCTCCTGTACTGTGATTCGATGAACTTTTACCTCCACATAAAGAATTGACATGTCATTAAAATATTTTTTTTAAAAAACATCACTCTTCAATTCTTGATTACTATATGCATGACAAATTACAGTGACATGTGATATTAACTATAATAGAAATTAGAAAACAATTAAAAATGGTATTACTGCGCATAAATGAGGGACATTAATGCATATTGCTCAGAATAAATTGAAGTTGCAATTTCTCTTTTGTTCCTGCATCACTTTAATTGCACGTTTCGTGCTTTGGTTAGTTCTTGTTATATTTAATGTAGAAATGTCTTGCTTTCAGTGGTTTTGCAACGAATGCAGTGCTTTTTGGTAAGGTTTTAATATTTCTGACAAGTTCCTGAAGTCTCAACTGAAGTAGTTATTGGTGGGAGGATGTAGGGGGGTTAATTTTGATAATTGCCCCGCGTTGTAGGGTCAAGGCTTGAAGGGGTTATAGGTGGCGGGGAGAATGGTGATAGGAGTTTGTTGTTCGTGGCCCAGCTCACCAATAACTCTTCACGTCGATCTCAGGGATGTAGCTGGTTTTCGGGACCTGGTAGTGCCGGGTTGAGTGAAGGGAATTAAAGGTCTTATA
This sequence comes from Metallyticus violacea, assembly GCA_030762175.1. Taxonomy (NCBI): domain Eukaryota; kingdom Metazoa; phylum Arthropoda; class Insecta; order Mantodea; family Metallyticidae; genus Metallyticus; species Metallyticus violacea. The sequence goes on from CM060834.1 coordinate 81,007,294, forward strand.
TCGTCCAGAGAGACATTATCTGCAGGTTGACGTCGTTTATTTAACAAAGAGAGCATCCAATGGCGTTTCTGCTCGGAACGCAGTAACGAGACATCTGGCAGACACGTGGAGCTGTAATGTTAGATTAGCAGTGTGATTGCAGACCGCTCGGAAGACTTGTCGTGCTGAAGTGACGCTCGAACATCGGCTGAATACAACCAACCAGACCAAAAGACCAGAAAGACCAAAAAGAGACCAAAAAGACCTCGACACGGGCGATTTCACGTCCTTAAATACCCAATGTAACACGCTTTACCACGTGATGCAGGGACGCACTATTTTCCCGCCACTATGACTTTAGACATCCTCATAGGTTAGCTGCGACTTCATGCCACTCTCATATTATTGGCCCGTTTGATTATTTGAGTTTAACCACTCGTTGATTCGTCCAGCGTCTAATTTCAAGTTTTACTGAACGTTACAGATCAACGGCCTTAGCGGTATCACAGCGTTGTTCTTTTCCAGCATACCTGGCCGGGGCGACCACCCGTCCTCCTAATGAACAATAGATGGTATTTGCTCCTTTGTCTGCCAAAACGATCTCTCTGCTGTCCGAGCAAAATTCCTGCTTTTCTAGACATTCCTACAAACAGAATCCTTCACTTAAAGCTAGCTGAAATAAAATATACATTCTAATCAATTTTTCGCGATTGATGGGGTACCAAATACTGTATCACAACGTATGTACGTAACGAACGGCTAATAACAAATTTTCCTACTTAGCTGCCATATCCGATATTTTAATGATTCGAAAGATTTTTATAGCAAAAACATATATAGCGGCATCTCATTGCTCAAACTGTGGTCTGCCATGCCATATGAAATGGATGTGCAAACTTGCTTCCAAGAGGCCCTGCTTGTCATATAAGTATGAATGCAATTAGAACAAGAATGGCTCTTGGGTCCAAACTTTTATCCCTTATCAATTTCTTGCTGCTGTAAAAAATTCTCCCTAATTAATTTTGTTACGTTTGTGAATATTATTACATAAAATTTCAGCACAGAACTATCTAATTCCTATTTGCTTTGGTGATGTTTGGAATTTTCTGCAACCTAATCAAGGGGAAATGCTCTTTTTCTTCAAAAAATCTAACACACATGTTAGATAGTACAGAACTCTCCTGCCTGTTTTATCGAGTATCTAAAATTCCGTTCACAAACTTTCAATCCCTTATAGTTATTCACCAGTTGAGTTACAAATGGATATTCAATGTTTGGAGAATGAATGTTTTCACTAATTCTTTATCCATCCCAAACGAAGTAACGACGCCGACATAAATTGAGGTAAACTAATATCCTTTTCTGCAAACAATTTATTGCAATCTGACAGTAACTCAGATTTTTTACCAGGATCAACGCTGGTTGTATCTGCAGCAAGCAGTTTAACTGTTTTCCACAAACTTTTCGTAAAATCTTCAAAAATTCTTTCAGCAATAATTTTAGGCCCTTCAATTTTTCAAAAGCAATACAACAGCCAATTTTATACTTCTGTTCTGTTATTTTTAAGTACCACTATCTGATATTAATTAACTTGAATTCTTTTGCCATCAAAACTTCCGTATGTACATTTTTAACCATCTCCTCCTCTAATTTAACAGTGTATCTGAAAGTTGATTAGTAAATTGCATCTTGGCCAATTTAGAATTAAATTAATCAAAGTTAAATATATATCGAATTAATTTTATACACATTTCCAAGTCAGTTAATTTAAGTAAGAATATTTCACCTAACTAAACATGTCAATCTAGTTAGATACGTATCTTCTTATTCTTCTCATTGGCGCTATAGGCCGTGGTGAGCCTTGCCCTGTCGAAGCGACCTCTGTACCCTCTACGATTTTCATTGATAGATAGCAATAATTAGCATTTAGAATATAATTCAACATATTTAGGTCTACACGTTTATCAGATTAATAATAATATGAAAAATTTAAGCATAGCTAGTCAATAAATATATAAGGAATAAAACACTATTTCAAGGAGTCCGGAAAAACATTAGAATACTAATTACATTCTTATCTACTTATATCAAAGAAATGTATGTATAAACGCATACAATTTTAGGCAACTTTTAAATTCTACCAAAAAAGACAATAAACATTACATGTAATTCATTCTTGTCATTTGCGCTTTTAATTACGAAAGAAAGTTTAACACTATCCTTCCTCTGCTGCCCACAACTGATTCTAAAACTATGATTGTTCTCACCACAGTATGTTGGTTTTATAACCTAGTTGTGTTATTTCTCCATGCCTTTTGTTATGCATAATGTCATTTTTTCTCGTATTCTACGACTTCCTGCTGGTGCTTACAGCAAATAAAACGAAATAACAAAAAAGCATTACGCAGGAACTGCGAAAAATAAATGAATTTGTCAACCTAGCTTTATAATAGAATATAACAGTCTAAGTATAGCTTATTCAATTAATGAACTGAAATAATTTATGGCATTACTGTGTGATATTAGGGGGAAAAAATTAGACTTCCTGTAAAATATAAGTATTGCAAAAGAGAGACCTCTTGTGTATTAATAATAATACAATTATTATTATTATTGTTGTATTAAAATTAAAATACATAAATTCATGAAATAAATAACCATTTATTAACAAATCTATACTATGTGGGTATTTTTAATTTTTGAATGCTTTTTTAATAGTGTTTAACGCCCGTTTTTACTACTGAGGCATCACAGGCGGTGGACACTGATTATACATGAGATGAAATGATAATGGGAAAGGATAGTTTTTTTATGGAAGGAAACGTTCCAGGCCTAAGTTTAGGGTACCTCCCCGGCATTTGCCATCTATGAGGGCTACGGAAAACCTGGAAAAATCCTCAGTCAGGGAGGACGGACGATACGGTACTCCCGCTCACGAATCCGCGCCTTAACGACCTCGGCCACCCGTGGCGGTCATTTGAATGACCGTTTATGAAATGTTTATGAAATGAGCCCTTGATGTATGGTTTCCTTCGGAAGGGAAGTAAAGCCGTGGGTCCCGTGTCGTACATTTACGGCACGATAAAAAACCTCAAGCCTGAAAAGAGAGGTCTTTGAGCAAAATTTGTCAGCCGTTTCACGCGCTGAATTGAATGGGACGCTGATGACCTGAGGTGTTAAAGAACGTCCGTAAATAAACCAAATAAAGAAAAAGCCCTTAATACCGTCTTTACCTTCACTAAAATATAGAAAAATAACAAAGTTTCGAGTTACATTGTGTTTTTATGACAATGTTCACATGGTTCAACAAAACAAAATCATGTTACTAACTAAAAACCATTACAATGTACTATGCAGATATACCCAAGCAGCAATAAACAATTGAATGACTTTCATTGGCTTTGAAATTTAATTCAAATGTTACTGTAGTAAGAACGTAACGCAAACGTTTTCCATGCCATTATATACCTCTTACATACAAATATAATCTCTAACACATATTATATTAATATTTCATATCTGCTATCTTCACGATTTTTATATTTTGGTGTATATAAAACACGTGCATCGTTATAAATTCATTTTATCTTCTGAATTTATTTGGCTTTTTATTTTAAAGCAATATAGAAAAATTACGCGCATGAGCGCTTTTCAAATTTCGGTTTCCAAGCATACCCCTACTTCTAATGGTCCAATTTCTCCAACTTCCAGACCAATTTTTCTTATTTTATTTAGATGGTATATAATGAATTTTGTTTTGAGCACATATTGGTGCTGCTACCGCGACTTTTAAATTTTGAGTTTTAGGTAAACCTCCATTCCTAATAGCCCAACTTACCTGATTTTCAAGAGCTATTTTTCCTGTTTTGTTTAAATAGTATGTGCCGATTTTTGGATGTGAAAAATAAGTATTGGTGCTGCTAGAGATATTTTTAAATTTTGGGTCTCAGTTAAACCCTCACTCCTAACGGCCCGATTTCCCTCATTTTCAGAAAATATTTATCTTATTCTATATAAAGAATATATACGGATTTATATGCGAAAAGCACGTATTAGGGCCAATAGAGCGATTTTCAAATTTCGCTTTAACCCCCCCACTCGTTTTTCAGATGTACTGCCCGCCATTCCTAATCCTCTGATTGTCCAGATTATCGGAAACTGTTTTAATGCATTTATTTTAAATAAATTCACAGGGTTTCGTTGAGAATAAACAAAAATAGCGATCGCTAGTGCGATTTTTTAAACTATTTTTATTATTTTTATTTTTTTCGCTTTTGGTTAACTCCACCCCCAATGATCTAATTTTACTGGTTAACGACTCAACGAATCATTTGTCATTTGATTGTTATATGCCGAGTTTCGCTGAAAAAAAAACACAAAAACAAAAATTGCGACCGCTAGAGCGTAAACGGTCATACAACCTATATACACATACTTTTTTTTTCATTGTGCATCCCTAGTAGGTACGATAGATGGAATTTTGAGAAAATATTCGAAACTTGTTCCATATTACAACCGCAATAGCTTACATTCCTTCGGAATTCACTAAAACTGCCATTAACCCGATCATTTAAACATATCCATTACAATTTTGGCTATCAATGACAATTTTTATAAATATTATAAGTTATAAGAAAGTTTATTCTTTAATTTTGCTCAGCTTTAACCAAATGAATTTTTGGAAATGACAATCAAATACCTGCAATGCTGAATATAGTAAATCGGCATTCGATTTGCAAGTATAAAGTAACAGATATTAATTAAAACATAACATTAGAATAATGCATTGAATTTCTATAAGTTTTAAGTGTGTAATTTCTCGTGTATAGTACTATATTTTTCCCATCTTAAGTGATTTTCGTTTCATAAATGTAGTCCAAACCCCTTGAAAGAAATGATATATTTCCGTAGAATCTAATTGGTAAAACTTATATTTTGAATGTAATTCCGACGTTTTATAGCTTAGACATAGAGGTCAAAAGTTGTAAGAAATATATATTGGCTATTCCAATTAAAGTTTGCCTTTCTGAGATATATTTAGTGGTTCATAATGTTACCTATGGTTTCCATACTTAAAAGTTCTTGTTTTCTACGCCTCCATCCTCTTGAGTTTAAACAGAGTCCTACATTCCACAGTGAACAGGAAAATGAAACAATTGAACGTTCCTCAGAACGTTTCGTTTGTCTTACTAGTGAATTTTTACATATATAATGTACAGTCTCTGAACTTGAATTAAATTTAAAGTATTCCCTCCCTCCGCACAAAAGAACGGTCCTGCGGCAGTGTCGCTAAGGTAAGGAAGTTTCCCTCTGTGTTTTATTTGTTAATATCTCGATAATTGTATGGTTAATACCGTTGTCAAACGCAAGCCGGATAGTAATGAATGGTGTTTAACGCCCGTTATTTTTTCCTACAGAGGCACCACAGGCGGTGAACGCTGGTGATACATGAAATGAAATTATATATTGTGGAAGGATTTATTTTTAAGGAAGGAAACGTTCCAGGCCTAAATATTTGCCATTTATGAAGACTGAGTAAAACCTAGAAAAAAACCCCAGTCAGGGAGGACGGTCCTGGCGGGATTCGAACCCCAGACCTTCCGCTCACGAGTCCGCAATTGAACGACCTCGGCCACACGTAGCGGTAAGCGGGATAGTGAAAGAATACTGGCGGAGAGGGGAAATGAAAATTAAAGGAGTTGTGGGGGCTATTTCAACATGTGTCAGTACATGGATGAGGTTTGTGCCTCGAGAAAGTGTTAACAGCGGTGCCATACGAGATGTATAAATCAGCAAAAACAAATGGTGCATGCGTACGTGCGTGTCTGTTCCAATAATAAAACGTGGGAGAACTTTGCAGTCAGGATTCTTTGTGTTGTACTTCCTGCCAAGATCATAACCAGTTTTTTGTAAAAAAGTGACTTACAGCGAGATCAGTGGCGAACACGAATAACATAAATATGTAGAACCTCGTTTCTTCTTACACCTGCTGTCGCCGCGGAAATTTAAGTACGGATGCTCGCCAGCTGTACTGTGTCAACACATAAATTGACGCAACAGGTACAATTTGCACTTTAGTCTACAACATGAGACACCCATTTTTCGTGGGCACATGTATTAGCCGTTTTTAGAGTGAAAAGATAACGTCACACATTCCAAACTGACAAAACGGATTCATCCAATTCTTACCTAAAATATCCTAATGCAAATTTAGCCAATGAGGTGGATGCGGGCTACTATACTATTAGATCAGATTTTATTTACTCTAAAAATATAAATACCAATTAACTTTGCATACAATTGGCTTTGAGTTTGTTTTTAATTGTATTCATTGCCTTGAAACATTGACAGTTTTGGAATGAAAATTTAAATAAAAATGAAATAATATCAACTTATAAAAATACCACGAAAATGCTCCAATTTATACTTTAGTTTATACTTACAACAAAAGAATCTCTTGAGGACATTTAAAAACTTTTCTTAACTTTATAACCCGGAAAATAATACCGCACCTTCCCGCTTTACTTCCAACGGTGAATTTTTGTTTTCTAGCAAAGAGATGGTAAATGAATATTTCAGACTACATAAAAAGGAGTGGATGATGAAAGAAGAGGTAGGCATTGATCCTGGAGTACAAACGAGTAGGTTTTTAGTGCGGCCTGTCATCATTATTCTTAATTAATCAATGATAAAACAGCGAGCTTTCAAGTGACCAAAGTTTGCTATTTTCCATGACCTGTGCACGGACGCTAATGCATTTTAACCCTTTAATACAGTTGTTTGGATTTTGCCGTTTTTCAAAGAGCAAACACCAACCCAGGCCAATATATGTCATGCTGAAAAAGAAACAACAAACATCGAAAATCCTATCCAAAATGTGCTCAGTGCAGTTTTTTGTTGTTGTTGTTTTTATGTACAACAACAATGAAAATACATTGTACCAGATGATCAGCCAAAGTCGTTTTTAAATTAAGCAAATTGCCTGCGATGCTTTTCAGGTGAATAAATAAATAAAATTTAATATGTAAATTTAGAACATATCATTTCTCATTTTGGTTAGTACTTCCGTTATTGGTACACGTTGTGCCAATTACATGGAACCTTCATGAAATGCACTCATGCACTGACTCATTTACTAAATGCCCATGTTAACTTTGTCGGTACAGATGGTGTAGTGGTAACCATACTTGCCTCCTAAACCCAAGATCGTGGGTTCAAACCCGGCCAGGATCGATGGATTTTTTCGAGCGTAAAAATCCTAAGTTTGGCTTCCTCCTTCGGAAGGGAAGTAAAGCTGTGGGTCCCGTGTCGTACATTTACGGCACGAAAAAGAAATTCAAGCCTGAACAGAAGAAGACTCTGAGCAAAATTTGTCTGCCGTTTCACGCCCTGAATTGAATGGAACGCTGATGACTTGAGATGTTAAAGAGCGTCCATATATAAACCAAATATAAATGATAACTTTACTGTCTGTCAAGAACTAAAAATATAATGTAATGTTTATTTATTTTACATTATACCTGACACGTGTATGCAAGTTTGGAAAAATACATAAAAATAATGACACAAGTCTTTTTTTTAATAGTGTTTAACGCCGGTTTTTACTACTGAGGCGCCACAGGCGATGAACACTGCTGATACATGAAATGAAATGATAAATTGGGAAAGGATTTTAAGCAAGGAAATATTCCTGGCCTAAGTTTAGGGTACCTCCTCGACATTTGCCAGTTATGAGGACTGAGGAAAACCTGGAAAACACCTCAGTCAGGGAGGACGGTCCTGGCGGGATTCGAACCCCAGAACCCCAGACCTCACACTCATATGTCCGCAACTTAACGATCTCGGCTACCCATGGCGGTAACACAAGTCATAGTGGCTGTTTGTAGAACAATACAAATGAGCTTCGAATTCTATTTAGAAGAATTATTAACAGCCAAATCAATTGCATTCGAAATAATGAACATAATATGCTTCGATATCTCCAAGAGAATCAGCCATATACAGTAGACTTCACAGGATCGATCATCGGTAATAAAGTCTTTAAGAAAATACTGTCAACAAGATGGCATCTCTAGCTTTAAATCCAAAGAACATTAGAATAAATTGAGCAGATGGAACAATGTCGCATAAAAATAAGAAAGTATATTATTAATTGTTATGTACATTATGTATTTAACATAATACTCACACCAACCCAACATTCGACAAATGTACCATCAACAATTGGGCACTTAAATAAATAGAGATTCAAGAAACAATCAAAGCAATTGCACAGAAACAACAATATAAATAATTGACAAACGAGTACTGGTTTGGGATTAATCAACTAATAATTTAGATACAGTCACACCCATATATCAGGAATGTTGGCATGTTCAACGCTCATTTTATACTCATGATCGAACGAGGTTGCTCAGACGGTTACCGAGTTTTCTTTCTTCCATTTCACTTCTTGTCTTTCCATTAGTTCTGCTGTAGGGTCGAAAGGTGCTACTGTGGACCGTTTGGCAATGGTTGGCGCTTTGTAAAAGTTTTTGTGTCTACGTCTAGTGTGGAAGTAGTCCTTCAGAGGGGCTTGGATTCCTTGGAGAAATCCACCGGCGTCGAGTTGTTCTATCCTGAAACAATATAATGAACTCAATCTATGTCTGTGTTTCACGGTCCCTGGATCCTCGACTGCGTCTTCCTCTCCTTATTCTTTCCACCCTGACATGCTTTATTGAGGACGTAGGCACAAACGACCAGCCGTCTGGTATGGCAGATCTAATGGAAAGTCTTCTGTCCCACAAATCTATTTTAATCTCTAATACTCATGCATGTACTACGACGAAGTACATATGTGAGTATGGATTATTTACTTAAACTTTTTGAGGCAAACCTTCCGAAAATTTGACTCTTGGTGATCATTAAAGAACAAAGAATACCTCAGAATGCATTTAATTTACAATTAAAGTGTTACCATCTAATATAAAAAGTCGTACACAAGGGTACACCTAATGAATATATTTGAATTCTAATAATTGAATACTTTTAATAAATATATGTATGAACACATTTGCTGAAAACATAACAATGCGCCAGAGACATCATATCTTTAAGAGTGTCCATCATCCACAATCAAATTTCGTTGCCTCATCACCCTCGAATATGACAATATTCATGAATCAAAATTAAACTCACAGTAAAAGATGGAACAATTTCGAGAATATAAACACAGGGAAGAAATAAGAAAACTTTAAATTTAAGCAGTAATTAAAATATGAAGAAGCTAGTACCAATATATAGGCTAAGTTACCCTTGTATAGTATTCCGAAGAATGCTTTTACCTAACAAGATGATTGAGCGACTGAATAGTTGAATTTCAATCGTATTCACGTAACTCATGTCACCTTCTAAAAGGTAAGTTAAATTTACTTCTTATGTCTTAAAGAGAAAACAAACCTTAGAAGTCGGTGCTTGAGAACAGGTAGTTGAAAATTTTATCTTTAAAGAAAACGCACATACATATATGTCTCTTAGCGAAATGGGGGGGGGGGAATAGTTACATAACCACAAAGTAGTCAAAAGGAAAAATGATCACCATTCTAAGGAAACACACTTCAAATTCAAATCAGCAAAGTCAGCAAAAATTATGAACCTTTAACTTACTAGTTTTGTAGATTTTATAAAATATCCTACAAACGCCAAGGGAGTAAATAGTAACTGCATTACAATTAATTTAAATTGGAGCCTCTGAAACTTGCACATAAATCAGAAAGAGGTTCAATCAGAAAGGACCCTAGTTGAACTGAGCACTGCCTGGTCCACAAGGGTAACTAAATTAACAACTCACGAATTAACATTTATTTTTTTAATGGTGTTTAACGCCCAATTTTACTGCTGAGGCCCCACAGGCAGTGGACACTGATAATACATGAGATGAAATTATATTGGGATAACAGTTTTAATTTTTAAGGAAGGAAACGTTCCAGGCCAAACTTTAGGGTACTTCCCCGGCATTTGACATTTAAGAGGACTGAGGAAAACCTGGAAAAATACCTCAATCAGGGAGGATGGTCCTGGTGGGATTCGAACCCCAGACTTCCCGGTCACGAGTCCGGGCCTTAACGACCTCGGCCATCCGTGGCGGTAACAAGCCAAAGGGAAGTTCCGAGTTCAGTCCTCACATATGCAGGGATCAGAGGACAGTATTTATGTCTTTTCTAGATGAAGCCATTTTCGGCTTCTGGAGCAAGTCAAGGAGAGAGAGAGAGAGAAAGAGGGCTCGCGCCCTTCTTACTGGTATAGAGGGTAAGAGTCCATAACGAGTGACGCAGCTCTGCCGCCAAAAAAGTATGTTTCAAATTTATAATTCATGTAAGAGCGCTTAGCTCTTTTATACATTTAGTGGAATTATGAGTAAGTTTTGGTTATGATCTCTTTAAGTGCCAGAAAATGTTTGAAAGTATAACTTTCTATAAATGAAGACAAACTAAACGAACATCAGCATTTGGATTCAAATTTGCATGCTATAGCACCAACAACTCCTCTTATACTGCATAGCCTTTGACATCATCAAAATAAATGTATTATTTTACATAAAATAGTGAACGTTATTGCTTTAATCTTTTGGTTCTTAAGGAAACGCCAGGGCAACATATGGCAGCGAAATGCTCTCGGTAATATATGCCAAAATATATTAAGCTATAACAAAAAGATCCCATTGCAGTTGCAACCTGTATAATTATATTACTGTGAAGGTGCTTGTGCATTCGTTTCTTGTACAACCCCATTCATCTGAGAATTTGCACAGTAGCTGTGCGACATAGCAGACTGGAATTCACAAACGAAATGTCAATAACGCAAGGTTAGGGTTCACGCCCCAGTGCCCTTGTTAGTTCTATCCGGGTGTGCTTCTAATTACTGAGCTTTATGCATGGTATAACTAACTGCATTAGTTAGAACTGCAGTCATCTTGCTCTTAAATCCAATTAGAATCATCCGATAAATTTGGGGGAGAAAAGTTATGGCCTGCGGCAGAGATCTCCTTTTCCTATACTTCCATCTTAGGAATCCCTTGATAGAGAGTAGTATTGCAAGGGCCCCTATCACGCGGCTTTCGAGATCGAAGGACTCCACCTCTCCATCAGGCAGCTCCCGAATTATCCTACTAAGTCTGAGATAACCCCATTTCAGATCTTTAGAAAACCTTAGAAAAATCCCTAAGCATGCACCGAACCCCCGGTATGCAGTCAACAACGCTAACCACTAGACCAAGGAGGTGATTAAAATAAGACACCAGTTAATTATTATAGCTCTAGCTCGTAATATTACATCTTATTTACACACCTTTGCAGTACTTATTTCTTTACTTGTTGATGACATTATAGAGTACCTGCAAACAACTTCTGAAATACAGGTATTTACTCATATTTAAAGGGACCGCCACCGGTGACCGAAGTCGTTAAGGCGCGGATTCGTGAGCAGGAGATCAGGGGTTCGATTCCCACCAGGACCACCCACCCTGTCTGGGTTTTTTCCCAGATTTTCCTCAGTCCTCATAAATGGCAAATGCCGGGGAGGAACCCTAAAGTTAAGAACGTTTCCTTCCTTGAAAAAATCCTCTCCCAATATATCATTTCAGCTCATGTATCACGTGTGTCCACCGCCTTAGTAATTATTGTTATTGACACTGAGCATTCTTGGTCCTTCCAGCCAGAAAATCTATCATTGTATATAGTGCACATAAAAGTGTTAGAATTACTATTTATGCAATCCTAGCATTATAAAGCCCTTCTTATGACGCTATAAATCGTGCACAATTAGCCTAATTCTGGCACTGGTGCCAGAAAAACTAGTATTACAGGTTCACAAGAGAATTTCAAACAACGCATCTGTAAGAGAAAGCTAAAACCATAGACCTATCAAGAACACCAACATTGAAGCACAAAAATAATTTTGCAAAACAAATATTTTGAGTCTGCAACAACGTAAGTTAGTAATCGTCATTAATTAAATTCAGTTATCGAGGAAACATTGAGTACAAAATTAAGAGTTAATAACATTACAATTTATTTCATTTTTAAATATTAATGTTGAACCATTAGAGCAATCCATTACTCTAAAAATATTTTTAGCCTTGCTAAAATGATTTTACTTTCGAATGTACACACAAAAGTGTGAAAGGCATACGAATTTTTGACTGAAAAAACAAACAAACAAACAAATCCAAGAATCTAAAGTTTAAATTACTTACTATATTAATAACACTGGGCAACAAAAAATAATTTTTGAATGTTTCGAGCACTTCATGAGGCAATTCCTACTAATTTTGGGTTGAGAAAAACAAATATGACAATGAAAAAAATTTATTAGCTCTAGTTTCTATGATATACACAAGGTGAAAGTATTACATATTAACGGATTGAGAGAAAAGGATACATTTTAATTACATACATGCTAACAACAATGAAAGTGCATTTGATTTTTTTAACTGGTAATTACATGCTAAGAGTTCTAAATTGCTGGAAAAATACTTCGCAGATAGTCGTGTCTGAAGAGAATCATGTGGTGGCCTATTGACTTCGTCGTCTTTTAGCTTGCCTCTTGTGATGGAGTTCCGCAGAATCCCTATACAAAGACCAACAGTAATCCGCAAGCATTACTTCATTCCAACGGCCCTGATATCTTTGTTCCGTAACAGAAATGTCCTGATGGAATCTCTCCCCATGTTCATCACTAACAGCTCCACAACTAGGAGGGAAAAAGTCTAGGTGGGAGTGGAGAAAATTTATCTTAAGGGACATGTTGCATCCAAGGTTACGGTATTTTTGCAGGAGCACTGTCACCAAATGCTTGTAGTTGTCATCTTTTTTGTTGCCTAAAAGTCCATGAACAACACCCTTGAAGGCTTCCCAAGCTTCCTTTTCTTTCCCCTCCAAAACTTGGTCAAATGCAGGATCCTTTACAAGTTCTGTTATTTGTGGTCCGACAAAAATGCCTTCCTTAACTTTTGCATCACTTAATTTCGAAAATTTCTCTCTGATGTACTTGGCCCGTCCTTCTCGGTTCATAGCTTTGACAAAGTTTTTCATCAAACCCAGCTTGATATGCAGGGGTGGAAGAAGAACGTCTTTTGGGTCCACAAGAGGCTTGGCAGTCTTTACAAGAGGCGTCAGATTGCGTTTCTGCGAGGAAAATGTTATTTCACCACAAATATAACAAAAGTTATTCACCATATTTACACATTTTCGTGGCATTTTTACAAATTTTACACTAAAAAAGCACTCGCGAACCAGAAATTTTGCATTAATTTGAGTAGAAACTACATGTAATTCACAGTCACAGCAACAGTATCTATGTTTATGACTTACAAACAGCTGAATTTGACAGGTGTGCCAACTCCCAAAAAATATTCCCCCAAAATTAAAATCTTCACTCTAAAAAATGAAATGTCACTTTATCTTCAAAACAAGAGCTAATCTATCATTTTTATGGTGATTTTTTAATTCAGCAGATGGAAATACATGTAAATTCACTATTTTTAAGCCCGAAACATTTTCATTGTTGCCCAGTGTAATCAACAACTTTTCTTATACACTTTTGGATATTTGGGAAATTATCAAACCCTCAGTTAAATGAACTTTCTTTATAATTTCGTCTGGAATGATAAGCCATTTTTTCAATACGAAACATTACGGAACTAGTATCCATTCTCTTTTAAAACAAAAACAAAATAACATCGTCTTAGAAAGGAGTACTAAGAGACCATGCATATGTACGTCATAACATCACATTTGGCAATTTTTTTACCAGTTTTTAAAAATATTTCAATATTTAAATTGTGTAAAACGCTGTATGCAACACCTTATAACCTTCATTCTGGGCACTTGTGTTCACTTTCGCTCACAAGCTTACATAGTTACTTAACTATTATATTAATAGCACATAAGAAACTACCTTCATTTACGGCACACGTCAGATAAACCCTCTATAAATATTTTCAGTAATTCTTACGGCAATGTTTCATTTTGAAGAACGGTAAATCAAGTTTCCAGGTTTGACAGTAATAATTGTATTCTCGTATTCCTTTCTCCACTATCAGCTGCAAGTGCAATTAGAGCTTTGTTTATTTGATTTATTTACGGATGCTCTTCAACATCTCAGGTCATCAGCGCCCCATTCAATTCAGAGCGTCAAACGGTCCACATATTTTGCTCAGAGACCTCTTCTTTCAGGCTTAAGGTTCTTTTTCGTGCCGTAAATGTACGACACGGGACCCACGGCTTTACTTTCCCTTCCGAAGGAAGCCATACTTAGGATTTTTACGCACGAAAAAAATCGATCGATCCTGGCAAGGTTTGAACCTGCAAATTTTGGTTTAGAAGGCAAGTATGGTTACCATACACCACCAGGACCGACTCCATCTTAAAAAAAAAATAATTTCCCTCTCATCTCATGAATCCTTAGCACACATCCCCTGCATTGCCTCGGAAGTAAAAAAGGCGTTAAACACTATTTAAAAAAAAATCAACTCGGTGGTGCTATGCCTCAATTGTCAAATTGTGTTCTTCTACTTATCAGGTTAAAACAACCATAATGAGCGACTACTAGTGGGAAACGCTGTTTCATTGGAAGTCTTTGGTTTCATCCACAACTCAGCTGAAATTTTATTCCATTATATGCAGAAGTATAGCCTAGTTCTAGCTGAACTCAATATTCAATAAATATGTTCACCGTTTCATTAAGTAATGATGTGTTTATTGGCCACTTTTAACCCAAAATTAATTTCATAACAAGTTCTACCAAAGAAAGAGCAAATGGCTGTTAGGTACATCACATTGTATAATGTAATATCGGTGAAACTAGTGTACTGTAAAGCAATTGCATGGCATGACATGCCTCAATGCACTATCACTAGTTGACCAACCATGTCACTTTGCCCTGCCCTGTTGTGTATTCTCCATCGAAAACGGCTATCGTTCTGGACGGTTATACACACCAGAACCTCAAATCCCATAGCGGGAATTCACGGTTTTCTGCATATTTCCAAACATACTGCCGAGAAACTGGTAGTTCAAGATTTTCACGAATGGTGCTTATATAATGTGTGAGCTTTAGTAAGGGAAAATCTTGAAATGTATGGGCATTTTGTAAAGGCAAGTTGAAATAAATATGCATGAAGGGGGGGGGGTGGTAAACTAGACTGTTAAAGATACGGAAAATTTCATCTGTCACATAAATCTCGCACCTTTAGAATGCAATTGAAAATGTTTCTTACTGCAATTTATTCATTCAAACAGAAATACTTTTCGGACATCCTATACACACAAATCATTAATTTCTTTTGTAACAGAAAAGCAAAACTTTGACGTGGAAATAAAAATGTTGCCTTACCGTAATAATACAATTAAAAACATCGCTATACTGTATCCTGTTCCTATGGTGGCGCGGTCTCGGTATATTAGAACCATAACCAAAGCCTACATATAATAATAATAATAATAATAATAATAATAATAATAATAATAAGTAGGGAACTAATGATAAAGTAAATTAGCCCAGTTTGCACATTTTCATTTCAAAGCTGCTAATGGCTATAAATTGCAATTGGCAGAATTATTTTCATTCAATCAATTTTGCCATATGGTGTTTCGGATGGGGAATACAAACAGGCATAGCTGGCACCTGCAAAAATATGAGACCATTGTACTTTTATAATCCAAATGTAACTACGTCTTTCTATATTTGTAACTTTTTCGCTGTTTTATTCTCTCAAATGAAATGTGGAATGAAACGTAAGCCCGTTACGAGAGAAATATTCATGCTAAATATAATGCACTTTTATGTAGAAATAAATGAAATATAACTAATTAGCTTAGTAGATAAATTTGCCTCCTATTCACTCTTAATTTCATTTAAGGTTGATTGAATTATATAATACAGAGATGTTTGCAGCATTCAGATATATTATTTTGGCATATAGTTTTCACTCATTCCTTGTATCCATTCTCCTTTCGTCATTACCAATTTCTCGAAACCAGTGTCCCCTAGCGGTCACGTTTTTCCGGAGCATTTTTAAAATCATAAATGTTTTTCTGAGAAAATTTTAGATACTAAGGTTCGCGTATCTTATTGATATTTTCCGCAACAATGTTTTAATTATGTACCAACAGTCCCTACCTAATTTAGCTATTTGCAGAGTAATGCGGGACCAGAATACGCACTTAAGGTTTAATGACACACATTTAATTGATATTTTTGAATTATTTATTATGAAATCTGCATTATATATTTTACCAGAAACAGTGGTTAAAATATACCTTTCCATTCTAAAGAACGTTTTAACAATGTTTAATTAAAATGTGACAAATGCGAACTTTTCCCCCATATATGGGGTAAAAGTACGCAGGAAACACGCATTATTTTTGCTGCTTAGTACTATGTCTTTAATTAATATAAGAATACATCAAAGCACCATAGCTCGACTTATATTACACATAATTAATCCAAAACTAATAGGATCATAGTAATCTAATAAATCTTTAAAAGCAATTTGAATGAAATAAGGTTGTACTTTTTTTAGTTTTAATCATGTGCATATACATTTCAAATACAGAATACTCCACGATTGTTTAGATAAAATAATCAACATCTTATGTTAAGCATAACTACACACAATTAAATTCCTAAATACCTTTATACAAATTACGACTTTAATTACAACAAGAATTATCAGAGAAATATACTAATTAGCAAATGTTTAGCGCTGTAATTGCATGTACAAATGTAATATAAAATGTAATGTACAAATACCAGAGTACGCATGAGTACTTTTGCTCTATCCCACGGTTCGTGTCTTCTGAAACATTTCCCGGTTGTGCTGCCATCTGTACTTAGGTTCATTCAATGACCAAGGCAAGACATGTTGTTACAGAAAAAAGCCCGTAAATTGGCGTAGTACTACAGTACAGGTTTTAGCTTTTACCTAAAACAAACACATGTCTAAAACTCCAAAAAATAACATCAAGATGTATGATATTCAATCTTCCTCGTAGTTTGAATATGAAATACGTCTGCGCGACGAAACTATGAAGAGGAGCTATCGGCCATTTTAACTATCCTACAGCATTTAGTGTTGCCAACTGTACGGTGGTTACATATAAATATCCATTGTGCGTATTCTTACCCAACACGTACTTTTGCCCCGTACTACCCTATAACTGATAACAAAATCTCATAAAATTCTATGTATCATCTGATAATCATCTATTTTTTAATTTTAGCAAAATCTCTGTTGGGGACAGAAATGAATGAAATGTAAATCGAAACATTTCAATCAACTGGTAGTACACAGGAAAGAAGGCATGTGTGTGAAGAATAAAGATCTCATTACAATTATTTTTCTGTAGAACTGGGATTCTATCACCTACAGACTCCGCACATAACTTCGTAGATATAAAGAAGATAAATCAGGTTGAAATAACCGAGTTGCAGAATAAATTAAATTGGAGCTTCACTCTCCATTGATGTATAGGTAAAAGGTTTATCAATTTAGCGGCCAGTTTCATCTTTACATTAATGACATTTTGCTCATAATATTGCCTAAGTAATAATACATAATTCATCTGCAATCTGTAGATTCAGAAGGTAATTTTTGACATCAAAAATAATATTACCATTTTTTTATTTATTTACGGACGCTCTTTAACATCTCAGGTCACCAGCGTTCCATTCAAATCATCGGCCGACAAATTTTGCTCTGAGGCCTCTTTTTTCAGGCTTCAAGTTCTTTATCGTGCCGTAAATGTACGACACGGGACCCACGGCTTTACTTCCCTTCCGAAGGAAACCATACTTAGGATTTTTACGCCCGAAAAAATCCATCGGTCCTGGTCGGGATCGAACCCGCAATCTTGGGTTTAGGAGGCAAGTATGGTTGCCACTACTCCACCAGACAACCAGAACCGTTACCACTACATCACCAGGACCGACTAACTGGTTTGTACGCTGTAAACTCCAAGATATTATACTTCAAAGTTTATTTTCTTTCTGATAGCAAGTACTTAGAGCAAACATCAGCAACATCTCTACATAAGACTGAGTTGATTTGGGATGCTCCCTGACTAAATATTTTCCAGGTTTTCCTCCTCACAAATGGCAAATGCCGAGGAGGTACGCCAAAACTTAGGCCTGGAACGTTACTTCCTTAAAAATTATTCTTTTCCAATTTATAATTTAATCTCATGTATCAACAACTTGTTTAGAATGAACGGAGGAGAAGTATAATTAAAATTGGGGAGGGATAAAATATATTGGAGAGTAATGGTGTAGCAGTGATGGGAAATGGAGTGAAGTGAAGTTAGTGGTGAAAATTGTAATAATGTGAGTATAAAGAACAAATAAACAAATTCAACAGAGAAGTGTAAAGTGTAGTGGAGTAGCGAAAGGAAAATAATAGGACATAAAACAGTATTGTGATATAGAACGAGAGGAGAGTAAAGTGATTGTAGAAAAAAGGTACAGCGAAAGAGTGAAGAAGAAGAACAATAAAAAGATAAAGAGAAGGTAAAATAAAATATAATAAAACTTATTACAATAATTAAATAAAACTATAATTAATATTATTAGTGATTGTCATTGCTAATATTGTAATGAACTGATAGGGTAAATATTGCATTGATAAATGTCAATTAGATTGGCTAACAGAGTAAGATCAATGTTGTAAAATAAATTAATATAAGATATAAATGTAAAATTTACATGAATGTATTCATAAAAATGATATAATATAGAAAGATGATACATAATATTGAAAATAAGTATATACAAGATGTATAGATATATAATAAAGCTTTATACAAATATAGACAGGAATAGATACATATAAGTAGTAAAGTAAAAGTATGTAAGAAATGTACTGGTCACCAGTTCAGTTTCTACCGGATACTGGTGAATAGTAGTTAATTAATTTAGAGTTAAACATTAAGTGGAAGTAGTAGAAATAGTAGCTGGTTTAGCAATTAGGAAGTAGTTGAAACGAGATTGTTTGAAATATTTTAGCCAATTTCTAACTGTAACCTAGATGTAAGTATTATCTTGAAAATAAGAATGTAAGAATGTAATTTGGTAATTAAGAAATAAAATGTAAGAGTTTGCAATACACGTCCCGGTGTAGGAAACAAGGTACCGGGATGAAGTATTTCAGATTATGCTACCACCACCATCACCATCACCACCACCACCTCTACTACCACTACTACTTTATTATTATTATTATTATTATTATTATTATTATTATTATAACATTATCCCCATCATCGATGACCGCGATATCTCGGCAGTAAAAGCGAGTGTTAAACACTATTAAAAGTTATTTCAAAATGTATATTTTACCAACGCGTAAAAAGATCACTAATAGTATTTCAAACGAGGGTTACAACCTAATAGTTTATGAAATTCCAAAATGGCTTTTGAGGCACAGTTTGAAGTTTTAGGTATTGCAGGCCCTGCTCAACTACAAAAACTTTCATGATATACATCCTGGAAGGCTAAGCAGTATTCACTGTACTTATTTTCTGATCTGAAGCTCTAAAACGTTTCTATGAAACACAAATTTCAAAGATGGGTCTTTTCATTGTACTCTGACTTGATCCTAGGTCACCTTCTTTTTAATATTTCTTTTGGCTGTTTTGCTGCTGCAAAGTGATTACTGGCATTTGTTTGAGCACAGGATACGCCAGCATATAGTCTGTGTAGTAACACCTAAAAGCATCTTTCTATATTTCTCAGTATTAGCAGGAGCTGCGAACCCGAATACTAATACCTGAACTTTTTACAATCTTCCTTTATACTTCTTCTACTTTTTTCTTTACTCAAATATTTTAGTAAGAGTGAGTTTTGTTGAAATTTATTGCAGCATTAAATCCTGATGCACCATCGTACACATATTCGGCTTTTACAGGTTGTACTGTCAAAAGCAGTTTATAGTAGGTCCCGGCTGAGTGCCCTAGATTTCGGCACTAATATTGAAGTGGTAAGAGGTCGGGGTCTCATATTGTGCTGCCAATTTTGAAGGGGTTTGGATGTTTCATTAATGATCACTTCGGTGTTGTTGCCCACTCTTCAATGACAACAATGTCTAAGAGTGAAATCTGCTATTTTGTTTATTCGTACTCAACTAACACACACACAGAGGGGGGTGTCAAAATTTATACGCATTTCAACCAAAGAAAAAACTGTTAACATAACAAAAAATCAGTTCCCACAAACAGAAAATCATGAGCACTAATCATCTTAGACTTTTACAGTTAAAACGGTTGCTCAAAATGCCATCAGCGTCCACGCACTTCTGAGTGCGTTGAACTATTGATTCATCAACTTTTGCGAAAATGTCCTCAGCTATTGCAGCACAAGCCGTTTCAATTTCTTCCCGAAGTGCTGCCAGTGTAGCTGGTCTGGCCAGATCTGGCCTTATGAACATCGCATACGGTACCATGAGTCTCAAATTTGCCTCGAATGCGTGCGATTGTTACTCGCGTTGGCGGTTCTGTTCTATACACACGTCTACATTGCCTTTGAACTTCAACAACATTCTCGGTTTTCCAATATCACTTCAAAATTGCTTTCCGCTGTTCAAACGATAATCTAGGCTCCATTTTGTTGTAGTAGCGCTAGCATAATGTAATGTGAGTCACATCTATTTACAGAACATCATACGATAATCTTGACTTCATTTGCTCATTGTTGATTTATCTGTCACGTAGCAACGCTATCATAATGTATGTGAGTTACATCTGTTTACAGATCATCATACTACACATTACTGTTGTTTTTCGGTCCAACTTTGAAATATATAAAATAGATATATACTGTCAAAGTGTGTATACATTTTAGGGACCCTCGGTTTATAGGTATTTTATTATGTTCAAAATCTTTCGCATCAGATGTTTTGCATACAATAGAAATCTACGTCGAATATAAGTTTAATTGCTGTGGCTTCGACGGATATGAATTGAGAAGTTATTACGAACGCCTCATCATGCTTCTCGACGCGCAAAAAACTTACACTTGACTGCGTCTCGCCGCGTGTAAAACTTAAACTACTACTCAGCTGAGTGTCAACTTAAAACTGCCTAACTGATGACTACGTATGTCAGGTGAGAACTGTTTGCCCCAGCAGAGCAAACGCCGATCTACGTATTAAATTCAAATCAAGTGTTTGTTGGCTTAACGACGTCAGATAGGATTACACAAACACGCGCAAGTTTTGTGCCTATCTTTAAAAGCTCAAACATACATTTACCATTGGCTAGTTTAAGTTCACCTGTCACACGTGCCATTATTTGAAAGTTTGCAACATTTTGCTGACATTTGCTAGTGTAAAGCTAACTGTATGTCTGCATCTCTAGTTCAAAGCCCTAACGATTTAAAAAATCATTGTGCTTATTAACCTTCCAACGGTAGTATTTTTAAAAGTAGCATCACCCTCTTGGGTTTATTCTCTCCTTTGGATATAATTTTATGGTCTTCTTGGCTCTCCAAGCTACCGTAAACAGAAAACACCAGAGAATTTTCTCTTTTGCCGTCATGCAATTTATAAAATAAAGTTATACACATATATTATACATATATGCATAGATGATATCTACAGTACTAATTACAATACATACATACATACATATATATATATATATATATATTTCTGTGCGGGTTGGCAGTAAGGACTCTTTCATCTTGTAACATTATGGACAGTCCTGAATGCTCACAGATATATGCCTGAAATTAACATATTTCATGTGCATCCAAATAGAACTTATATAGAATAATGTTAACGCTTAAAGAATATAACAAAACTATGAAATGCACAATCATACCTTTCATTTGTTTCCTTGATCCTTTTACCAGGAAACCGGGTCGTGCTTTGTATTTTCTCTTTCCCTTTTGCTACAGGAATAACTTTTTTGTCATCCTGGAACAAGAGCAGGTTATACATACTTTTCATGGATCTGCATGTTGACATACTGAGAGCTAGTAAATTCCTTTTATCACAAATGCTTCGGATTATGTTTGTTGATTTTACAAGGCGAGATACGGAGGGTAAAACATCATGTATAAAACGAGTTATGAAATAAACGTACAAATTCAGTGACATATTCCAATATTTGACACAGTTTATAACATAAAACTGTAATATGCATAATTATTCAAGAAAGAGTAAGCGGAAACTCGACACACCGATTTTCAGCTGTCGTAATACTCATACCCGGAAACGGGATATTATCTTGTGAGGGGCACACCTTCATAACCGAATATTGCACATTCAAAGTGTGTAGTTGCACTATGCAATATGAATTTTGGCTGGCCTTTTTCTTTATTTAAATAATAATAATGTTATTAATAATAATGAATAGATTTACGGGGATCTATTGAAGGAAAAATATATTATTAATCACAAGTTTATTGGTAATAACTAATTGCCTAAAGGACCAAATTTATTACAACTTGAGAACAATTAGTCGCAACGGTTCCTTATAATACATTTAAAACAACTAGCACAATTAAACTTGTACACGTGATTTCGCAATCTATAATGTGAAACAGAACCGAGGAAAGGAAAATCACTTTACTATAGCTTGTATATTCAAAACGACAGAACATGGGAAAAACAAACAAAATTATAAAGCTACATGAATCGCCTTTTCTCCCGAATTTTAAATAAGTACGTTTTTCTAATTAATTAAATAAAATAGCACAGATTTTGTAAATTTACCCTCGCAAACAGAACAAATATGCAACCGAAAGTTATAGAGTGAAACTAATCAATTAATTTCTACAGATAAATTGTCACCCTCTCGAAAGGAAAAAAGGGGGGGGGGAGAAAAGAAAAGCAAGTAGTCATTTTACCTTCCATTTTTGCAACGATGATTATTTTCAACCAATCATAAGGACATTGGAACATTATACGTCATTTTCGCGATTTACTTATTTTGTCACGTTGTTTTATATTATGTTGGTAGATTATCTTGTTGTTAAAATGTTGTAGTGGTTTTATTTTATTGCGTTCCGAAGCAAAAGAAATTCGAAGCTGCACTGTGCGTGTGTTATCTCTTTCTGTGTCGACGTCTGTCTGTTTCCCCGCTCTTGAAGTGGAAGTACCCAGCTCTCAAATCCTCGGAGAAGCGTGACGTCACTATGCGAGCAGGCATGCTCAAAAAGCAGTAGCGAGTAGGTACTGGCAAGGATGTCCGAATGCACATAGACCAATGGCATTTCATTTAACTTGGAATTGCCAACACCGCACAGTATGTACATTTTAAGTAAATTATGCATTTCTTAATTTAGGATTGTTGGTAGCTGTTTGAATTAATTTAAACCCGCCATTCGTATATTTCGCCACGGTTACTGCTGATCATCAACAATGCTTTCATGAGACTCTCTCTATAGGGCTTTCCGCTGATTTCTGTCAGCTGAAAGTTATCCAGGGCTGAGTGAACGAAAATTCGCCGATAAATATACCTCGTGATTTAGTAGCAGAGGTTGTTTATTCTCCAAACATGAATAATGAGATGAACTCCGGTCTGACGCTGATCAGATGCCGAATCTTGTAACTCGGTCGTTTTTCCTCTAACTGCCCCGTCGAGGCAGCAGCACTATCTTGGCCTGGATAATTTTGAGATTGCCTCCTTTTGAGGCAAAATCTATTTCTTATATACTTTGGAAGAACTTACACTTACACAAGAAAAGTGACGCGGGGTTTCCGCGCCAGTTCCGTTTTCACCACGCTCATTGGCTGATCACTCTTAGTTCTTCCTATTTGCTACCCAATTTTGATGAAGCCACAAGCTCAGCTATTCGTCAATCAACTCACTTTAAAGAAATTTTACACGATACTATTAACGACCTAGGAATGGCCATCTGAAGTGGCTGACTTCTACGCCAGAGGCATGGCCAACACTCTACTCGCCACAATTCTGAAAGGATTAACTTCTCTTGTGTGACTTTTGCCAAGGCTTACTGTGTTCGGAGAAAGACGTGGGTTTTTCCTTTCTTTGCTACAATATCACATGCTATCTCTTAAAAATTATAGACGTTATTCTTAGTCTTAAACACTATATCATCTTAATTCTCCATACATGGACTTTGTGCTCAAAGTTTCCTATGTACAGAAAGCGCAACATATCTGTAAGAAATCACAGAATCATTACTTAAAATTACAAATATTTACTGTCTTAATTACTCTGTATTGATGAGGGGCAGGGACAGCTTTAGTGTCTAATTTAATGAAATTCCTTCAAGTATCTTATTCATTCGAGTATGTTAGTAAAGGTACTTTTTGTTATATCAACCCAGTAGGTTTACGTACCCATTTTAGCATGTCATAGAATGTGATATTTGTAGGCAAAGGAGTCAGGTTCTTGACAATATGCAAGATAATTGTCAGTCTTTGAAATGTTTAAAGATTAGACTCTAATCCAGTTTTAATATTTCCTATCTTAATAGAAACTGTAAAGCTTATCTCTTTGATAGTTAAGTTTGGCAATGAAAGAAGATTAAATATGTTGTCATCATTGTGAGACATTTGAGGTAATTCACACCAGTCACAAAACTCCTATACTTCAATGACTGTAGCACAGTAGGGTCAAATATACAACCTGTACAGTGCTTTTAGAGTGGATAAACATGTACACACTACATATAAAGATAAACTGGTACTAATACAGCTTTAGCAAAAAAATTACTATAATGTATGAAGTCAATTTACAGTAATTTAGGCCAGCCGCAATGTTTTGTGAGTTTCAATTTGCAGAAAACATTCGCCATCTTGTAACAAAAAATTGAAATGTCAAAAATAAACCTTTGAAAGTTTCAGCATACAACGTGATATAGAATTGCTGAGCTAAGTTCAAACCTTTAATACTAGATCTGCCAACAAATCGGAAAGTAATTACAATTCAACGGTGAGTTCTAATGGTATTCTGGATTGTTTCCTTTCTCTACTTCGCGTCGGTTCTGATGGTGTAGTGGTAGCCATATTTGCCTTCTAAACCCAAGATCATGGGTTCAAACCCGACCAGGATCGATGGCTTTTATCGGGCATAAAAATCCTAAGTGTGACTTCAAACCTGAAATAAGAGGCCTCTGAGCAAAATTTTTTGACCGTTTCACGCCGTGAATAGAATGGGAGGCTGATGACCTGAGATGTTAAAGAGCGTCCGCAAATAAACAAATAATAATTTTCTCAACTTCGCATATTTCTGAAATAGTGTTTTCTGGAATAGTGAAAATGAAAAATAAACCAGCTTAAGATATTTTTGTATTTTATTTGTGGTGCAAACGCAGAAGTAAGCATTTCAAAATCAGTTTCAAAAAATAATATTGATTTTGGCTCTATTTTATGTCTACATATTATTATTTTGTTCGATCAACTGTACTTGATAACGAATGGTAGATTTTATTTAGGTGTTATATTTTATAATGAATACACCTGATATTTAAATATAAATATTAACCATTTTTCTTATAATCTCAACAACTTTTCATTACCAAAACATTTGAAATTAATGAAAAGCTATGTTAGCGACCCCTCGAAGCCCTCTACGAGACTGTGAGGTGGTCGCCATGCATTGGTTAAGAAACAGAGCATGATTTTATATATATACATGTACTTATTGGTAATTCAAGATACAACACGCAAAGTACAAAAAAGCACTGCTGTGTCTGCTATATTTGGTTGCACATCTTCGCCGGCTCTTCTCGTTTCATAAAAAGGAATGTCCTCCTAAATTGACATTTGCGCCTTTGTTTTTGCAGCAGCTGGCCAGAGGAACATGTGTGGAAGTAATATTGGAAAAGAAGAACAATAAGGAAACTTGAAAACAAGTGCAGGCGTCTCTCGTGATGCAGAGATTTCCCCTTTTTATGCGCAAGATGTTGCATACTGTATGGATGGCAGGAGAAAGCTGAGATGCGTGACCGTAAAGCACCCAAAAGTATGCAGTGCAGATGCACTTAAAAAGGTTCTGTGAGGCTTTACGACTCAGACCGCAATATTCCCTGTCTTTCAGTAGCTTACCCTGGATCTTTCGGAAAAAAACTCTTCCTTTATATATTGGGTTTTACGGGAATAAGGGAATGTGGCATTAGAAGGCCTACAAGGAAAGTGAGAACAAGAAGAAACCTATCCAGGCTCTGGAAACATTCTTTCTTCAGCTAATCTCTTTCTTCGTAATGGATTTAGTAGTTGCTAAACCAATTATTAAAATCTGCATTGCATTATTTCTTGTTATTAGTTAATATATGCATTGTTACTAAAACAAAATGTTCAATAAATGTCGAAAATAATGTTGATATGCTATGTATATTTTTCTATTTGAAAATTATTATTAATATATCAAATTATCATTTAAATACAAAATAATTATCAATACTATTTTTCAGATATTCATTTTATAATAAAATAATCTATCTATTTTTAAGATTCACCAGGAGCTGCGCAAAATAAGTGAATTCCTCACCAAGCAGGATAACTTTAAAATGGAATATAAAATCCAAAGTGTTACCTTATTAATTAATGAAACGAGTTATGGCATTACTGTGTGGTATTGACATGACAAATTCTAGATAACTAATAAAATAAAAACTGAACTATAATACATTACTTAAATATATTGGTTGTTTTAACCCTCTCAAAATCACTTGAAAACAAACGTCAATAGTGAAACTATTGCACTCATCAAAAGTAAGCGGAACAAAATTACAATTAATTAAAATTACAATTCTAAAATCAATGACAAATAAAGGCGAAACAACCACGGGTGGCCGGCGCGGACTCGTGAGCGGAAGGTCTGGGGTTCAAATCCCGCCAGGACTTTCCTCCCTGACTGAGGATTTTTCCAGGTTTTCCTCAGTCCTCATAAAGGGAAAATGCCGGTGGATACCCTAAACTTAGACCTGGAACGTTTCCTTCCTTAAAAAAAATCCTTTCCCAATTTATCATTTCATCTCATGTATCATCAGTGTCCACCGCTTGTAGTGTTTCAGCAGTAAAAACGATTAAACACTATTAAAAATAATGTTTACGAACTGAGCCCTTGGTCTCATATTTACTTCTCGTTTTTTCTAATCAATATGAATTCTCATTTAGCATAGCTTAAAATTGAAAAAAATAATGGAAGCTATATTCATAGGGCAGAAATAAGGTAGAAAATCACTACCAATGCCACAGAAAATCGACATTATCTACTTTAAAATTGCAATTGTACTTTCTATCGTCTACTTTTCCCCTAAGATGTGTTCCATACATAGTTATGCTTTAAGTATAACTCGAATTCAGTTGTTACCGTTTATAACCGAGAGAGGAAGTCCATACTGTAATCTTTTCTAGCGATAACAATAAAAAGATATGGCCGTACTTCTAAAA
The DNA here is from genome assembly GCA_030762175.1 of Metallyticus violacea. NCBI lineage: Eukaryota > Metazoa > Arthropoda > Insecta > Mantodea > Metallyticidae > Metallyticus > Metallyticus violacea. The sequence goes on from CM060834.1 coordinate 81,034,673, forward strand.
ATAAAATAGAAGCAGTAATAAAATTAAATGGCAGTAACGAAACAATCTTGAGCCATTACAATTGCCTAGATCCCAGCCAAAGAGCGCTTAAGTGATATATAAATCTTGAGGCTAATGAGAAAACTAGCGAAATTAAGTTTGTAGGTGGGCATAAAGACGGCGGTAAAGAGATTATCCAAGTTGGAACATGTCCAGAGCGTCTCCTACAGTAGGTAATATTCTTGTTAATAATGACATATCTATGTGAGCACAGAACAAAAACAACAGTGCGATACTGACAAATATTTCAAGAAAATGTATCTTAATAGTATTAAAAATATACACAAAGAAGACCAAAATACCTATCGCTTTATTTGAAATTCTACTACTCAGACAATTAGCATTTACTACACGTTCCATAAAATATGATTGCGTCCATATAAGATAACTCGCCATATGCTGTTCTGAATATATCTTTTAAATTTTCTACACCTTTATTACTTCCTTGAAAAAAATAATTAGAATATAACTGCTACTAATTCTTAAGAGTTTACATTAAATAATAATATCATATTATTAATATGGCGCTAACAAAAATTGGTTCATACTTTTTGTAAATAGCACTTACGCTAAAACTGACCGAACCCTAAAAATATTTTTCATTATCTTATTTTTCCTCTTGCATTAGGAAGCTTGGTCAGAAACCCAATACATGGGAAGTGGATGGTCCTTTTATGGTTAATTTTTTAATGGAAAGCAAATTTAAGTGATTAATATTATATTTAATATGTCAATGATTATAATTTAGAAATTATACTATTGTAACAGTTTATATGACTTATTAATTTTGAAATAAAATATTAATATTTATTTTATTTTTAAAAATATTGACTTTAATGATATATTCATAATTAAAGTTGGAAATAAGTAAAATACTAATTTAATTTTACATATAACCAGTCCAAATTAAACATTGCTTGATAACAAGTATTTATAAAAGCAAAATTCTCTTACAAATTTTACCCCCATAACCAAACCACGGTGGAGAAAAAATTTTATGAAATCAATTCGTTTTGCAGCGTAATAAAGTAATTTAAACAAAAAGCTTATATGTAAATAAAAAAAATTGCCGCAAGATGATGAAAATATAATCTAAGATAAATGTATGTACACTTGCTTATAAATCGATGGTTTAGTTATTACTCAATTTATCACTGTAAATAATTAGATAGTTTGAACAAGCGAATGCTAGATGTTTGCGAGATGTGAAAATCACTCAGATTACATCAAACTAATGGACCATTAAGATATTTAAGATGTAATTTTCACCTCCCACTAGACCGCCACGGGTGGCCGAGGTCGTTAAGGTACGGACTCGTGAGCGGGAGGTCTGCGGTTCGAATCCCGCCGAGACCGTCCTCCCTGACTGGGGTTTTTTCCAGGTTTTCCTCAGTCTTCATAACTGGCAAATACCTGGAACGCTTCCTTCCTTAAAAAAAAATATCCTTTCCCAATTTATTATTTCATCTCATGTATCATCAGTGTTCACCGCCTGTGGTGCCTCAGTAGTAAAAACGGGCGTTAAACACTACTCAAAAAAAAAAAAAACTCCCACTAGAAGTAAGCCAACCACTCCGTTTGGGTTATTCGTAATGAAAAGTCACGATTTCTTTCAATAAATGCAACTTCTCATTTTAGAATAAAATGTTGACTTTTAATGAATAGGAAAAGTGCATAGCAATTATTCATATTTTAATAACTATAGCTTATTAAATTAAAAATATTATATTAGTATTTATTACATCTAATAGAATCGTTGAAGTTGGAACTTTTCTTCTGGTAATATTATAATTTTCTATTATATTTTCCACTTAGAAGTGGCTTCTTCTCCGAATATTACCTTTCTTCTAGACTTCAATTATATAGGTGTTGACTATTAGCCACTCATCATTGTTACACTAGAATTGCACAAATGAAGTGCAACAGTGATTTTTTTTCTAAAATGGGTGATTTACAGTAAAGTAAAACAAGCTCTTTATGCATGGCTCAATGTTCATGCCCAATATTTTCCATTTTAATTAATGGATTTTAATTAAATTTGCCAGAAGCAGTCTAAACGCTGAACATAAATCTGTAAGTCAGATATCTAACTTATTTTTGACTGAAACGCATGGCAGAATTCACTTGTATTACCTACAGGCAAAATATGCATACAAATATAAACAAATTATAATTATTCCTTTAAATACTTTGGAACCGTTATTATTGTAGGGAGGGTTTAATATCCACGGTGATTAATTTTATTTATTTAATCAGATGATTAGATGTTCTTTTTGTCTTGCTCCAGCTCTTGAAGTCTCGGGTTCGATGTTTCCTATTTCTCTGTTTCCAATACAGATAGGGATCTCAGGGAAATAGAACGAAGAAAGGTACTTTGCTGGAATAATACAAATTTCGGTTTGAGTTCGACTTTTAATTTATTTGACAATTGAAGGATTTAGGAACATGCTGTGCGTCTGTTGTGAGGTTGTAATTCTGGTTCTATCTGTATTGCATAATTCACCCTCGGGTTATGATAGATTTACTCACTTTAACGCCATTTTGAAATCCGACAGTTACCTATAATTTCGCGTTAACACTTTATAAGAACCCTAATTAATATACCGTAAATACTCTATGGTAATATTGGATTAACGGCCATGACCTTAGCGATAACTCGGCGTTACCTTACATATCACACTGACGCCTCTCCGGTTACTCTTACACTTTTGACTGTCTGTGACTGACAACTGACTGATTCCTCTTGTGTTGCTCCCTAACATACTTCTTATATTTATATTAAAACCATTATGTGGATTCGTTCCGCCCCTCGCGAAAATTTATTTCCTTTAAATATTATTGAACTTGGTTCGCTTCTCAATAAATAAATATAATTTCTATTACATGCTCGCTTCTATTCGTTAGGATTTGAAATATATTTATTGGTCGAACCAGCTTACTTACTTTTTAAAATAAATATTCCCTCGCGGCGACTTTTGAATATGACAGGTTCTGATACCCTTTTAGCTTTACCAGTTAGATTCACATAGTAAAATTTTGCGATAAGGCACGTTTCAGCCATATGAGCGGCATTTTTTGTAAGACAAGTGTTTTTTGTAAGACAAGTGTTTCTGCATGCGGTGTTTCTTTCGATGACAAGTACTGTTACCCATCGAACTCATATTTCATGGTTTTTCATGTCGAGGCAATAAAAACATTTACGGCCTGATGTCGGTAACCCTTTATGGATGGCTAGTAATGGGAGGATAACAGAAAAAGAGAACGTTAGAGGTAAATCGTCACATCTGTTTACAGAACATCATACTACACATTACTGTTTTTTTTTCGGTCCAACTTTGAAATATATTAAATGGATATCTACTAGAATATATTTGATTTAAAATTTTGACGTTCCAGGGTAATGAATTAGTTTTATTTTAAATTTTACAAAATTTAAGTGATTGTGGTACATATAGGAAATGTATGCAGTTAAAATATTTCTCATGTAAGAGAAGCGGTTGATAGTTAGAATAAGCATAATTAATCAATTTCAGTACAATTAAAAATGTGTTAAGTCTAAGGAAGTAATCTAGTGAAATAATAATAATAATAATAATAATAATAATAACAACCGACATAAGGAATTATGTTACCGGAACTATAACGAAACTAAATAATATATATATTTGTATATACCAAATTAAACTATAACCAAATTATACTGTGCGGTTTTAATATGTGTGCAAGTGCATTTTCTTAACAACTTTAACAAGGATCTTTTATTTATAAGAAAGGTCAACGCTTTCAGCTCTAAGCGAAGCTAAGTTAGCTTTTGGTCTTTGAATGCCTTGTATACATTTAGTGGTTGATATATTAGCATTGCTGAAAGCCGTTTCAGGCGAAGGCGCTCGCTGAAGTCGGATAAAAGAGAACTGGAATTGTGTATTCTCTTGGACGCCGCTTCGATATATGCTACGGGAATGGGAGTAATCCTGGACTACAATGGTAAGTGGCGGCTTTCGATTCTCATTCCGGCAAGGAAATGGAATGTGACATTGGCAATTTCCCGTGACAGAGAGGGGCGAAACTTCTTTGTTTTCCTCGGCGTCTTCTTTGAGAGTCTTGAGTGAATATCCGCCTTTCAGCGGCAGTCACTAAATGAACTGTATCCCAACTCCTTTTCTCTCCAATGAAGCCCCATTTTCGAACAGCTAATTCTTCAAGGAATGCTTCATTGCTTATTTCAAGAGAATCGTCTTGAGGTTGCGCGTCATTCTCTTTAAAATAAATGAAACACGAAAATCGCATATGCAAAGAAAACTACTTCGTCTTAAAATAAAAGAACACAGCACATCCATTCCTTTGTTTATAGATAAAAGGGTGAGTTTTAACTGACCTTAACACAGCAGATATACGATAATTATTTGAAACAATGGAACAAAGAAAAATTAATATACTACTCAGCAACATGATATCTGTCCAGGAACAGCTCTTTTCCAGACAAGTTAATGTCAGTTATTTGGTTTACTAATTATTTGTAATTTTGATATCTTTTTTACCCAATAAAATTTTCCGCTACCTTCTTGAAACATATCCATGCTTGTATTTTTACCTATTAAAGGAAGTATCATTAAGTTCTCGAATTTCTAATTCCCTAAAAAAAAAGTTTCAATGTCTTTGCATCTAAAAGCTGAGCAAATATACATGAAATGTACATAACTTTGTTTTTAATTGCATACATGGATTCTACAAACTATTCCGCCCAATAAGTTGCATCAAATTTCTATGAATCAATATAGATAAAAACTAATCATATAATGGTCATTTAGAAAATCTCAGTTAAAAGCTTTGTGTTAATATGTGTTTGTTAAGAAAATTATCATATAGAAAGTGACGTCCAAAAACTGCATATTATGGTTTAAATAATTTTCACATCGCATATGGTATTTAAATATGGGGAGCAACTACGAACTTAAATTTAAATAGAATTCTAATTCTGCGGGGGAAAAAAATTGAGAATTATCTTTAACCTAGCAAATCGCCAAACTGTAAAATATTTTTTTTTAAAAAATCAAATATTTACTATGATTTCATTATATGTGTATAAAGTTATTATTTTAATAAAATCAAAAGTAGTGTTTACATCACTTAATAAAAACCCATTACTCATACAACACTAGAGGAATAAAAAATTACAATATAAAGCCAAAACTTCAAGCCGGAAAGATCCATATAATATAGGTACTGTACTATTACGTTTAACAAACTCCCCTCAAATATCAAACTAGCACAAGGTAATACCCTCAAACAACTCTTAAAAGAGATATCTTATTGACAAATGTTTGTATCATATAAGTGAATTGCAAGTATAATATAAATTTTCTCAATATAATTATATATGTATGAATTGTTTGTAATTTAATATATGTTTGTGTGAAATGTAAACGCATTATCCATATATATATATATATATATTAATTTTATACAATTCATCACTTGTACCAGCACAGTTATTAGATTCTGACTATGTCTAATATTTGTAATATACAGTTTTCACAAACAATAAAGTTATCGTTATTATTTAATAAAAAAGAGGACAGGATATATAATCTTAATATTTGCATTTTCCTCCCATTTCCAATTTGCTTAAGTTCAAATTCATTCCATTACAATGTTTCTCTCTATCACGATTCTCTATCCCAGAGGAATTTGAGAAGTTTTGTGCAGTCTTGATGCACCCCCAATAGCTTTGTCACTATTTTAATATGATACATATCCTCTCATTTTGAGTATTAAGTTTAATGATTTGAGCTTTTCTGATATTATTGCGCTAATTTATTTAGCCAGTTGGCATAAGCGACTGAAACAAAAGCCATTATATTAATGTATATTGCAGAACCTAATTTATTTTACTACCACAAGTGGCCGAGGTCGTTAAGGCGCGGACTCGTGAGCGAGAGGTCTGGGTTTCGAATCCCGCCAGGACCGTCCTCCCTGACTGAGTTTTTTTTCCATGTTTTCCTCAGTCCTCATAAATGGAAAATGCCGGGGAGGTACCCTAAACTTAGGTCTGGAACGTTTCCTTCCTTAAAAAAAAGCCTTTCCCAGTATATCATTTAATCTCATGTATCAAGTGTGCACCGCCTGTGGTACCTCAGTAGTAAAAACGGGCGTTAAACCCTGCTAAAAACTCATTTTGAAATGTTTGATATATGTACAAAGAATTTCTTCTCATTTATCTTATTTAGAATTTAGGTGTTTTGTTAGGACATCAGTGTTCGGTGCAACAATAATTTAGATCGCCAGTTGCAAAATAGCTAAAAATTGTTTTACCCTTAATTTCAGAAATATTTGTATATTTGTAGAGAAGTTTGTGTTGCCTCAGCCTGAACCCAGTAGTTGTGTGGGTTTTTAATATGCCTAATTCATGGGCTAAACCGCTTAGATACACTTAAACAAAAAACATGGAAAAATGGGTAAGGCAGGGGACGGCATTCCTCACTCGCGGTCAACTCTATTTAATGATACTGAGGAACTCTTAGAGTATGTGCCGATATTACTGCAGAAATGGATACTAACTGCACGGAGGAATTCTTCAATTTGACACTTCACTCACCTCCAGTCGGTCCTGGTGGTGACCAATCTTGCCTCCTAAACCCTAAACCCTAACCCAAGATCGCAGGCTCGATCCCGGTCAGGATGGATGGATTTTTTCGGGCGTAAAAATCCTAAGTATGGCTTCCTTCGGCAGGGAAGTAAAACCGTGGGTCCAAGTCGTACGTTTAAGGCTCGATAAAGAACCTCAATCCTGAAAAAAATATTATCCATAATGTTTTCAGTGTATATTTGGGAGCATAGCTCTTGATTGAAGTAAATAAATGCTAGGAATTTATTTGTTCCACAACAATGATACTAATCCAACATACAACATTAATATTTTTATTTTCATCTCAATACCTGGATTTTTTTTCCAGTTTGCAGTTGCTTTTCAAATAGTGAGGATATATTTGTATGAATGTCATTTACATTTTATATGTTTGTTTTACTCGAAGCAATTTGTCTTCCAGAAAATGTGAAAATAACCCTGATTTTTTTCTATGTCTGTGGTAATTTGGTTGTTAGTATGAGAAGATAGAACTTTACAAATGTTGTTACAAAGGCTTATAAAGTCCATTTTCATGTGAAGAGTGAACACCTGAATAAAATAATTGGTCTCAATTAAAGTACACGTTCTTGCGTAGAATAAATAAATAAGGAAATTAAGTCAAGAAAAAATCTAGCATGCCCTTTGCTGTTCCAATTATCTGGCATGGATTTTGAAATCTGCAGGATTTTTAATGACTTTTAACGAATCTTTTTTTATTTTAGATGAAAGAATAAATTGAGGAACTTTGTTTTTTTAAGAACGAAGTGTTCCAGGCCTAAATTTAGAGTAGCTCACCAGCATTTTATATTTATAAGGACTGAGGAAACCTAGACAAACCTCAGTCAGGGAGGAAGGTCCTGGCGAGAATCGAACCCCAGACCGCTCACGAGTCCACGACTTAACGACCTCGGAAACCTTTGGCGGCAATACGTGAATAAGTTCTATTTCTGTGTGTGTGTGATGTTACAGATTAAAATACAGAAAACATTAAAGAAATCACTTATCAAAAATTTGTTGTCAGAAGAAAATTCATCCCACGTGGCCCTGATCTCCCTGTATCCTCTCCGTCAGAAATAATTGGAGAAAAATCATCATCAAATTCTGAAACAAATTCTCAAGACAGTGGCATTGATATCATTACAGTCCAAGAACAGGATATTTAACAGTCTCAACAGTTCACCCGGACAGAAATTAATGATTTGGTTACGAATTTACATCTTCCAAAGGCTTCTGCTGAATTATTGGGATCAGGGATAAAAGAAAAAGCATATCCTGGCTCCGAGAATGTAATTTTATTTATGCAGACACCGTGAAGAGGAATTTGTTATATTTCTCTCGTGAAGAAAATAATAAATATTGTCATAATATTCCTGGTTTAGTGATTGTCTTGGGAACTGCAGAATACACTCCAGTGATTGAAGACTTTTTATACACTCCTCAAAAAGTTAGTCTGAAGGAAGTATTGTTGAATAACGGAAGCAAATGCAGATAAGTTTCAGTTTCTCATTTCACCTTAAGAAAACTTATCAGAACTTGAAATTGCTTTTAGAAAAAGTCAAATATGGAGAGCATAAGGTCAGAGGTATAGAGGTTTAAAAGTTATCAACATGTTACTGAGTCTACAAATAGACTATATAAAAATGTCATGTTTCGTATGTGAATGGGATAGTGGAGTTCGATCTAATCACTGCACAACAAATAATTGGAAACATGGAGGCAACCTCGCGCCAAGAATGAAAAATGTAAATCATGAAAATATTGTGAACCCGAAAAAAGTTCCCATTTCCTCCTCTACATACAAAATTAGACTTAAGCAATTCATTTAGGCTTTAAACTAAATCTGCTATAAATACATACACAAGAGATTGGAAAATATAATTTCACTGTTTATATTTTCTTATACCTTCTGAAGTACTTTTTTTTAGCTAATTTTGGAAGCGATTTCAATGGCAAACGTTTGAGATTTGCACTAGCGTTTCCTCTGACAACACTGTTCGTTTATGCTTATGTTTAGTTTAATCATTAACCCATATAAAATAGCTAGAATTGCCGTTCTAGCAGGAGATAATTCATCAGGAGAGATTTGAATAAATTCTGCAACCGTTAAGACAAGTTGATTCGCATTTTAAAATAACTTTTACGTTGCTCTAGTTTCAAACGTCGCGAACTAATGTATACTGCCGTGAGACCGACTAGGAACAGGTAGATATAAAATGAAATAAATTTATCTGCACTTAGTACTAATTATTTTGAAGTACTGAATTGTGCATAAGCTATAGCTTTGAAAAGAGCTGTATCTTTAAATCAAATAAAATTTTTGAAACGAATATTTAACATACTTTAAACTAAGCGGGTGGCTCAATTGGTAACGCTTGAAATGAATCTCGGGAGGTCCCGAGTTCAAATTTCTTGAGGCGTTACATCTTGACCCCTTAGTTAAAAATGTTATGTTTAGTTTTGTGGTTGCTCCAGATCACTTATGCGAATTTCTCTTCCAAGAATGTTCCGTGCACCTCTTTCTTATTATTTGATTCCACAATAGTAGTTACAAAATCGAAAGTGTCGGGGGAGGCGGACTGTTACTGCATGGTGGTGGATTTGTTCTCTGGAGGAAGTCCCTGTTCCAGAGTCTGACGGATTCTGTTTCGAGATTTGGGGATCTGGTCGCCATGTATTCCTCACCTCACTTCTTTCTTTCGCACATTATTTTATACTATCAAAACGAGAAAGACCTAAAGAGAATATGAACAAATATTAGATTGAAAGATCGAAGACTTTATCGACCAGTCTGCGCTGATTCAACTGCCGTCGCATCCTATCTGATCCGATTGACTGATGACGAACTGAGCCCTCTTTGTCGAACGTCAAGAGCGATCATCTATTCACATGTCCAAGGCTGGAACATCTGGCGGATGATATTCCCCTGCGCTACTTGGAGGCTCGACGACAAATAGCCGAACAACCACGGACAGGCAGTGACTAAATAAATAAATAAATATTTAATGAAACGTTGCGCAAATGAGACCGGAGTCCACAAACTTAGTCACCTGGCATTCACCTTTTCAGGGTAAGGAAAAACTCCGGAAAAAACTTACACAGGGTACTGCCTTAAATAATTTGGACTCGGGACGTCCTTATTTGCAGGTGGAAAGGCTGACAATAGGACCACGTAGGCAGTCATTCTGCTGGAGGTGATTCTCTTGAAGGGCTTAAAGTACAAAAGACCCATCAACATGGCCGCGATAACGAAAACCTCTTCTGTCCCTTACTGTGCTAAGTTGGTCCTCGTGGTGTAGTGATAACCATACTTGGCTCCTGAACCCAAGATCGCGGGTTCAAAGCCGGCCAGGAAGGGAAGTAAAGATGCCATGTCGTAGATTTACGGCACGACAAAGAACCTCAAGCCCGAAAGAAGAGGCCTCTGTCGGCCGTTTCACGCCCTGAATTGAATGGGACACTGATGACCTGAGATGATAAAAAGCGTCCATAAATAAACCAAAATCTAAACTTTATTCTATGCTGGGATACTTTAGATGTTTAAATTAAATTTTATCCATAAAATACTATTAACACTTGTAACTTTCTATTAGATAAAGGACAACAGAGAAAATAAAAAAAAAACAGTTTTTATTTTTCCACATATAAGATCCAAAGCACAATTGTAAACACATAGAGGAAGAACGGGATGCAAATTCGCTATTAAGCTTATCTTTTTTCTGTTATTCAAACATATGGAGCTTTGAGATGATGCATTAAAGACAAACTACCAGGTTCTCAAAATAAATAGCTGACTTGAAAGAAAAGGCTTAATTGGAGCATAAAGCACGAAGTTACATCTGAGTTCTTCACTTGGAAGGTCTTAAAAGTCATGAGCAAATATCTTCAGGATATAAAACCGTGGGGTGCTAATGAATGAAATATCCCGCTGGCGATAAAGGTCTCTCTGTGCTCCTTTCTGTACTTAACGGAAGCGTAATTGCGAAGAGAAAAACGGAGAGAAGGAAATGAGTGCTGAAAACTTCAAAACATTTTCATTCTTCTTCCATTATACTTCCACGTAAGTTAAAGCGAGAATTGATTAAGGTTTTATTTATCTCATTCTTATCTATATCTATTGTTCCAATTTATTTTATGTTCTGTTTCAAAAATAACCATGTACAAGACATTTTTTCAATAGTGTTTAACGCCTGTTTTTACTACTCAGGCACCACAGGCTATGGATACTGATGATACACGAGATGAAATGATATATTGGGAAAGGATTTTTTTTAAGAAAGGAAACGTACAGGCCTAAATTTAGGGTACCTCCCCAGCATTTGCCATTTATGAGGACTGAGGAAAACCTGGAAAAAACCTCAGTCAGGGAGGACGATCCTGGCGGGATTCGAACCCCAAACCTCCCGGTCACGAGTACGCGTTTTAAAAACTTCGGCCACCCATGGCGATGTACAAGACTTTAATTTGAGCAAAATGTGTATTATTCAACGTAAATAAGTATGTAATATTTGTCATTTACCTCTTTTAATATATATATATAATAGTGTTTAACGCACATTTTTACTACTGAGGCACCACAGGCGGTGGACACCGATGATACACTAGATGAAATATTGGGAAAGGATTTTTTTTTAAAGGAAGGAAGTGTCCCAGGCCTAAGTTTAGGGTACCTCCCCCAGCATTTGCCACTTATGGGGACTGAGGAAAATCTGCAAATAACCTCGATCAGGGAGGACGGTCCTGGTGAGATTCGAACCCCAGATCTCCCGCTCACGAGTCCGCGCCTTAACTATCTCGGCCACCCATGGTAGTATATATAACAATAATTAATAGTTGAAAATTGATTAAACACTTGCATATACACAGTTTATCACTGGTTATATTTCAAACTTTTTCAGTTCTTCAAATGTTAAGAAATTCGATATATTGCAGGCGATAATTTGTGAATATCTATATGTTATTTCGTGCTTATTTAGTTATTATTATTATTTTAATTGTATTGTCCAAAGTGTTATTTTATTATTTGTGTGTTTATGTATGTACATGCATTAAAATTAAAAAAACAAAGTAACTACTGCAACAATGTAACTAGAATTATAAGAACTGGAAATAGATGAAACACTTAAATATTTACAGAAAATTTGGTATATCTCTAACAAATTTTGTTCTTCAAATGCAAGTTGTTCGAGATATAGCGAATTTTATCCGAATATTTAAAGATTTTTATCTAGTTCGTGATATTTTAGTTATTTATTGATAGCTTTAATACATATAATACAGCAAGAGATAAATAATGTTGTGTTCTTTTATTCATTAATTTTAATTCTAATTTGCTAATGAAACATCATAACACAAAATAATGTTTATAATTCTTTAATATCAAACATCACTCATTTCTCTATATAGTTGATTTTCAGGGCTGAAACCATGATTTTTCTTCTCATATATGTTTGTTGCCTAATCATGTATTAATATAATTATATTCACGTTAAAATACCTGATATAATTTGTATCATTTAGTAGTACTCAGGAATCTCCTCTAAATGTACATTGTTTGGAAACAGATAATATAATTATGATTTGTATCATATCAGTTAAGTTTTCACTGATGTTCTAAAGTTAAGCTTTCAGCTAATGTAAAATCTCGTTGGAAAATAAAGGGGCAGTAGAAACATTACTTGAACCTAGGGTTAATTATATTCTATTCACTCTTTTTTTTTCGCAGTAATGTTGCACTGTCATTGGAGTGTTTGCATATACTGACTCAAGAAAATTAAGCAGGCAGAAATAATATGCATTGTGTACATGTTGTTGATGGTATTAGAATATTTCAAGTAGTAGCTTGCAACAATATTCCAACATAGTTACTGTTGGTGTTCACTTAGAAGCATTTCTATCAACATCTGGATTTGGTTCCTCGTTTAGAAGTAAATCATTTTATAGCCCCTTTTTCAATAAGTGTTAATTTATACATAGAACATACAGAGCGGGTTGGCTTAGGTGGTAACTCTTGAAACTGTCATTCCAGACTCCCAGGTTTATTGGACCGACTATCCTGACTTCTGGTTTTTTTATGGTTTCCCTTGGCCATTAGGTGAATTATGGGATGAATATTTACATTACATGAATTATCCGCTCTCCAACTTCATGTCATTTCATTAACGAAAGTGTGAATTTAAAAATAAGAACAATTAAATACTGGCTAAGGATAATACGGGGAATCAAGCTCTTCTTCGAGCAGTTTGCCTAAGAGAGTAAATAAGAGGAGGGTGGGATACGGGATGGGCATCAAAAATCAGGAAAGGATTAGACAAAATTAGCTTGAGGTATATTTGATTAAGGGGAGAGGACATTAAACGAAATAGTTGGAAAATAGTTAAAAGACGTTTCCAAGGTATAGATAGGTAAAATATTGAGTCTCAATGCGCAGAAAAAGTATCGCTTAAACTGCAGGCTCAAATACAGCCGATGTGGGAGAGGGGACATTATTTAGACATCTGTGGCAGGGAAGAAAGAAGTTCCGATTAGGGGCTTAGAAAGGAAACAAAACAGTTAATACTTTCAGGGAAAGAATTTGCCCATTGAGCGGAGAAAGCGATACCTGCAGGCATATTTTGGCAGAATGCAGGGAAACAGAGATTTCAAGAAATGAACATTTATCACCGCAATTTCTGAATACCAATAGAAATTTGAACATTTGCCGGGAAGTGTTGGTACATGCGAGATACACAATTTGGGAATATCTGTAGAAAATACCCGACAAAGAAGGTTAATGACTATAATGAAGAGGAGAGAATTGGAGAGGGGGTGTGAGTAAATAAATGGAAGAGTAAGGGTTTCATTCAAGTTGATGTATTTGTATATAAAAGTATTAATAGAAAACATAAATATATCGAAGTATTTATATATACGTATGCATGTAGATTTGTATGTATGCAGGTATGTGTATTGATTGCTATAAGGACGACATTAGCGTATACTGCCATAAGGCCTATGTGACAGTTGTATTTATTTGAATGCACTCTAAAACTGGTACAATAAGACGTCCATTGCCAAGGCGAGGTGGGCTGGCACAGTGTGATGATGATGACGTGTGCTTTCTGCCCCGGCATCTGCCATAAAAGGGTACCATCTGAGTGACTCGATCCTGGCCGCCCTATGTTTCCTTCACTTCGGTTTTGATTTATTTACGGACGCTCTTTAACACCTCAGGTCATCAGGCATCTCATTGGGCGTGAAATGTCCGATAAATTTTGCTCAGAGGCCTATTCTTTCAGGTTTTAGGTTCTTTTTAGTGCCGTAAATCTACGACACAGGACCCAAGGCTTCCGAAGGATAAGTATCACTTACTTAGTATTATTACGCCCGAAAAAATTCATCGACCCTGGTCGGGATTCACCCGCTATCTTGGGTTTACGAGGCAAGTATGGTTACCGCTACACCACCAGGACCGACTTCCCTTATTTCATTCCTTACTCTTGCAAGGCTTCTATTATGCCGTAGGCACAAAGAGCGAGCCCCAAGCAAGGCTCAGGTAATGAAGATATTCCCTTCGCAATAGAGCACCCATTCATACATACGCCATCAATGTGACGAAATCATGAAAGGTATGCTTTAATTTGGATAAATTCCATTATTGTTTCTGAGGCTTTACTGTATGTCTCATTATCTTTTCAAATGGATCTAGTTTCATGTATTCGTCCTTAACACGATTGAAAATTTTTTTTATTCATATTTTATTATTTGTAACACGCCTCGCTCTGCATAATATTTATAAAAATTGACCGTACTTTTCAGTTGCAGCATATTAACTTCTGAAGGGTTTTTCATTTGCTTTAGTTTATATGTTCTCATAATCAGAATATATGTAAACTTTACCAGTAATATTTTCTGAGTAGATATATATAAAGTGCGTGTACCTCTTTCAAATAGAATGATGATTTTTAGAATCTGATGAGAGACAAATGGTAATTGGAACAATCCAGATGATTACTAACATAATTGGTTACATTATTCTCCTACCAGTTTGTTGCTTACCAAGCCTTATACTCTGATAAATGGAATTATTAAATTACCGTTTCAGATTATGCTATTAGACGAGCCCTCTCTACTTATATAGAAGGTCAGAAAAAATGCGCATTTTATTGTTTTTATTCCAAAATAAAATATTTTCTATGAATATCGAGGAATAACGTAATACATGGAGCAGTAATTAATGGTGTGGGGGCGTAGTGTAGTGTTGCTGGACTGGTCGTGGTTTCGAAATCTCGGCCGGGCTGCTCACCGAATGGCGTTTGCTCCAAATCTGTTTAGTTGATCTCAGGGTCCACTGGAGTGTTTCGCGGATCAGTATAGATCCACGGGAACGAGAAATGTGTTGCCCAAAAAAATACACAAGGTTGACTTGTTTAAAATATTTTATTCACATGTAAAGTACTTCCTGACTGTTCGCCGCTGACTTCGCTACTCACTTAGACTGGCTTTAGAAATGACCTGATCTGATTGCTTTAGTGTGACTTAGGCTGCCGGCTTCAGTATATCTCTGGAGTGAATCCTCTCGTGTCTCGCCTGAATAAATGTCTGGATGTCTGAATCTGCGAATCTATGAATGTGTGAGTGTAAATCTGTGAATGTATCTCTACTGAATGTCTGAATGTGAATCTATGAATAACTCTCTGACTTCTGTACTCCAGTTTTTCTACAATATCGCCACGCCTCTCGCTAAATTAAATTCCCTCGTATATTTTCCTATTTCCGTGTTGTACGTCATCATTGGCTATCTTAAAATTATTTATTTGTAACTTAAGTTCTCCTGATTCGTTAACTTTTATCCGATGACCATTGGCTAGAATTATTCTTTCCCCCTGATCTAATGTCTTCCCACGAACTTGAATTTTCCCAGAACAACCTGTCGTAAATTTCGGCACTTTCCTTATATTCTGATTTCTATTGAAATTCTTTTGCCTTCCTTAGTTTGTAGATTCCTAAATGTTCTCGGAGATAACGCACGTGTTGATGGTTTTTTTCGGCTTTCCTGTAATAAAACATTTTCGTCTCCGTTCTGACATTTTCATTTTCTCTTAAAATATTGCTACCTCTGACTTTGTTAAATACTGTCCCGTTACGGCCACATGTTTCTCTTATTGTCAACTCCTAAGTATTTCCTGGGTAGAAGGTTCGTGACCTAACAAAAGATAGTTTACCCTTTCTTCAGCCTTGTCTAAGGAGCGGCCACCGATCGAGTCGTCAGGTATACATCTGTCTCTTTCTAACATATTTTACACAAAATGTATACAAAACCCTTTTGTAACTTACAAGTTACAAATTATTTCTATATCTGTTATACCTATCTCTAAAATATTTCTTATGCCTATACATAATAATTATCCTTATCAAATCTAATGCCTTTATAAATATAGCTCTGCAGCCTTTAGATATTAAATTAATAAAGGCAGCATTATTTCCTGCTTCATACATTACATGATAAATTATTTTAAGAAAGCAATCATCATATACGAGGGTAGGTCCATACGTTTCCGTCCTAACCATTTCTAGGTATGATAAAGACAAAAACTATATTTCATTTTTCAATATAGATACCCATTATTACAATACACTTCTCACATCTTTGAATTAATATTTCAATCCCCCCAAAAAAAAAACCAGTCCAAGGGCTTGTCTGCAAAATGGGCGTAAACAGCATCCATCACTTCATCGTCACACTTAAATTTCCTTCCTCGAAGGTCCTTCTTGAGTTTTCAGAACAGGAAATAGTCACTGGGCTCTAGGATGGATGGTCGATCTTCTTGAAGACACATTTCTTCACAGCTTCCTTTGCAACAAGAGCTGTGTGAGCAGGCACGTAGTTGTGAAGAAGGCGCACACCACCACTCAGCTTTCCTTGCCTTTTCTCTTTGATGGAAGCAGGTAGTCTATGCTGTAGGTCAGCACAGTACACCCCATTTACTGTGGTGTTCCTCTCCTTGAAGACAACGAAGAGTATTTCTTCACAGTTCCAAAAGATTGTGGCCATGATCTTCTTGGTTCACTGAGTTTACCTTGGTGTTCAGAGGCGGTGCTTCGTCAAATTTTCGCCAGTCCATTGATTCTCTTTTGGATAAGGGATCATAGTAGAGGACTCCTGTAACAATGGTTTGCAAAATTTCTGTCTTGTAGTCACGGCAGAGTTCCAAAAATACCTGACAACAGATGATTCGTTGCTGCTTTTGGACTGAGGAAAGAAGTCTTAAGCACCCATCTTGCACTAACCTTATTCATGTTTAAAAATTCATGAATGATTCGAAGGACTATTGTTTTAGAAAGGCCCAACCTTGCTGCTATTTCTGTACCTTTGAGCCGCCGGGCTTCCATAATTTCTACTTCCACACGAGCGATGTTTATTCAGGAGTGAGCATCCCCAAAGGCCCACCTGCACGCTCTTCGTCTTCAATATTTTCTGCGCCTATTCAAAAATGTTTGGCCCATTCTTTTACGGTAGAATGTGAAGGGGGTGCTTTCCTATATACACCGTCCAATCTCTGTTTAAATTCATTTGGAACAACTCCTCTTTTGTGAAGAACTTAATAACAACTCGACACTCCATTTTGAACGTGTCACAATCTTCTACACAGAGCCTTCTTTATGCAACTATATCTGAATAGCTGAACACAGCGCAGTGGAAACTACAACTTCAATTATTTACTTAACAGATAAGGTATGACATCAGATCAGGATTATATGCTAAGATTTTCATCACCTATATCAAACAGTACACCGAGTCTATTTGAAACAAATGCATTGCCAGAAAAAATGATATTTTGACAAATAAAAAGGGATGGAAGTGTTTTTTAACTCTGCTTTGTTTAGCAAGAGCCCTACTCAGCAATAAACTTTATTTAGAGGAGTTATAGGGTACAAATGGAGATGACGCAGAGATGTTTCGGTTAACAATACAATTTAAGTTTCAAGTTTCTTCTGCGCTGCGTTAGATACGATGGGTATACTTTCATAAAGAGAGAACGAAATTAAGCGTCTCGCGGCAGTAAAGGATATTTTCATAGCATGCTTTAAAGAGAAATAACGTTTTATTCAGCATACTCTCTCTAGTTCAAAAAGCTTGTATAATAATCTATAAATTGGCGAATGCTGATTTATACTTATATAGATCCTATGGACAATTCTGCATTAACAACAAATTCTCAGACTTTGTGAACCGATTGACGCAATCAATTTACGGAAGAGGAAGGAACATCACTAAAGATAATTGGTTCAGTGATTGTCATTTGGTGAAATATCTGCAGAAAAAGACATGATATAAATAATAATAATATTACTACTACTACTACTACTACTACTACTACTACTACTACTAATAATAATAATAATAATAATAATTACAAAAATTCTATTTTTCAGTCAAATTTATCAACACAAAAGTAATAACTCATCATTCCAGTGTGTGTATTCCTTATGTTCCAAATAAAGGTAAGAATATCTCTGTAACTTCAAGGCAATGTTTAGATCATGCTGTTTATGAACATTGAAAAGAAAAAATAAAAAAAAGTCGAAGCCAGACACTTTACAATAAAACATTATCAGGAGTGGATAAGATAGAATGAATATATATATATATATATAAAATATTGCTCTAAACTACAGCAGATAACCCTTTAGTCGTGTTTTTTTGCAATTCTCAGTATATCTGCACTGCATGTTCAAATTCTCTCCCTGAGCAAAGGAAATTAAATAAAGAGCTAAAGGCTATTCTTGCTAAAGTTATCCCAAGCGTTAGTCCTCTTGTGAGGTGCACAATTACAATAGGAATAAGAACTATACCCCAAGATAGGCCAACAGAAACATT
The DNA here is from genome assembly GCA_030762175.1 of Metallyticus violacea. Classification (NCBI taxonomy): domain Eukaryota; kingdom Metazoa; phylum Arthropoda; class Insecta; order Mantodea; family Metallyticidae; genus Metallyticus; species Metallyticus violacea. Next base: position 81,053,194 of record CM060834.1, read on the forward strand.
CTTCCATTGAAAATAAACGCAAACTTTATAAAAATCTGTTCGTTAGAATCAAAGAGGAAGTAATATTCAAGCTATTGTTACCAGAAATGTGAACCTTACTACTGTTTAGAGCATGTGTGCTTAATTAAAATAGTGTGTGCCCAGAATATGCTGTGAATCTTTCCAGTGATACAGACAAAAAGTTATATCGTTGCATACAAACTGAAACTTGCAGCTAATTGTAATTACCTGTAAAGTATAAATTAAATGATTATATTTGTTGTTAACCATATGTGGTGCATATAAATGTGTTTTCCCTTCCTGTATTATTATGTAATAACAAGTTATTCTTGTAGTATAAGAAATCACCACTTCAATATATATATATATATATATATATATATATATATATATATATGTTTTGAAATAGAATAAGTATTACTGCGATATAAATAAATAACTAAAATACTTATTGATGTAGGAATAAAATATTACACGAAGAAAGATTTTCAAACATCACAGACATAAAAGTAGCGGGTGATTTTTCACATATATTGGGCACGATTGGGCAAGAACCGGTATTGCGCCCGACGCAGGGTTATTTATGGCAACACACCGACCTATAACAGGTAAGCTATAACGGTTTGAATGATATTACCAAATGTAACACCTTATTACTGCCAGGAGCGTAAAAGTCTCATATCGAAACTTTTTTCAAATCAAAGCTTATAACAATAAATATGCAGCAAATGGCAAACCTGTCATCTTACTGGAAAATATAAACTGCAGATGTGATATGGACCTGCTTAAGAAAATCAACAAAATTCTGAGTCATTTAGAGAATAAAATAAGCAGATGCTAATCTGCTTGTGCTCGGAAAAGGCTAATTGGAAAGTCTACAGAATTAATAAATGGGACATCTAATCCGATTTACCAAAAGTGCAACCTAGCACAGGCCTTTTTTTTTAATAGTGTTTAACGCCCGTTTTTACTACTGAGGCGCCATAGGCAGTGGACACTGTTAATAAATGAGAGGAAATGGTGTATTGAGAAAAAAAAAAATTAAGGCAGGAAACGTTCCAGGCCTAAGTTTAGGGTACCTCACCGGCATTTTCCATTTATGAGAACTGAGGGAAACCTGGAAAGAGCCTCAGTCAGGGAGAACGGTCCTGGCGTGATTTGAACTCCAGATCGCCCGCTCACGCCAGGCGTGGCAATAGCACACGCCTATAGTGACCCATGTTAAGCATCGTACTTAGCTTGCTCGAGGGGCATGTGGAAACAAAATTATCATTATCCTTTATAAAAAGCATTAAAATAGATAACGGACTTTATAAGTGGAATAAGCGAGTGAACAATTAACTTTTATAAAATTTCTATTTTCACAAAGGAACAAAAAAGGTTAAGAAATTTCAGAAATAAGTATAACGGTGCTACAAACATACAAACATTGGAAACTACTTTACTAAAGACCCTCTTGAAACGCAGTGGCTCTTTAGAATGCCTTATTCCCAGTCGATACAATAGAATACAATAGCGAAGACTCCATACATCAGAATTCATTGAGATGACATTACCATCAGTTATGAAGCGTGGATCGTTTAAAAAGTAGCATGCGAAGTGAAACTAAGGTCTGCTTGTCGGTAAACATTTTTCAGCATGTTCACCTTACACTCAATTGTATAATAAATGCCTGGGACTAAGGAATATTTCCAGAACCCTAATCTTTTTCATAATTCTTCATAAACTCTATTCCTGCTAAATAAAACTCATATAAAACCTGTCAGTCTGCTGTCAGTTATGGGGAAAGCTCGCGATTGGGAGAACAGCATTTCATTTCTATAGCAACGATAGGCTTAATATTAAACAGCAAGGCTTTACAAGTAATGAACAAAAACGCTGTTCCAATCGCCGTTAGCTGCTTTGGGAAAATTTTCGAAGAAGAACATTAGGCGTCTTGTTATCGTTCTACACACAAACTAATATAATAACGACTAATATATTAGCCACTCTGGGAGTAACTGACAGAACGGTGTGTAAAAAAGCGTCATTTTTATGTTGTTACAATTGCCTTCTAAAAATTAAGAGTACCAGAAATAGCAACATATGTAGTATTCATTGAAAAAAAAATACATAATACTCGGCAATACTAACCTTTAACGATTTCCAACTGTGATGTGTAGCATGCAAGCACTTGGCAAGACACATGTATTTTTACATTTGTGAATGATGTCATCATTATGCTTATAATCGCTTATACTGAAATTTGAGAAGATTTTCTCTTTGAGTAAGTTGTGGTAACGATGAAATAACTAATCAATGACAGATAGTGCAGTCTTCACCTTGCAATTGCTACAATATGTTTCCCTGTGAGGAGTTTTCCTGCGGCTCAAATTCATGAATTTATTGCACGAAACGTTGACATTTTCAACAAGCATACAGATCAGGATTTGGGCTGTTAACTTTCCTTAATTAAATTATTTTTAAAGCAGGTCTACTCATTAAAATTGCGTCGAAGCTCACTAGCTATCAAATGACGGTGGACACCATTGATAATACTTTACGCAAATTAAATCGCACCGGTGTAGATATTTTTCATGTTCTGAGGGATAATTATAATTTTGGCAATACCATCTACACTTCTTTATTTTATAATTATTCTTAATATGATTTAAGATAGGTATATTTCTATATGCAAAAAGTACATAATATAAAAAAAGTTGCTGTTTAAAAATAAACTACACTCTACTTAAAACACATCTTCATTTTTTTTCTTCATATCGTAATTATATATTAAACAACAGAGAGTGCACATCGATTGTTACAACAATGAAAACTAATAGAACTTTCTTAAACATATATTTTTCAAATTATTATGAATTGAATTGAATTTATTTCCACTTAATAATACAACAAAATTGTATAGTTCTATTTTACAATAACTCAGTCATACAAGAACGTACAATCATAGTCACTATAGTAAATCTTTCCTAGTTGCTGTGTAGTCAAGCGACCCGAACAGTTTCAACCTTGCGGTTACTCAACTATCAGGCAACTTACATCTAAAAATTAACCCAATGAAAAACCAACTTAACCCAAATTGATTCCTTATGAAATGAGTAAAAACTCATTTTCTTCAACATTTTCTTTTCACCTTACCTAACTCCAAGATTTTCTGCCTTGTTTTCATATTTCATGGGTTGCCTAGTATTTCAAAAGTTTATTGTGGTAATGCAAGTGCTTTAAAGTTGAAATAAATTGATGGTTTGTACCTATTACTGCCTAATAATGAAACAGCACTCGAGAACAATCATTTTAGCTGCTATATGTCACACATTCAAATGGCATTATCTCACAGTTACTCAAGCAGTATTGCTTGATAGGTAAAAGTGGGAAGAGGAACCGAAGAAATGTGCTATTGGTGCAAAGCATTACCAATTAAGTCCTTTTAGAAAGTAGGGAGTGAAATAACTTGACCGCCACGGTTGGCCGAGGTCGTTTAGGCGCGGACTCGTGAACGGGAGGTCTGGGGTTCGAATCCCACAAGGACCATCCTCCCTGACTGGATTTTTTTTTTCAGGTTTTTCTCAGTTCTGGCAAATGCCGGGGAGGTACCCTAAACTTAGGCCTGGAACGCTTCCTCCCTGCAAAAGCGCCTAAAAGCATTTCGGAATGTGGTAGGAATGAACGTGGAATATTATTCCTATTTTTGAGATTTTTTTTTCAACATAGAGCCTTGGTATTTATTAATGAAGTCCAGTTCTCAAAATGTGTAACAATCGACGTAATTACCTTAAGAATAAAATATAGGTTGTTTATTGGGATAAAACTAAAATCACAAAATTTATCATTAATTTAATGATACATTGCCCTATTTTTTCTTTGATAACATTTTTCTTCCGTTTGAATGGGACTCGATATTTGCAGAACATGCCTCTTTTTTATTGACATTATTTTTGGACTTTCGACTTCCAGTGGGTCCTTCCAGAATTCCTGCCACTTAGTAGAGCGAGCACATTTGTAATTGTTAAAATTAACTTCAGAGGTAATTAACGTACGCTGGTTCCGAGTTTTTTTTATATACTGTGCACGGATGGCCAGTGTTTTGTAAAACTGGCATGTGTAAGCGTTCGCACACATGTGCTAAGTATTAACATTTTCATTTATAAAACAACATTAAAGCAAAAATACGCAACGGTTATTAGAGCGCTGGGATGTAAAAAAACATAAACGAGAAAACTCAGGAAACTCCTTTTAAAATAATAAATACCGCATGGCTTGTTAAAAGAACCTTAAACAGAAACGTGTATAATAGACCAGTATATTTTTATAATTCACATTTTAACAGTTATTACTATTATTATTTCATCTGAGAAGCTTTTATAAACCTTTTTATTTATGTAAATTTGTGCTTACTCTGATTGAACTTACTGATGAAACCTCATTTCATTTAAACATATGAAAGTTCAAAATATAGCACACTATAGAAGACTATGTCTAGTATAAAATATGAATTTTTGAAAACAGAACTGCACTATTTAGAACACTAATAATAGCGAATGGAATAAAAAAGACGGAAGCAGTTAGTAATTATTATTTTTCGAACTTTTTTTAATAGTGTTGAACACCTTTTTTACTACTGAGGCACCACAGGCGTTGGACACTGATAATACATGAAAGGAAATGATATATTGGGAAAGGATTTTTTAAGGAAAGAAACGTTCCAAGCCTAAGTTTAAGGTACCTCCTCGGCATTTGCCATTTACCATTTATAAGGACCTGGAATAGACCTCAATCAGGGAGGACGGTCCTGCTGGGATTCGAACCCCAGACCTCCCGCTCACAAATTGGCGCCTTAAAGACCTCGGGCACCCATGGCGGTTTGGGATTTTCAGGGTATTTTAGGAAATTAACTCAATTCAGTGCAACTACTTACAAAATATTTAAGAAAGAAAAAGACTGGACATAGAGTGAAAGTGAACAAGCAAGTTTCAAATTATTAAAATATAAATTAATTCTTACAAACTTGTTACAGTGCCCAGATTTCACACAAGCATTTATAGATGCAGTAGGTATTGTTTTAAGTGAAGGAAAACTGGGCCCATAGCTTATGGAAGCCGAACACTGAATAAGATTGAACTAAATTACAGTACTATAGAGAAGGAACCAATGCGCATAGTATGGGCATGTAAGCATATTTTTCGACCACAGTTATTAGGAAGAACAGCTGATTATAGTGGACTTGTCTGGCTTTTCAAGTAAAAGATCCAAGTTTCCGCTTGATGAGATGGAAACCACTTTTAGAGGAATATGGATGGAAATACAGTGTGGGGTAGGGGAAAGGAATTATAATGCTGATTACATCAGTAGGCATCCAGCAAAATGTTTCACAACTAAAAGCGAAATTGTAACTCAGAAAAGGAACATATATTTATTGAAGAGATACATAATTGTTCAATTGGAGGGGCTCAGAGAAAATTGGAAAGGAATTATTCTTATCTTGGCCTGGAATTCATCAAACATTGTAAGACATATCAAATTAACAAAGACACTAAACCTAAAGTTAAACATTCATTACAAATTACCGCTATCAAGATACACCTTGGAGAAAAATGTCCTGGATATAATTGACTCATTACTCCAGACCGAGAAAATGAATAAGTATTGTTAACCTACTAGGACAATTGAGTAAATACGCTACAGCAATTCCACTTGAAACGCAGACCGTCAAATAAATAACCAAAGTACTTATGAAATACTTTCAAACATAGTTACAGATCAAGAACCCAACTTAGTGAGCAATGTGTGTAAACTAAAAATAGAACAAATGCACATGGAAATCTATGAAGCTTTAGAACGAACACAGAGTGCATTAGTTAGTCCCTAAAAGGTTTTTGTTAACCGAGAAACTCTAATTGGAATGAATGGATAACTTTTGCTTGTTTTAAATACAACACAACCCCAACTTCAGTGTCTAAATATACACCATACAAAATCATGTTTGTCAGAAAAGCTGACCTACCGGGTTCATTACAGTAAATGTCGCAAATCTTGTGTAGCCATGACAAAAATACAAAATTTCCACAAGATAGCAAAGGAAAGGTTAATTTTGTTTAAGCAAACACAAAGTGAAAGAGTGACAGCCAATGGCACTCAGTTTAAAGAAAACGACCTGGTAAAGGCAAGAAATAACTAAGGACTTTATTAAAAGGACTATTTGAAATTAAAGTATTTAAGGGTTATAATGTAATGATACAAGTGTTGGGAGAAAGAAAGCAGCTGGAAGTCCACACAAACAGCCTAGAACCATGTTGCTCTTCAATTAAGGTAATAATAAACTGACAAGAAGTTCAAAAAATATGCTCAAAGGCAGGCTTACATTATAACGAGATAGGAACAATTTTATTTTATCCAATGCAGTGAAAAGTTGTCTCTTAATTATATTAAATCAAGCGCCAACACTAGACATATGCAAATTAACTAAAGAACCATTAATTGAAGGTTTCTTAATTTTGTTTCGAACAGACAAATAGGGTTGGTATCATTTAACAAATTGCGGAGATTTTAAGCAATATATAAAATCTAACATCAATATATAGAACATTTAAAATATTTAGTAGGTGAATATCTTAAGAATTCGGATTACAAAAACCAAAACAGAATAAAAGGGGATGTTTAAAAGTTTGCGGGAGAAGTAGCTAAAGTTTCGTTTGGAAATTAGGCATAATCAGACGCGAAGAAATATAACACACACACACGCACCCACAAAAATAATGCAACACTATTAATAATGTAATCAAATTAACCATAATTATAAAACCAGAAAAGGATAAAACACTAAGAAAAAGTCACGGAATTGTAATGGCTATATTTCGAGTTCTTCTATGGCAAGCAGACAAGACAAGACTCAAGCAGTTCGAAATATAGCAATCACAACTTTGTGACTTTTTCTTAGTGTTTTGTCCTTTTCTAATTTTCTAATTATATTAGCTAGAGACAAAACGCATAGAATTTCTACATATATCAAACGAACATAGAACTGTAATTAAATATACAATTGGTTCAGTGAACCTAACACTGCAATTGGCAAATGTCGTACATTTACGGCTCGAAAAAGAACCTCAAGCCTGAAAGAGAGGCCTCTGAGCAAAATTTATCGGCCGTTTCACGTCTTGAATTGAATGGGACTCTGGTAACCTGAGATGTTAAAGAGCGTCCATAAATAAACCAACTAAAAAACTACTACTACTGCTATTGTTATTATTATTATTATTATTATTATTATTATTATTATATTTATAGTGTTTAGTTCGCAATATACACATGTGAAAATACCAATGCAGTCAAACCGAGGACAAATCAAACAAAAATACTAAATATAAACGGTTTAACAAGGGAATTCTATGGATTGTCCAATTTAACAATTAGTTCCATAATTCCCAATTCATCACAGTATACATCGATCACTGGCATAACAAAAGGGTCTTTGACTGCTGCCGAACAAAATAAATTTTATGTAAAGCCACCAGAGAGACACCATCCCGTTGCCATGAATAAATTTATCACTAAGCACAAACCAAAAAGTCGGAATCAATGATTACCTAAGAAAAACTAGCGATCGTCTCTTGCATGTGTAACGGAAGTTTGGTAATATGAAGAGGATAAATTAATTTAATTATGGTAGGGAAAGAAAGGAGATTATATTTCTAATTATTTGATGAAGTGTCCTCAATTCGGTGCTTGCGGGGAATGTAAAGTTCTTTGGTGAAATATCTCCTTTTCTGCTTCCTTCCGCTTTCTGGTTGATGGATGGAGGGTTATGATCTTATGAACTTTGAGACTTGACTAATATTTTGGAGACAATTCGTTCTCTCGAGGGGAAGGAGCGTTAGAGATTATAGCTAACTGATAAGACCTTTGATAGTAGCTAACTATATGACTTTATTTAATGTCTGTTTTCACCTCAGGGTTCAGAAATTGTCTATGAAATGTAGAAGAAGCCGTAAGAAGGTTTACAAGTCGGCCGCACCAGGTTTTAAGAAAACTTTGTCATTTACTGCTCCCAACGATACTCCCCTGACGAAGATTTGTCTCTAATGGATGCGGAATACGAGCTCCATTGTTCGTTTGTTTTCTATGTTTATTAATTGACGAAACTTTATGCTAGTTTCTACACTGCTCGCTTCTGACGTAGCGGTTTTCGTCTACAACTAATGCACTGATTGAAATAAAATAAGTCATGAAATTCGCATCACTGGGGTAATTTATCATAACTAATGTGATATCTGACTGAGAACGAACACGTGTTGCTACTGATTTGAAGCTGAGAACACTGACGAACTGATATCGCCACCGACTGGAAGCGAAGGACACTGACTGAATGACTGATACCTCCTTCGAATCTCGGTCGGTCTGTTAAATTGTCCCAGGACTAAGATGCCTTTGGCATTATGAGCATTTTTCTGGTTTCTTATTGGTTCAATGTCTTTAACACTACTAACTGCGATTATCCGATTGGCGTTCTCGCTGCTCCCTACGCGTATTTACCACTAGAAGAAACAGTTATATCATCGCGGGGGCGGGGCTAGCATATAGGAGTGTCCTTCAACTTTTAAAGGCTGAGGTGGCGGCTCCCCTTTCAAACATGATTTTAAGGCTTATTTTCTTGCAAATGTTAACAGTTCTTCGGGGAGTATCTGTAAACAGTAAATAACAATGGTAATGGCAGGCTTTTCGTGCGCAATCTTGAAATAACCTTCAGCGTTTATGGCCTGGGTTGTCATAAACGTTTCAGGCATGTTCACACAAACATTTACACAAATAAAACCCTCGCATCTCCACCGCAGCACGTGTAACTAAACAATAAATATAATATGAATATGAATATGTCCCCTTGGTTTGCACAGTAATACCTATTATACTTAAATTTAATCCTACTCTATAACCCACGGAATCCTTGGTTTGAAAAGTAATATCTACGATACTTATATAAATTTAATCGTACTATATAAAATACGTCATATACTCTGGCAATGATGATTACCTGAAGGTTTGAAACCGGAATAAGGCCCACCACACATGTCAGTGGACATCGGCAGGTAAGGCAATCAGGTAGAATTGATGACTCCATGTGTTCTGACCAATCAATAATAAACAGTTCCTTATTCTAACCAATGAATGGTAAGCACTGATTTAGAGAACATTCCAGATAGTGGGGCATAATTTCAAGGGAGATAAACCAAATACGGATTAGGTAATGTGGTATAATTCGACTATAACATTGAAAAAAAAAATAGACGCCTTTCAATGTTTCAAATTTGAAAGAAACTGTAGGACGAGTGACCCTGCCTAGCGATTTTACAAACAGGCGACACTCAGCGCAAACAAGTTTTCTAGAATGGAGCAATGGCTGCAGAAAATACGCATCAAGAGTTCTAATGGCCATGCTTACAAGCGATAAATGAGAGACCGGCCATAAACTCAAATTTGAAGGCATGATGTACCAGCTCTATTAAGACACAAATTCGCTAATAAGTTCTACCTATATTGCCAATAATTATTAATACTCAAAATAAATGAATTGTCACTCATAAAACCTAAAACGATAAAAACTAAAGCCATGTCACGATTAGCCTAAGAGATTCGGAAAATGTTGGGTATAAATCTCTTCATAAGCATGAACTGCAGCAGTATTTTAAAATATTGGGAGTTGGATAGAATGGGGACAATAAAAGTATTTTGATTGATTGGATTCTCAGGTGTTGATATTGCTTTTCTTCTTCCCCTCTCAGATGATTGGTTTCCGTTGACTTATGGATTGTTCCGACTAGCTCCGGCGAGATTCTTCTGGCTGGAATTCTAGTTATCTGAATATATCAGGGAAAGGGAAATGATAAGGATATTGACACTGCATTCAACCGATTTATGATTTTTTACTATCAACATTTCTTTATTGTTCACAGAACATAATATTGAGCGAAGAATTGGCTTCTTCGTGAAGGATTTAAGGCGCGTTCCGTGCATGATCGCGTCTCATTTTCTAGGAATCTGATCCTTTACCACTATCACAGAAGTTAGCACAAATTGTTTGTCCAATGCGATAGCTGGCTGTGTCCCTAATAACTAACACCAATTATTTATCCTCAATTGCCAAGAGCGCCTGGAGAGTGGACGTTACACTGCAAAGTTATGCCTAAATTTAAAATTAACACTGATGCGTCACTTAATAAAACTGAAGTTACACTATCTCGCTCGTAGACACATAAACACTTACCGGTAGTTCTCTTGCACTCTTTCAGAAGCTGTTGCTCGACTCTCCTGCGTTTGCATCACCCTGGTTTATGACACTTTCTCCTCGCCTAATGCAACAAAGGCGGAATAACTCGTTTGTCCTTGACAGAACTTTATCATTCCTTTATGGAGCATATGTTTATAAAGCACATAACAATTTCTCTAACGACCGCTCGGGTCTAGCCGCATACCTGCAGGAAAACAGCCTTCCACCCAATAATCGCACATATCTTCCTACAGCGAATATCAGATTCACATTACAGAGAACAAACGCAAACTTTCAATTACAATACATGGAATAGTACTAAACTTGCAACTATGGTACATGTGGTACATTTAACCTTCCAGCTATTATCTATTCATACATATTACTTGCAAAGTAATTAATTCATTCCTTATGGATAATTATGATGGTGTCTACTTTAATAATTAGGGTTTTAGAACTAATACGCGCCCTTGCACTAGCTTTGAATCACAAAATCTGAGGAGCATTTGAACTGCTGTACATACATTTGTGCACAGCCTATGGTGAGGCAATTTATTCAATACGATAAATTTTAGCTTCTTCATTTAATGTCCAGGAGAAAGTAATGGTGTATTCTCTGCAGTTGCTCTCGTTTTCCAACAGTTTCATATTTTACGCCGTGTTCTTTGTCCAGTTATTTTCTTTTCACCAAGTTCACCAAAATAGTATTTTACAACTCCAGAAACAACATCTGCGAAGAGAAGAGTATTTCTGTGTCAGGCAATTCTAAAAGCCAACAAGACCCACTTTCATCATTCGCCTACTCTACCTAATGATCACCTCACGTGCTAAGGTGTATTGCTGAACACTCCAACAATCAATCATCGAGGAGTGGAGATGTCCAGGGATATCATTTGTCGACTTTTATGTCATATTTATCCCAGTGAATAAAAATACTTGTACTGTAGATATTTGCTTCACTACTGCAATTTGTATTTGGTAGATCATTAAATTTGTTACGTTTGAAGGGCGTAAGTCATTTTTGAACAATAACAGTAGATTCGGAATTAAAAAAAAAAATTAATTCAACTAGATTACTCCTCTGTGAGTAAATGGAACTAAACCAACGCGATATTTTCTGCTATGTTCTAAAATCCTCAACATAGCATAATCAGTCTGCTATCTTTTATAAATTTAAAGATTACAATATCTGTTTCCGGTGATTTTTTGATAATTTTGCAGTTAAGCTACATCATCTAGTTCTGAGAATGCTATTAACTTTCTCTTTGCACTCATTTTTTTCATTTTATCACTTTCTTATGTTAATCGTCTTTGTGTTTCTCTGCTGTTTTGGTACCTAATTACTTTATATCCTGTTTACTAAGCCCAATGCATCTTAATGGATATATTTTATAATTTATCCCATGAGCATTTCTTATTTTTGCCGCTTCTCTTTTCATCTTGTAGGTCTCATAAGTATTGCTAGCTTTCATTATAAATAGGTTTTGTAGACTCCTTAGGTTTCTTCCACTGAATTTTTATTTTTCAGTTGCGTTTTCTTAACTTCTCCCGTTTCTTATATCTTAATTATTCCCAAGAGCATTCGATTACCTGTCACACAACAGTCAAAGAATAATTTCAAGTACACATCAAATTACAAAGAAGCATTTTTAAGATATATGAGGGAATGACTTATGCTAATGAAAAAGCGGCCCAGATATTGATCATTATATTTTTGGGGTTACGTTGGACGCTTGTAGCTATGGAATATTATTGAAATAGCAGTTTTGATTTTAAATGTTAAACATTGGTAACCTGAAATGAACAGCTGATTTATTACATGCTGCAGAAGTTGCTTAAATGATTCACTAAACACAGAAAACTCAGGAGCTGTAAGGTATTGACATTTCGTTGACTTGGCTTTGTTATTCCGTTTTACATTTAATTTTTACGTACACGATTTCATCACATTTATGAAATTAATTTTAAACTTTTGAAAACATTTTGATTGCAATGTTAAATAAAGTCGTAAAATATACGAAATAAAGTTTCAAATAAGACCTATATTATTATCAATGCATTCCCTCAAACTACGTGCTAATATATAAAATGATTTCATTGTTTAATCTAACCATATAATGTCTGCATTGTTTGCAAACCGTGTAAATGTAAGGTATATACGAATAACGCGAAAATTTATTCCTCACGTATTATCTATAGTAACTTTTATAGCAGTTCGCGTCACCAATGCTTTGATGTTATGATTTTTGAAATAAATACAAAGGAACTTTATAAATTTATGAGAAATGTTTGCTATTTGTCTTCCGCTAACGTGTATGCATGAGCTATTCTTTCTGAATTTCATTTTAATAGCAGCAATCTCTCATTTAGCTACATATATAGAAAATACCGTAACTTAACTTTTTTTATTTTCATGTTTTCAATTTTTTGATGTAACATTACGTTAAATACCGAGAAGTTTCTATTCACTCAAGAACCTGTAAAGTTTATTCTAGTGAGTTTACTGATAAATTTGATTTATGAATTTCGTGTTTTATAACAGGAAGAAACAGCAGAAATGCTTTAGTAGACATGTTAAATCTTTTATGCAGAAATTTTTGAAAATCTCAGCTCGAGATCGTTTTGCAATGAGTCCTTCTTTCTGCAAGTAGCACACAGCTCATTAAAAATAAAGTAAACGAGAAAGGGAAGTTCATTTCCTCTTTAATTACCCAGGAAAATTAAAAAAATAGTCCTTTCCTCCTTTAGAGCTTAAGGCTTTCCTAGTGATGGGATGCACGTAGACTCTCTCGGTCTTCCAGCTTCTTGAATTCGTTGAAGAAATAAATGGTTGGAAGTTCAATAAAGGTTAAACACATATCTACAATTTCATGTGCTATTGAGTAATGAAACGTATAATTATAAGTAATACTTATATATTAATACATTTATTCTGAAACGAATGTCCTACCGCCACAGGTAGCCGAGTTCGTTAAGGCGTGAGCGGAAAATCTGAGATTCGAATCCTGCCAGGACCATCCTCCCTGACTGAGGTTTTTTTCCAGGTTTTCCTCAGTCCTCATAAGGGGAAAATGCCGAGGAGGTACATTAAACTTAGGCCTGGAGCATTTCCTTCCTTAAAAAGAATCCTTTTCCAATATATTATTTCATCTCATGTATCATCAGTGTCCACCGCCTGTGGTGCCTCAGTAGTAAAAGCGGATGTTAAACACCATTAAAAAAAATCCTCTAAAAATCTATTAAATGATTGCAACTTTTGGAATTATTTTCCTTTGTTCGGTACAATTGATTAAATATTACCTATTATTGATATTTTACAGGGAAACAACCAATCTAGGCCAGAGAGCAAAATTGTAAAATTTTAAAGGTCATATATTTGTCGACTTGGGATTGTATAGCACACTCTCTCATAGAATAGCAAGCAGACTTCTGAATGTGTTCATTTTGGGAATAATGAAGTAATGCCTTCCAGGCTTTCAATATCTATTTTTTTTTCTCATACAAAAAGATCCATAACCAAAGATTCTTAGGTGGCTATGCGATCATCTGTACCCAGCTTTTATCAGACTCTTATATATCCACCTTTCTTACTTGGACGGTTAAGAAGCCGGGGTCATGAGAAACCTGTACTCATATGCTTCATACTTTTCCCTATAATTATTTATTTTTGTTAGTTTTTGTTTTGTTTTGTTTTGAAGAACTAAGTATGAAAAACAAAACTTATCGCTGGGCACAAATACATGCATATAGGCAATGATTGAAGATATTCTTAATTTTAAACTGTATACACTGTACACTGTACACTTTACAGAAAAATAATATTTTCTATAGGTAACCACTGAATTTTTTTTACATTCCCATTTCACTTGGCTAACAAACTCGTGATTCTGTAAATTCGTTTCAAGTTTTTGAAAGAAATAAGACGGGGAATAAAAAACCCGCCTTAACATTGAACGATGCGTAAAATTTTAATAAAACTGTCTCCCCACATACACTTATATTGGCTGTTCGTGAAAAAATGCATTATTCACAAATATGTGCAAAGATTAATAAGTTTGCAATCTCATTGCAGTCACCTTTAATTTTGAGCATTTCTAACAGACCAGCAAATAACCGAAACAATAAAGTTTTAACCGTTAGGTACGTTTCCATTTATTACGATAAGTTCTAATATTGCAAAGAAGAAGACCGTAATATTCTTCAATTATAAATGCCACTTTTCAGTATTCTCTAATGCTTCTTCTTTTGTGTAAAGACAAATAGGACATGTCTAACCTTAAGAACCACGTAAATGGATACCAAAATATTGATTTTTAAAACTGGTTTATATTACGTTAAATTTGAAAATCACTGTTGTTTAATTTTCTGTATTTTATTTTGAGGTGAATACTTTTTTATGATAAATGGGCTTTGGGGTAATTTTTAAATTCACCTTTACGTTATTGATAAGCAAATTGTTTAACTTTTTTTTTCCAAACGCAACGAAGACTTCTGTAGAGTAAAACAATACATGCACATACATTTTAAATTAGGCTTAACACTATTTATACTAATGTGGCATTGGAAATTAACGCCTCACAGGAGGCGTTGGAAATTAATTGTATATGTATAAAGAGAAAATACCTTTATGGAATTATCAGAAATAAGCATTCAAGTATGAGTTAAGGTCGTTTCCGCACTATTTTACATTGGTGAGCCTTGATTGACAGGGTTGCAGAGGAAATAGCAAGTATGTAAATAAATTTAATCTATGTTAAAGGTCGTACTATTGTAAATATAAGCACTGGACGATAAAATTCATCTTCCAAAGAGGTATCAGTTAAAGCGACCCCCAACTACCAAGTACATGCCAGAAGCTTTCTTTAATTTTATAGCACTTCTGTATTGTTATCCAAATGAAGATTCAGTGTGCTTTTATTCTACTGTAGTTTCAGCCTACTGAAAAATATTCTTTTTCAGTGAAGCGGGAATTAGTATGTGGGCAGGTACTGTGTTCGGTATGTACGGCGGATGCTTTTGGAGCTCTCGATGTTCTTAAAGTTTTTGATTTTGGGAGGAAGATTGTTTTGTTATTTTGGCAATAATTTCTCAAAGTTTGCTATACTGGATGTTTTGTGACCTGTAAAGGCCAGCGGGACGAGAAGGTTACGAACACTTGCCACCAAGAAGAATTCACGACATTTTCTGTATCTCACTATTTATTTGTTATGTAATATTTTCTCATTACATGTCGAACTGTCCACGGAGACCTGAGTTCTAGCTATCACTTTTTCTAACTCCTGACTATTAGACAACTCTTGAGCCCTCTTACTGTCTGACTTCGAATTCTTACTTCTCATTACTTCCTTCACTACTGCCTAATGAACACCATAGCATTTGATTTTTTATTCCTAAGTCCCTTCTTATGCGAATTTTAATTCTATATTATTCTGAAATCGGAGTGAACTCCGACCTTATTTATTGGATATCCCCTAATATCTATTCAAGCAGAGTGACTTTGATTTGTACAATTTAGAATGGCGTTCTTTGTTTATTCTTATTTCTTTCCCTACACTCCTACAAACTTTCCGGTCCGTCTTTTCCCAGAAAAAGCCTCGGCTATAAATTTCGGCTTTCACCTTTCATGCTGGACATATATAGTAATTGCTCTTTTCTCCCTTAATTACTCTTAGATGAACAAAATGTTCTCATAGATAACTCACATTTTTATCCATCTGTTTGCTATCTCTATTTCCTGGGAAAATGCTATTTTTGCGGCGAGGCCCTTTAATGTGTCCTATTCATATCTGTCATCTTCAATGCTTTCTCAGAAATCTGAATTTCCTACATGTGGTGCATCTCCCTTGTTCCGTTAGACAAACTATGAACCCTGTTACCCATAAAGTGGAAATGACCGTTTTAAGTATATCGGCAATGTTCGCTCTAAAATATTCACACAGATGAAAAGTGACCATGTTTAACCTATCTCTGTCTCTTTCTACTACCTGCTTCCCCCAGGTCAACCGTCGACAAATCTTTCTTAAACATATAATACAGTAGCCCTTGCAAAAAGGCTTTTATACAGGTGTGTTTCACTCATCACAATATTAGAACCTGAAAAATGAATACCATGCTTCAACCTTACTCCGATATGCACAGAATATTCCTACTTGCTTAGATATTTACATAAAATGTTAATCTTAACAATAATTATAACATAACCTTAATATTAAGGGGCTATAATTTTGGGCTACATCTGATGACAGAGAGGAGAGAAACATATCGAATTGTTATTCATGATGTCTTGTGATCACGGCCTTAGAGATGTTTTGTTTTCATAAATATTCCTTGCAGAATATAGGGTTTTACTTCCTATACATTTTATAAACATTTCTCTGCTAGACTTTGATTCCAAAGTATGTGCTACTTATATGTTTTTGAACATATATATATATATATATGTGTGTGTGTGTGTGGGTGCGTGGGCGCGCGCGCGCGAAAGAGAGAGATTGAGTGTGAAAGAGAGACAGCGAAAAGGAGATAGAACAGACGGCTATATGAGTGTAACTCCATGGAATTAATTTTGAACAGAGATATATGAAATTATAAAACTGTGACCTCTGAAACGTACACTTTCCACAATCTATTCCACTAAGTGATTTCACCCTTTTGCTTTTATTTCATATCTGTTGGAAAAAGTCCTGGAGTCGAATTAATTTGATTTATATTTACTTTTCTCTAATTAAGTTCTATTGTTTCAGGCAGGATTGTTTCTGAATTAAGTGCCATATTTTGTTGATATTGTTACTCAAGTTGGCGAATTTCATATGTATGTGATATTATTTAGGCTTTTATCTTTTAAAGGTACAATTGCCATTTTTAATAAAAGTTTATTATGTTTAATACAAAAAATATTATTTGTGGAGACTCATGTTGACTTTCTAATTTAGTAATAATGTACCGAATATTAGAGAAGATAAATACGTCAAAATTTCACATTTGGTACCTCTATAAGGATTTATCTTTCTAAGCGAAGCAAGATGTTAACAAAGCCATAGAGTTCTTCCAGATTCCTGGAAAAAATCGCAACACAGAAATATTAATAATAAAGCTTAAACAAAACAATAAATTGCAAATCAAATTGTCCAAATTAAGAATTTATTACCTTACAATACATCAGTTTAGCGTTAAATACTTCTTTTCTTACATCGATAATAACATAATGGGTGATCCATTTTATTTTTAAATAAGAAATTAAGTTAATTCCTATAATTTTGCAGGACAATGCGTAACTGTTCTGTATTATAAATCACTGTCTATAACTACTTCTCCAACTATAATAATTATTGGAGATTGCGTGCAAATACTTTATGAGGCCAATTATTGATAAATTAGCCCATTTAGTTTGACTCCTTTCGACATGAATTATCCTCCAATGAAGTAAGTGTCATAAAAGTATTCACATAAGAAATTTTGGCAAATTAAATATTGGACTTTAACGTTTGCCATTGTGTTATATCACCTCACTCTCCTAAAGGCAGTATTAAAATACAGAGATGACTGCACATTTCTTACACACGGTCCTATAGCTCCCAGATAATATTTTTCTATTTAATATACACAATCAATGTGCTTACCGGAATAGTTATTCCAACGATTTCTAATTATTTCACTTACTCTTCCCTTACGATTGCATCAACTTATCTAACTTGGCCAATCGTATTTCTTTTCAGCCTACATACTTACCTTCTAAACCCAAGGTCGCAGGTTCAAACCCGGTCAGGATCAATGGATTTTTTCGGGCGTAAAAATCCTAAGTATGGCTTCATTCGGAAGGGAAGTAAAGCCGTGGGTCCCGTGTCGTACATTTGCGGCACGAAAAAGAACCTCAAGCCTGAAAGAAGAGGCCTCTGTGCAAAATTTGTCGATCGTTTCACGCCATGAATTGAATGGGTCGCTGATGACCTGAGATGTTAAAAGAGCGTCCGTAAATAAATCATATCAACAAATCTTCAGCCTATAATGAAGATAAAATAGAAAAAGAAAGAGAATAGAATACATAGCAATCTTGAATAATGAAATATATGTACCTCTTTTAGTGTTTCATTTATTATGTCTGAAAAATATCTTTCTTTCTTAGTGTTTATATATATAATTGAATTTTACTTAATAATTTAGACAAACTTCAAAATTAAACAGTGGAATTTGTCACAAACCTGTGTGGAAGGTAAAATTCAGCAAAGTAAGGAACTTTTATCACGCCTCCTGAATAACACAGTCAACTTTATTGATAGAAGATGGAAGTTCTTCAAAGGAAAGTTTTTGGGTTTTATCACCAAAGGGTGGCCATTCAACCTTATGCTGAACTTTAGCTCGAGGATTTGTTCAGAATTTTGTTCACATGAACTTTTTTACAAACTCATTTTGTTCCTTTGCCTCAACTTTCAAGCTGGCAGAATTGCAATGCGGACATTTCGGATTTTTGAAAAGTTCCTGCAATGTGCTGCTATTTGTATGAATCAGCAAATTAGCTGGATTCACTATGCGCATCTAGCATCTTAGGGAAATGCCCAGAAGGTTTGTTTTCTTTTCAGATCTTGTATGATTTGCATAGTCTCTAATCTGTTCTGTAACAAACTTATTTCCCGTATTTTCTTCTAATATTAATATTTAAAATTATCATACTTATAGACTCCAATTCATTTACCTCGCCACTATTCCACCCAGCATGTAGTACCGACACGGATGGCCGAGGTCGTTAAGGTGCGGACTCGTGAGCGGGAGGTCTGGGGTTTCGATTTCCTCCAGGACCCCCCTGACTGAGGTTTTTCCCAGGTTTCCTCAGTCCTCATAAATGGAAAATGCCGGAGAGGTACCCGAAACTTCGGCCTGGAACGCTTCCTCCCTTTCCCAATATATCATTTCATCTCATGTATCACCAGTGTCCGCCGCTTGTGGTACCTCAGTAGTAAAAACGAGAGTTAAACACTACAAAAAAAAAAATGTAGTTTCTTAAAATACAAGTAATTCGCGTTAGACCTGCAGTAATTTTGGCTTTATTCTAGTTATTTGTGAATGAATGTGTTAAATAACTCAAAATACGGAAATTCAATACCACTTATATTTGTCCGAACTACAGCATTTCTTTGCAACTATAACATAAATTTTGCAATATTTAATTGCTGATTCTGACACATGGATCAGCTACCCTTATAAGTATTGGTCGATTCTAAATTGCAGAGAAATTTATATTTGATACCCAAAACAAGTTTATCTCTTTTGTGTATCAACACGCGGCTGACATTATTTACAGTTACCTCAGAACCATCATCCTGGTACTTTTTGCGGCTGTCTCTTAATGCCTACAAGTGTTGTTTCTTTTTGTTTCATCTTCCTTTTACAGAATACAACTTTCTATTAACCGAATGCAAAGTATAAAACAATAATAATAATAATAATAATAATAATAATAATAATAAAATCTGCAATACTCCATAGCGGCACCTTGTTGTCTGTACCGCGACGTAAACACCGAAAGTTATAATTTATTATTTATTTAAAATGGTTTCGTTATACATAATACATTTTATAGATCATAATCTATAAAGAAAATAAAATATAATGATAAACTTAATAGAACATAGAATCAATCATTTCTTTATGTAATTTAATAATTTACATTTACTGGAAACCATTAGCTGGTAACCACCTAACAACAAGAACTAAATTGACTCTTGGAAACCGAACGATCAGGGTGCTGGTAACCAATACCTACCTTACCCTTGCTAACTAAGAGAAATTAATTCCTGTTTTACTTTTAGTTCCACATTCTGCATTCACTTCTTATTTAAATCATTATTTCTCTTTAGGTTTTAATGTTAGTGTGTTCTTAAACTTACAATATTAATACATGTTTTGAACTCTCCCTTTCCTAACTTAGTTCACTTAATATATTGAGCATTCACGTTAAGTATGTTTTAACTCTTGTTATTTGTACATATAATTCTTACTCGCTGCTCTTCAATTTACTTTCATTGTTTATGTAACTTATCTGATATTTATCACTCTTCTTACACACTCATCAAACACTTAAACACTTTTACTATTCCCCTTTAATTATCACCATTTCCTTCTTCTTGTACCGCTTACCCGTGGCTCCTTCTTTCCCATGATCCTTATATCCCCACCACCTTTATTCATCTCCTCTTTTTGTAGTATTTTATTTACTATTATATCATCGTGTTTACTCTCGGTTTTCTGTCTTCTTCATTAGTTGAATGGCTTAGTAGTTGTTGATGTTATGTTAACGATCTATTATTATTATTATTATTATTATTATTATTATTATTATTATTATTATTATTATTATTATTATTCCATTCTTCTGTCTTTACTCTTCACTCGGTCTTCTTTCCTCTTTTCCTTCCCTCATTTTTCTTTCTCTCTAATTGTTATGCTGTTAGTTATTGTTTGCAATCATTGATATAATTGTCACCAACTTCTTCTCCTTTTACTCCTCCCTCCTCCCTCCTCCCTCCTCCTTCCTCTTCCTCTTCTTTCAGTTCTTTTCTTCTCCGCCTTACTCTAGTCCTCGTTATCTTCTCTATTCATTCTCTCCTTCCTCATGACTTGGTATTGTATATGCTGAGTTTAGTATTCGCAGTCTGGCTGGTCTTCTAATTTCATCTTTAGTTGTACCGTAGCTGTTGGTATCTCTTCCTGTCCCAACTTTTCTTTTCCATGCAATTCTACTAACTTTTTGAGTTAGGTTATCTAAATGCTTGCATAAAAAGTTTATTTACTAAGATAAATGACAGTTGTAAGCCACCTAAAATTTCTTTTTCATCCTTGGTGTGTTGTAGATAATGTACACACTCAAAAAGAATATTTTCTGGGTCTCTTGCTTATCGCAATAGTGACAAATATCATTAGATGATTTATTAATTTTGTTCCAGCAGGTTTTATATGGTCCATGGCCTGTTAAATAATGTATTATTCCCTTTGTAGGGTTTATGTGTTTTACGTTTAATCTCTCATTGGTTTATTCTTCCCACTTCACATTGGTCGCATTCACCCTGCCATTTTGCTTTTAATGTGATTTTAATGCCTTTTATTGAGTGATTGCAACCCTCAACTATTTCTATAATTTTTTTTCAAAGTACTCCTTTTTAAGCCAGTGAATCGCTCCCCGTAGCATTATTATATAATCAATTGGCCAAAAACCCGCTGTAACTGATAGGGCCAATCGAATGTAACTGCTTTCTCTAAAGCAAGATTCACACAAATAAAGATAATTACAAACTCTTTACTTAACATGGAAGTAGTTACCGGCCAAACCAAATGACGCGAATAAAAGCATAGTATATGCAAAGTAACCGTATGCATAACCTAATGTTACATGTAAAAAGCTAGTTTTTATTTATAAGATGCACTACAAAATAACACAACGTAATTAAACCCAAATACAAGTATTATACACTTTGTTTTTAATTTTCATTAAAACAGATCATGTAGTTGCCAAACACCGTACAGATGGCAGCACAAAGCAGACACGTTTTAACAAGAACAGCAGAACACCAAAATGGATATGATATTCACAGAAAATATGAAAAACGCGAATAATTTGCACAGACAAGCTGAGGGTATGTCGTGGCTGATTTATAAGCACACGCATAACTCTCTAAATAGCTGTAGAGCCCAAAGGGAGGGGGGAATGCAAATGTTGTCTCTCTGTGGACGTCCAAAGGTTTAAGACCATATGCAGAGAACAAAAAAATGACTTTTTGGTCGATATGGACCTTAAAGGGGACAATATTTTTAGTAACGTTTAACCCCCGTTTTCACTGTTGAGACATAACATTTTACATTGGTATTAAATTATTAATTAATTAATTATTCCAATTTCTCATTTGGAAAATAATTGAAATTTAACGAAGCGTTCCACGTTAAGTCTTAGTGTACTCCCCGGCATTTGCATTTATGATCACTTAGGAAAACCTAAAACAACTTTAGTTAGGGAGAAAGGTCCTGGCAAAAATCGAACCCTAGACCTGCTCATGCGTTCGCGCATTAAAGACTTCGCCCTCCAGTGGCGGTGGCATATAATGTGAGATTGTTATTTTTTTCCTAATGTAGAGATGACAAAGATATATGAAAGTTAACTTTACTTCTTTATTTTAAATGGATTTATATGTTTTATTATTTGCCTTTTATAGTGTGTTTGAAGCCGCATAAAATGCAGTCATTTGAAGGTCATTCAAAGTCATTTAGGGTAAAAAAATAACAATATGTTACATTAAAGAACAGATCAAGTGGTCTAGGGGTAACCATACTTGCTTCATAGCTTAAGGTTGCGTGTTCCAGGGGCGCAGGATTTTTAGAGCGCAAAGATCCTGGGTGTAGTTTTCATCAGGAAGGGAAGTAAAGTCGTTGGCCTCCGGGTCGTAGATTTAGGGCATATAAAAAAAACCTCAAGCTTATAGAACAGGTCTCTGAGCAAACTTTGTCGCCCTTTCATGTCTTTAATTGAATCAGACGCTAATGGCCAGAGCTGTCATTAATTAAAAAAAAAGCGCTACGGCAGATAAATTGGTAGCGCTATACGTACCGAGCCTCTTTTGGAAAAAAATAATTAGTGTCGCTTAAGCGATCTTGGGTTTCAGATAAATCCCCATTCTCAATTATCCTAATTCGCTGATTCTCAGAAACAAATTTTCTTATATTATTTCAATATCATATACCGAGTTTCGTTAGGATAAATTAAAAAACGCAGCTGCAGCAGCAATTTTTAAATGTTAACTTTACGATAAACTCCACTCTCTAAATTTAGGTTTTTAGGTATACCCCCATTCCTAAAGAATATTTCCCTGATTTTCAGAAAATATTATTCTTATTTTATTTAAATAGTATGCACCAAGTTTCAATGAAAGAAAATTAAAAATTATGGCCGCTAGAGAGATTTTAAAATGTTGTTAGGTTAACCTCACCCCATTTCGTTCAATTAAATCCTTGAAGTAAATTATTTAAGTGGATTAAAAAATGAATACACTAGGCGATATGCCCTATGTGTGAAGAACCAGATAGTATACTTGGCAAGGTATACTAGAATGCAAGCAAGCCAAGTTTTGGAGGGAACAGTTCCTATTACGAAAGTATGAAATAAGAGATGAAATAAGAGGTAGAAGAATTTTAAATTTAAAATAAGATGAGAACATTAAAGTACTGGGAAAATACACAGGCAAGGTAAGAATGGTTATAGGTGTAAACGGTGCTTGAATTGTCATATAGTGAAAGGAGGATGAAATAAGTAGGGGGGGGGATAGGACTGGTTATCAAGCATTAGTTAAACAGGATCCTTATACACCAATAGCCAGGGGTGCTAGAGTGCATAAGGTTCTAAGGAATAAGCAAATCTCAAGGATAGAAATTTGACCAAATGGATTTAATTAAAAAACAAGGAAGGGTTAGTATTGAATGTAATATAACGTAATTTATATTACATGTTTAATTATTTTTAATGTTGTGTTTTTTTTATTTAGTTGGGTATTCCAGGGGATATACTGATTCCAGGGGGTAGCTGCTGATGAACCAGGGACTAGGGGGTTGACCCAACCAAATTAGAATAACTTTTTAATGGAGTTTGTGCCTTCTGGAATTGCCAAAGGCACTGTTCCTAATTGTTTCATTTAAAAGTAATGTTTTTTTTATTTGTGTTTATTTTGTTAAAATATTCGGTATGTTGATGCATGAGAAATAAATAAATAAATACTACTACTACTACTACTACTACTACTACTACTACTACTACTACTGCTGCTGCTGCAATTACTACTACTGCTGCTATTACTGCTACTACTAATACTCCTACTACTATTACTACCACCACTACTAATGCCACCACTACTACTGCTGCTACTACTGCTGCTGCTACTATTACTACTGCTACTATTACTACTACTGCTGCTACTACTACTACTACTACTACTACTACTACTACTACTACTACTATTACTACTGCTAACACTACTACTACTACTACTACTACTAATAATAATAATAATAATAATAATAATACCACTACTACCACCACTACTAATACCACTACTACCACCACTACTAATACCACTACTACTGCTGCTGCTGCTGCTGCTACTACTACTACTACTACTACTACTACTACTACTACTACTACTACTACTACTACTAATGCCACCACTACTACTGCTGCTATTACTACTACTACTATTACTACTACTACTATTACTACTACTACTATTACTACTACTACTACTACTACTATTACTACTACTACTACTACTACTTTACTACTATTACTACTACTACTACTACTACTACTACTACTATTACTACTACTACTACTACTACTACTACTCTTTTCAACAATCTTTAATCACTAGTTTCCTGCCCACGAGACCTGCCTCTGTAAGCTCTTCCACTAATTTGTGGTTCCATTGTTTCTTTTTACAAATCACTAGCTCTTTGTATTGTTTCCGTGACACTATGAAAATATTGGAATATCCTTACCCTAATAAATAATTGGAGCAGAATTTTTATTAAGAACACTACATTTAATGCTACGTCCATAAAATGGGGAAGTCGGCACGAAAAATATCCTCATGCCTGAAAGAGAGGCCTCTGAGCAAAATTTGTCGGCCGTTTCACGCCCTGAGTTGAATGGGATGCTGATGACCTGAGCTGTTAAAGAGCGTCCATAAATAAATCATTCAAAAAAAATGGGGAACAATTATTCCATTATTTACAAGCCCTTAATATATATTTACAAAAATAGAATTTATTTATTGATCTCTCTCGGTCAGTAGATATTTTAATTGGCTAGTCTAGAAGATTAACTTGCCATGGTTTGTAAATGAAGCTTCCAGTAAACAACCTGGGTCTGAGATATATATTCAATTTGCAGTTACCGTACCACCATTCGGAGAATTGTAACCGTTTCCGAAAGTAATGCCTTGTAGCTGCGAAGTGAAATGTTTATAGGAACGTACTGTTCACCAAACATTTCGTGGACTGATGCCACTCTCAAGCTGACATGCGGATTGCGTGCCACAGCTGCTAAAATGTTAATTGCATTTCTCTAATTAGTTGCTTTATTGCATCGCTGCCGTCTTTTATTATGCACGCTTCCATTGAACCTTTAGAATACAATCGCACTGCTACTCCAAATTGGCGACATTGACCATAAATGAAAACCGTATCATCTTTCTCGACACTGAGAATGTGTGAATAAATTTGGAAAATAGTTATCTGATCGGCACTAGCGCATTTCTCATACTGAACGAACACAAAGGAGATAAACTTGTTGAATGTTTATGACTCTTGTGTTGGTAACATGCACAGTATATAGTACAATAAACCATCCAACTAGTTAATCGGCTCCTTGAGATAATCACTTTCTCTAACCATATATATAGTTTCCCTTCAAGCAACATTTATCTGAAAATATTGCTTCTATCACTACAAAATTGTCTGTTTTATTCGCCTCATCCAATATGTGGCATTTATAGTGAGTGTGAATATATATATGACACTTGACAATCAACCATAAAATCAGCCTTTAATTTTGAAATTTCGGTGTTCTATACTTTGCAGAGTGGAATAAAAGCTCATTTTAATCCAAAAAGAACATTAAAATACACGATGCACTGGTTAGTCAACAAATAGTTTTTAAAATTATTTTTAACGCAGTTTTAACTACTGAGACAGCATAAAGTGGTGAATACTCATGATACAGAGATGAAATGATAAATTGGGAAAGAAAAAATTTTTAAGGAAGGAAACGTTCCAGGACTAAGTTTAGGGTACCTCCCAGGCATTTGCCTTTTATGAGGAATGAAAACTTAGGAAAAACTTCAGTCAGGAAAGACGGTCTTGGAAGGAATCGAATCACAGACATTCCTCTCACAGGTCTGTGCCGTAACGATGTCGACCACCGTGTCGGTAAATAAGCAATATGCCCTAAACAATGCCCAGCAGACAAAAGTGATGCACTGTACAGAATTGTAAATGATTTATCAGTGTATTAGTTGATATCTGTGCAATGTATTTATTATCTCCTTTACGCAAATATTCCTGTTCTAGATCAAGGTGGATAATTTAGATGTGAACAGCAATCTCTTTAAAACAGAACTAAGCTCTATTAAACTTTAGGGCAGTGATTCCCCAACTTTTTGCGTTCGCGGTACCCTGGGAATGATATTAGTAAGAATTTCGGGGCAATGCTGTTAATTTATTGGAAATAGGAACATGTTCAATTAATTTTTAACTTTCACTGAGATACATAAATGTGTTAAATTATGTTCAAATAAACATTAGATAATAAACATAAACATATACGTACTTCGTTTTTAATAATAACTGAACATACATTTATGAGAGAACGTAGGCTTTCACGACCGGATTCATAGATGTAACAACAATTCTTTTTCTTCGGGGTTGTTATGCCGTGGTCTGCTGGAAAAGAGAATTCCAGACGTTTCGTTCGCAACTACGGCGGTCATCACAAGAGAGCAGGAACACAGGAGAGACGAGGCTCCTC